>JBBKCR010000001.1:33863605-33879990 GCA_037577295.1 Ladigesia roloffi
GGAAAACATGCTCCCGTTACATACAGTAAATAGAAATAACACCGTAACTTCAGTGTGGCAGTGTACTGTCAGAGTTTTGTTGTAGCCTTAATGTGCAGTAAGGGAGCGTGTCGTGGAGGCGGTACGGACGCATGAGAAGCAGACACGGAGTTTGGCTAAATGTGCCGGTCGCAGGTTGAGGAGAGGCGTACACCCCCCAAGTTTAAGTATAAACTTAAAAATTATAACGATGTCTCTTTAAAACACTTGCCACAAATGGAAGGAGGTTGTATTCTCAAACATTTATTTGAAATTCAACCAGTTTATGAAGATCTGGGTTTACATGTGTTAACTAGTTTGCCATGTCCATTTATTTAATGCTTTCTTGACAGGGGAAATGGTCATAGAGGAAATTCTTCACATGAGCTCTTTATGAACACAAAGGAAGAACCATCAAGACCCATCCCTACTTCGTTATTCAATACGGGTTTTGCTTCATCTACATGTTAAGTGAGCATTACAGTGGCTTGCAAAAGAATTCGGCCCCCTTGAACTTTTCCGCATTTTGTCACAATACAGCCACAAACATGAATCTATTTTATTGGAATTCCACCTGAAAGACAAATACAAAGTGGTGTACACTTGAGAAGGGGAATGAAAATCATTCATGATTCCAAAATTTTTTTACAAATAAATAATAACTGAAAACTGTGGTGTGCATAATTATTCATCCCCCTGAGTCAATACTTTGTAGAACCACCTTTTGCTGCAATTACAGCTGCCAGTATTTTAGGGCAAGTCTCTACCAGCTTTGCACATCTACAGACTGAAATTCTTGCCCATTCTTCTTTGCAAAACAGCTCCAGCTCGGTCAGATTAGATGGACAGCGTTTGTGAAGCATGATGCTGCCACCACCATATTTGACAGTGGGGATGGTGTGTTCAGAGTGATGTGCAGTGTTAGTTTTAGTTAGTTAGCTTTTTGCATTTTGGCCAAAAAGTTCCTTTTTGGTCTCCTCTGACCAGAGCACCCTCTTCCACATGTTTGCTGCGTCCCCCACATGGCTTGTGGCAAACAGCAAATGGGACTTCTTATGTTTTTCTTTTAACAATGGCTTTCTTTTTGCCACTCTTCCATAAAAGCCAACTTTGTGCAGTGCAGGACTAACAGTTGTCCTATGGACAAATTCCCCCCCTGAGCTGTAGATCTCTACAGCTCGTCCAGAGTAACCATGGGCCTCTCGGCTGCATTTCTGATCAGCGCTCTCCTTGTTCGGCCTGTGAGTTTAGATGGACGGCCTTGTCTTGTTAGGTTTAAAGTTGTGCCATTCTCCTTCCATTTCTAAATGATCGCTTGAACAGCGCTCCGTGGGATATTCAAGGCTTGGGCAAGTTTTTTTGTAGCCTAAGCCTGCTTTAAATTTCTCAATAACTTTATCCCTGACCTATCTGGTGTGTTCTTTGGACTTCATGGTGTTGTTCCTCCCAATATTCTCTTCTGAGGCCGTCACAGAGCAGCTGTATTTGTACTGACATTACATTACACACAGGTACACTCTATTTAGCCATTAGCACTAATCAGGCATGTCTATAGGCAACTGACTGCACTCAGACCAAATAATTACGCACACCCCACTTCTCAGTTATTTATTTGTGAAAAAATGTTTGGAATCATGTATGATTTTTATTCCCCTTCTCAAGTGTACACCATTTTGTATTGGTCTTTCAGGTGGAATTCCAATAAAATAGATTCATGTTTGTGGCTGTAATGTGACAAAATGTGGAAAGGTTCAAGGGGGCGCAATACTTTTGCAAGCCACTGTATATTCATATGTTTACAAATAAAAGCTGATTTTTTGGAACAAGTAATGCAGAAAGGGGGGAAAGAAGCTGAGGTTGGAAATTGTAAAACACATCCTGATTTTTTGCAAAGACATTTATATACGATGTATATAAGTGTGAAACAAAGTCTTACCTGCTTGGCCATTTCTTTCTTCCTCCTTTCCTCTCGTCTCTCCTCTTCTCGCCTCTGGATTTCAGCAAGGATCTCATTTTGCTGGTAAGTACATAAAGTATAATAATCAAAAAGTTTTATTAATGAAATATAACAACATTTCTAGTATGGAAGGTGTCACTGACTTACAATGTACAACATAAAACAGCAATACAATGCGTTGGTGGCAAAAAAAAAAGTACCAATTTAATTGACGTTAGTACTTAAGTTGTTTTATAAAAATGCTGAATATTTGTTAGAGTGATGCACCATCTGTTCCTCCTGCCTGCGCCGCTGGTCGATTCTCTGTTGCTCTTCCAAGGCTAGTTTCTCCTGCTGCCGTCTCTGGTTCTTCAGCATCTCCTCATGAAAGGACCGTGAAGGAGGGACATTGTGTTCAGTCAGAAAGCCCTGCACAAAATCTGCAAGCTCATAGATCATCACCTAGAAATATGAAATGAGAAGTGTGTGTGAGTATTTGAACATGCATTCAAATTTGTTTTTAAAAATACAGTTGACATACAGAAAAGGCCATTAATTTAAATCAAGATATTATAGCATATTACAATGTAACTATTTACAAGGTTTGCCTTAGAACCTTAACATTTTTAGTTTTTCTTGGCAGTTGGGAGCTCAGAAAGTGCTTAAAAGCCATCTTTGAGCGACTCTGAGTATCTTTAAAAGCGCTCTATAAATAAAATGTATTATTAAGGGACTGCCCCATTGAAATGAATGGAAGTCCCTTATTGTTATTGTCCTCGATTTCTTTATCGCACTTAATGCAGCCCAAATCGTGGCGCATACCCACACAACCTATATATCAAATCGTTCGGGTCGTCACTGTGAGGTGTGCTATTACTTTTATAAGTGCTTCGCGTTACCCCATAGAGAATGGACAAAATTATTGGGTCACAACTCGCCCCATTGAAATGAATGCAGTTTCAGGTGATGAGACTTAGAAGCCACATACAGTGACCGAACCATATGAAACTTCACAAGAGGCCTGAGGCCACGCCCCTAATTACATACATGTTCAAACTGAACAATATGGACAAAAGTCTTGGGTCGCAGCTTTTATACAACTATATTGGAAAGACACACACACAAACTCACTCACCCACATTCACTCACACACACAGGTTTTTACTGAACAGTATGGACAAAAGTATTGGGACACAACTCGCCCCACTAAAATGAATGCAGTTTAAAATAATGAGAAATACAAGCTCCATACAGTGACCAAACATCATGAAAATTTACATGATGCCTCTGGCCACACCCGCAATGACATACATGTGTAAACTGAACAATACGGACAAAAGTATTGGGACACAACTCGCCTATTGTAATTACATGTTAGTGATAATGTGTGGGATATGAATAAGATAGTTGCTAGGGTGTCTGCAGATGGTGTCTTGCTGGCAGTCCCTTTCAAAATTTCTTCAGGAATGTTATGTTTTCTAGTTATTATTATAATTATCTGCTGCATCCAAACAGAAGCACTGCAAAAATCTAATGGACAGAGGTTTCTAGTTTAAGTCTTAGAAAACAGGAGGGTGCACGACTCAATAAGCACACACAGCACACAGAATAACCAGTGGTAACCAGGGGATTTCTTCTTGGTGTTGGATGTCTACAACTTACCTCACCACATCTGGCCAAGGCCAGTTTGTCAAGCTCAGCCTGGAGTTTCTGAATCTTATCATTTGAGAGACCTCTGGTGTTTTTCAGCTCAAGCTGTGGAGGCCTGGATCAGGTTAAAAAAAGAAAAAAATTAAAGAAGCAGAACATTCAATTAACTATCAAACATAGTACAAAACACTGTATGATTACTGGAGTGGTCAATGACACACAAGGTACCTAAACATGCTAAATGCCAATGTCATTTAAAACATATCTGGTACATTTTAAAACATATCAGGTTCACCACGACTGCTTTTGTCTTCCTTTAAACTAAAGGTTCACATGTAAAAATATCTGAGTAGATGAGGAAAGTAACTAGTTACTGATTAAAATGTTGAAGGCTATGTTCCACTAAGCATTTTTAAATGATACATTTATTTTAGTACTTGCTACATTAGTATGTTAAAGTCATATTTCTGAGTTACTGGCCACTTTTGACTCCTACAGAGAGACTGATATTAGATTTACAGTGCATCAGCCTCTCATTAACAAAATGCATGTTGTGAAAGGAGACACTGGTCTACAGAAATGTGCGGGGAGGAGCGATCTGGTCAGACAAGTCATGTGGGTGTGTGTGGTATATGCCAAAAAATGGTACATGTCAACGGGTTATGCCATTTGGGTTCACTTATCTGAAGCTGTTCTAGCAGCCTGTGGTCGCCCATTTTGTTTTAAATGTCACATTTTTATGTCCACATTTGACAGAACAGAATCCCAAACAACAGACTAGCTGACAGAACAACTAGAGCTGCACAAATACATCCTCTATTTATCACTATCACAATTCTGCTCTCTGCAATACTATTATGCAGAAGGCTGTAATATGCAAATGAGCATGGGCAACCAATCAGAGATCCAAGGTAAATGTATTCTTGTCATTCAAAAGTGGGTACAAACATTTTGGCCAATTTTTTATCATTAAAAGGTATCGATTGGCAGAGGTGTTCCTCAAGGACACATGTTCTACCTTATCCTTCCATTATGTTTTTCTCCATCACATTTGTAAACCAAAAATAAAATGTACAATTCATTATTTAGTAATATTTTCCAACCTCTATTTTTTCCTTATAATAAAACAGGTTTTTTGTTATTGTGCCTTTAATACTGGTGTACAAAGGGCTGAAACACTCCTTGGAACTTCAGTATGAATGGGCAGATCTAAAATGATGAAGGTTGAATAGGGGGGTGTATGTAAATATATTGGTTTTGTGATGTAACAAAAAACTATGATTGGAAAAACAGGATGTTTTGCAGCTTAGTTTCCACAGAATTACCGTATGGATGTAAGTATTTGGGGAAAAAAATTATATTACAAACCTTTTAAAAAGAAAAAAAACTGACACAAACCCTTTAATATTCTGTAAGATATTGCAACCACATCACAAAGCAGTATAATCACAATACCAATCTTCTGTTGTGCACTTTCAGTTAAAGATGTTACTAAAGACAATAAACACATAATGGTGAAGACCAGTGTAGTGGAAACTTACACATCAGGATATGTTGGTGGACACTTGACTTGCAAGTCCACGGTCACGTAACACTCTTGTCCAGAATTCAGCCCTTTGGGTCTCAAGTACAGATACACCTCTGGAGGACGTTTAACCTGAAATTGAGGGTCAATTTATTTACCACAATGTAACTATTTTCAAGTAATGCTTGAAAGTTTGTAACTGCTTTAGACTTTGATACGTGTGCATAATTATAACCCACATCATCAGGTCAAATCAGAACTTTATGATATTTCTCATTTGTAGGCTGTAGAAAACGTTTTTATGCAGAAATAGCAAAAATACAAAAAGATTTACAAATCTTCAAGCACCAGTGTAGTTAATATTTTTACAAATATGATTTTATGTTCCAACACATATCATTCACAGCCTCCTGTTATTCAAGATCCAGTTCTGTGAGTTACACTGATCTATTAATATGCATTAATTTTGTTTTTAAAAATACATTTGACCTATAAAAAGGTAATACCATGCATTTTAACAGCATAAAAGCAAAAAACAATGAGGCTGGTTATAATGTATATATTAAAACCCCCTATCAGGGATCTGACATTCTGTCTTTAACCAAGCTCAAAATGCATGAAATATTTCAGCATATTACAATGCTGAAACTATTGACAGTGGTGCTTGAAAGTTTGCTTCAGAACTTTATATTGCTCATTTGGTCTAATTTATACAGTACACAATTGATTTTCTATATTCATGCAGAAATATAAAATATTCTAAAAGATTTCACATATCTTCAAGCACCACTTTGGTTAATATTTTAGAAATATGGTGCTACTTATAATTTACAGCATCCTCTATTATTCAAGATCCACGTCCGTGAGGTACACAGATCTGCCACAACATTACTTGTAATCATTGCATATTACAATGAAATTATATACAGTGGCGCTTGAAAGTTTGTTGCAAAACCTTATGATATTTCACATTTAATTTATGCAGTATATATCTGATCTTCAAAAGATATGCAGGATTAGAGAAAATTCAAAAAGTTTTACACAACTTAAAACACCAACGTTAAAATATTTTACAACTATGTTATATAACAACCAGATCCATTTTGTGAGACATACAGGAATCTGCCTTAATACTGACACCTCAAACAAACAATGGTTAGGTCCCTCGACAGATCAGTGTTGTACCAGGTGGGTGTAAACATTCAACACATGAAGAGAACTGACCATTTCTGAGATACTCTGATCTGATGTAACATTGAAACCTAAATCTAATACAGTTTATGTCCACTACCAGAACAGCTATGTCTAGGCAAAATGTACTGGTGTAAACTTTCAGTATATGCAGAGAACTTAGCAGCTGTGCGAGCCTGATATCTAACGTCTGACGCTAAAGCTAAGAAGCCCTGTGGGTCGCACCTTCCAGGGGTGTTTAGTCCGGATATCCTCAAAATCATCACCAAAAATTGAGGCGAGGGCTTCGAGTTCATTCTCCTGCTGCATGTAGTAGTCTTCGTGTCCATGTGAAGAGTCAAGAGCAGTGCTCATTCTGCGGCAGGGGACTCATATCTCCCATCCGCCCCTCAAAACAACCTGCCAGAGGGGTCTTCACACCCACACGCTGCTGCACGCAACTGCAGCCGTATGGCAGTCGTTTATTCAACAAAACCAGATCTAAAGCACCTGATGGACAGGAGCATGTCGATTCTAAAACTTTAAAATAACTTAAAAGTCAGGAGAACTCGTTATGCTGCACCACAACAAATCCTCACGCTAGTGTCAGGGAGTCGCCATGCCAGCGCGTCGCACCAGTGACGTGGCAGCGGAGACTCTTAAGTTATAAATATAAATTAATGTATTCTTTAAAATACTAGTATACGTAGGGAAAGTTGAACTTAATCTTCACTCGTACAATGAGCTTTAGTTCAGTAAATGAATCTTACTAATGGAGCGAGAAATCACAGGAAAGATGAAAGGTCAGTTAAAATTGTGAAATACACTATATGGACAAAATTATTGGGACGCCTAACCATTGCACCATTTTTTAATGACACAAGGATTTTAATGACACTGCATTCAAAAACACATATTTTAATGTGGAATTTGTGCCCATTTGTGGCGATCACCGTTTACACTTCTCCTGGAAGGTTTTTACAAGATTTTGGTTTTATGTTTCTGTAGGAATCTGTGCCCATTCAGTTGGAATCCAAAATGTCTTGGTATGCTAGTTCAAACTCTGAAAAAGTTGGGATCCAGTACATTGGTCCATATAGTGTATTGGTGTTAGAACAGTGTTCTAAAATGTAAGTGTATCACTGTAAACACCATTCTGAGATGCTCCAAAAGGTCTGCTTGATTTGGACATGTGAAAATGATGTATACTACAGCCTTCACATCACTCCTTTACTTCCAGTGAAGGTCTATTTTAATGCTTCCGCAGATCATAACATTTTAGACAATGCCATGCCTCCAACTCTATGGACCAAGTTTGGGACTTCTTCTATTCCTGGATCACTGTGCCTCAGTGGACAAAGCAAGATCCAAAAAGACATGGGTGGAAGAGTTCGGTGTAGGAGAACTTGATTGGCCCACACTGAGCCCTTTAGTTCGAACTGGAACGAGCCTGACCTCATAGATTACGGGTCACCAACATGGTGCCCCCAAGGACCACATGAGTAGCCCACGGCCCGGTCCAAAACAAAATATGAGCAATATCTAACATGTAATTTTATCCTGTTGCTGTTCTTCTTTAATCACATTTGCATTTATATCTATTTGAAAATAACAATATCTATCGGACTGGCAAAAGATCCAAAAATAAGATAGCTTACGCACAACCCTCGTTCACGATGATTTTTTTTTATCATGCATACAAACTGCTCTATGGTGTAAATGTTCATAATGTTCTATGTAAGTAATTTTAGTATATATATATTGACACAAGGTGGCGCTCTTGTTCAAATAAGTTAAAATTACCGCGACTGATCAGTCAAGATACTCCAGCAAAACACTAACAAAACTCTGTTGCACAAACCCACTCCTCGCACATTTAACATTTCAGTCCCATAATGAACTTCAGGAACACTTCTGGCTGCAAAAAGTGTAGATGTAGAGAGCATATGCTCACCAAGCCTAGTTGTCGTTTATTTTTTATCTATCTGTATGTGTGTACCACTCTGAATGTGTATTTATTCATGTGTGTATGTAGGTATATATATTTATGTTCATCTCTATCTCTCTGGGTTATATTATCAGACAGTTATTTCTTAATATTATTTTTAATTCCAAAACATTACCAAGAAATCAGTGTTTTGTTCTGTTTATGTAATAATGTCAAGTAGATGTCAGCCATTTGTTGGTGGTCAGCCCATCATTTCCATTCAAACTGGAAAATTCTACTCACCTGTCTCTGGAGATGGTTCAAAGAGACTAAATTTAGTAATTCATCTCCCACCTGAGGCCTGTGGGGCATATACATGTACTGTCATTATCAAACTGTGACAGGAAGAAAACTGATATGTTAGACAAACTGTAGCCAATGTCTGACTCTGTGATTCTCATTAGACTAAAACTGAGCTATGAATTTATAATGACAGTGATCCACATATAGCTCTGTATGATTTACTGATGGTCTGCCATGCTCTCATGCTGTCATGAAAGCATATGGACCTCAACATCTGCCAAATGCTGGAAGATGATATCTATGAGGCATGTTTTTGTCTTTTCACATTTACCCAGAGATCTTAGAAGAACGTCTTAGTCAGAGGTTTTATTTCAGAGAGAGAGAGAGTCAGAGAGAGGAGTTTAAAAACCTGTGATCAGTCTACAAGTGAAGATAAGTACACATGCTAAGCAAGTAATACACTTAAATATGTTTTTTTCTGCATATTTTGTGCACAATTTCTGAACTGTAACACACTGATTGTCTCAGCTTTTACCAAACAAAAACAAATGAAACTTTTTAATTGTTGGAGCGAAACATAAAAAAATATACGAACTAAGTTTAGTATTACCATTTACTCAATTTCTATGCTGACTTAAAAAATATTGAGGAAAAACAAAAAAATATATTATGGGTGCTATTCCTTTAAAGTTACATTAAAGTGTGCAGAATTATGTTCCATGTATGGTGTGTGAACATTCCCAAACTTTTGCATAAGACTGCAGATAGACAGACAGACAGACAGACAGATAAATAGATAGATAGATATAAGATCTTTTGCCATTTCATAATGTTATGTTATTTTCATGTCTCTCCAGATTACCACATTAGTGACTACTATAAATCAATAAAATATTATGCAGCTTAGAGCCTCAGTGCAAAAGCTGTCAGAACCTCCCTGGGTTTAGACTGACTCATGTATCAAGCCAAATGGTCTTGGGCAGGAGGGAATTTATTTATCACGCCTTCATTCATCTGACCCCAATGGCCTATACAGACAGTAGAAACTTGAAATGTCCTTGTAGGGGAGGCTGATTTGGGTTGTAAGGGTCAACACTAATAAGGAGGCCTGTTCTCTTACTCAATTCTATGCTGCATTAACTGTGAGCACATTTACAACACCTGTTTCCCACCATGACCCTAAAAGGAGAGAACATAGCCAATCAGGATCAAGCTACCGCTACCATCAAGCCAATCAGGATGCTGCTTGGGGAAAAGGAGCTAAGTAGGTGTTGTACACTCCCCCCATCCCACACTGTCCACACTGTTCTCCATGTTTAGGGCTCCAGCCCGCATGCCAGTAAGTTGGCCTACTGACATATACAGTATCCCATCTGGCTGGAGAGTACAGCGTGTTGAATGTCTGTCTCCTTAAGCACCTATCATAGACTAGATTGTGATTTTATGCTGCCCTGCCCTGATAACAGGATGGTGAGCCTATGCCGGGCCCCACCTCCATGATTCTCCATTTAAGGAGAAATCAGTTCATAATGCTGTCCAATATCTGAATTGGATCTTAATTTTGCTATCTGGTGAAGGAGGATGAGTTCCCCATATGAATCTTGATTTGGGTTGCAAATTTGGAGCCTGAATCTGGATTTCGGTGGAGCTGCTCGGTGTAGAAGATGTAAAAAGCAATGTGCTCGTACTACTAATCAAAATAAAAATAGTACACTGAAGTGAAGAGTGAAAAGAAAGGAACTGAACTGAATTCCGTTCAATTGAACTAAATTGAAAGGATGTCACTGAATGTACTGAATGCAAATTTTGGGGAGTTTTCAATGTCAAATGGAAGATTATAATGTCTCTTTGTTCAGTAAATGGCCACAATGGATAACACTGGGATAATTGCATTAAAATGATGCTGTTAAATTTGAATACATGCACTGTACACATCAAGATGGCATCATAAAACCTGACGAACGCTAAGCAAAGCTAAGAAAAGCACTTGGCATCCAACCATATGGATTTTTATTACTGGGGGAGCTTCTATTTCCAAGGAAGTGCTGCTACATTTTGGAGGGATCCAATTGCTTCGTCCCATCAAGATGGATACATTGCAGGAGGGTTTTATCTTCTTTTTTTTTTACTGTTCTTATTTGGGCTTCTGTGAACTCGATGCTCCGCCCCAACCCCCTTTGCTCGGGTCTTATTTAAGGGGAACTCTTTGCTCGACCACTTTGTCCCAGTGGAAGCATCAGTCTTGCGAAACAACTTGGTGAGTGTACGCTACGATTGGGTCTAAAGTAGGGAGCATGGAAGGGTCCGGGACCTGCGGACAAATTATTACTTGGGCATTATTGGTGAGCAGTGATTTGATGGGTAGATTAGAGTTTCCTGTTGTGTGAAGGAAGAAGTCAGGACGGTTGAAAAGGGCTAGATGTCAAGAATCAGGAACATGTTACTTCTCTTACCATTGGCGTTATCTTGTTAGATCTAGAGGGAGAACTACTGTACCTACAGCAGGATCTTCATAAATTGTGACTTGGGAAGATCATGTAACTGTAATCTCAGAGCTCCTAAGAGTTCATGCTTTTTGGGCTTCCTTCAAAAGACAGGAACTAGATTAGCTGTAGTGTCACTACAAATGTACTCAGTGCAGCACAGCATCTCATGAATGAAGCCATTACGAATGAGGGGGCAAGAAGCCATGCTGTAAAGTGAGGTGTTGTAATGTGATGGCAGCTGAAACCTGACCGGATCCTGGACAGGCCCCATCCTCATGTAGAGGGTAGTGAGAACCCATATGGGCTTTTTACAGCAGGTGGGAGAGGGCTTAAAATAGACCACCAGGCTCAAGAGTGGCCCCTTTTTTGGCTCTACATTAACAGGCTGGAAATCTCTTGAAACATATTGGCACTTTGGCAGATATAGTTTCAGTAACCTTTTAGCAAACTTGAATTTGAATTGGTTGTGTTTCTCCAATTCTCTAGACAGATGTTGCATATCTGCAGTGTGATATTTCACAACAACAGGGATTGCTCTTTAAAACGGATCTAAAGCTTGACAAAATATAAGCATAACAAGAGCTATAAAGACACATTGGAATTGCTGCATGTTGCTGTGATGTTATACACACAATGCAGGATCTTCAAATACACTCTTTTCATAACCATGTCTTCTCCCCCATCCCAGACCATCCCAGACACCAACCATGTGTGACGACGAGGAGACTACCGCCCTTGTGTGCGACAATGGCTCTGGCTTGGTCAAGGCTGGATTTGCCGGAGATGACGCTCCACGTGCTGTCTTCCCTTCCATTGTTGGAAGGCCCCGCCATCAGGTCCACACCAGCTTCTAGGAAATAAGATTCACATTTGCATTCACCATTTATAATAAAATATTTGAACCACTTATCCAATTACCTGCTAATATTAATCTGACAGATTACATTGGGGATTAACATGAAAGAGTTATTCAATGAGAAATGGCTCACTGTATTGATCTATTTAGAATAATTAATTGAGAGTTTGGCCGCTAGAGTTTTTTCTTACCAGTTATTAAGGATTTTGTATTTTAATTGGAACTACATTCTCAGTGTTATTTATATTTTCGGTCATTATGGAACCTACATTTTTAAATATGTACCACATTTTACCAGTGGCCTAAAACCTACATTAACCTGTAAGTTATAAAGAATGAGCATTTTACTGGAATCGTTTTATCCAATTTCCTGCAAAAAAATCTGTTTTGTACGCATTAAAACAATGATTCCAACATTTAACAGAATACAGTCATTCCTTTACTGGACTGAAGTAAAATCAACACTACAATTAAGTGACTCCTGTGCTAAAGACATTTAACTCAAGTAGGCAGCAAACTCCTAGCCAGTCAAAAACTGAAAGTTAGACACGTGATACATTTATTTGCAAATTTCTCCATTTTACTTTTTTAACAGGGTAAATTTTGATTTTCAGTCATGAATGTTGTACTTCCTTTTCTCTCACAGGGTGTGATGGTGGGTATGGGTCAGAAAGACAGCTACGTCGGTGATGAGGCCCAGAGCAAGAGGGGTATTCTGACTCTGAAGTACCCCATCGAGCACGGCATCATCACTAACTGGGACGACATGGAGAAGGTGAGGAATCAGATCAGTCTTTTACTTTTTGTGCCCTGTCATATCTCATTTCAAATTTAGTGTAAATATACTACCTATGTGCAAGAGTACAATTGTTTAATGAACGTTCATCATTTGGTCACCTTAGTAGGATGCTGTTGGATGATTGATTATAAATTTCCTACAGATTTGGCACCACACCTTCTACAATGAGCTCCGTGTGGCCCCTGAGGAGCACCCCACCCTGCTCACTGAGGCCCCCCTCAACCCCAAGGCCAACAGGGAGAAGATGACCCAGGTACTCTGACCTCTATGAACCCCCTACCAAAATGCTCACTCTGTGTATCAAAGTACATGGACTAACCCAGCAGCCCTATCCAAAACACTCATCTAATCTCCTCTTGCAGATCATGTTCGAGACCTTCAACGTCCCTGCCATGTATGTGGCCATCCAGGCTGTCCTGTCCCTCTATGCCTCTGGCCGTACCACTGGTCAGTATTAGAACGAACACATCTAGACAATTCAAAACATATTATTAGCAGATCCCTTACTGTTTTCATCATGAATCTCTATGACTTATATTCCATCAATGGCTGAGACAAATGTGAAACCAGACTGCATTATTTAAATGAGAGAAATCCTCCAGCTTGGATACAATTGTATTAGCATTGTAGAATAGTCAGGGGATCCAAATACCAGTCCATTTTATGTTTTCATCATACTAGAAACTAAAAATGTTTTCTCCATTGAGTTATACATAGCACAATTAGAAATGCAATGCAGTTTATTTGCCAGACAGCAAGATAAACGAGAGGTGCATTGCAGAGGATTAGCAGTAATCTCTAACTTGCTGGAGTGAAAGCTCCACCTGTGGCCACTGATGTCATCAGCATTGCTCATTTATGACGTGTCACATTCTTTGAGGGGCTTGTAAATTTCAAGTGACTGAAGGCTGCCCCCTGCAGGTATTGTGCTGGACTCCGGTGATGGTGTGACCCACAACGTCCCCATCTATGAGGGTTACGCTCTTCCCCACGCCATCATGCGTCTGGATCTGGCCGGTCGTGACCTGACTGACTACCTGATGAAGATCCTGACTGAGAGAGGCTACTCTTTCGTCACAACCGGTGGGTCATAGGGCCAAGAAGTCTTGTGCATGCTCCTTTAAAGACTACCTCCTCAGAGCTGGGAGATGAAATGCATTAATCAAAGGAATAATGAAAGTAAAAGGACGGACTCTATGGCCTACTAGATTACCCTACCAATGAATAAGTGACCATTGGGCCACCAGTTTTATTAGGAAAGTTTTGAATGATTTGCATTTGTTTCACATGTATTTTCTGAAACTTGCCTCTCTTAGCTGAGCGTGAGATCGTGCGTGACATCAAGGAGAAACTGTGCTACGTGGCTCTGGACTTTGAGAATGAGATGGCTACCGCTGCCTCCTCTTCCTCCTTGGAGAAGAGCTATGAGCTGCCCGACGGTCAGGTCATCACCATTGGTAATGAGCGTTTCCGCTGCCCCGAGACCCTCTTCCAGCCTTCCTTCATTGGTGAGTAAAAATCTCACAATACAGCTAGCTTTGCACACTTCAGAGTTTGTGGATATTCATCATTCATTCTTTCGCTGTGTTTCTTAACTCAAATCTCTTTAAACCTCAGGTATGGAGTCTGCTGGCATCCATGAGACCGCATACAACAGCATCATGAAGTGTGATATTGACATCCGCAAGGACCTGTATGCCAACAACGTCCTCTCTGGTGGTACCACCATGTACCCTGGTATTGCTGACCGTATGCAGAAGGAGATCACTGCTCTGGCCCCCAGCACCATGAAAATCAAGGTAAGAAGAACTTGGGCTAACACTTAATAAAAGACTACCAGACTGGTAGTTAACTGAGCGTAGGATTTTCATGAGGGAATGTAGTTCAAGATCAGTGATAAAAATATATTATTTACAACATCAACATTATACCTAACCAACAAAACCTTCTTCTCCTCCAGATCATTGCTCCCCCTGAGCGTAAGTACTCCGTCTGGATCGGTGGCTCCATCCTGGCCTCCCTGTCCACCTTCCAGCAGATGTGGATCACCAAGCAGGAGTATGATGAGGCAGGCCCCTCTATTGTCCACAGGAAGTGCTTCTAAGCCAACAATCCTCCCCTCAGTCATACATTTGTACTGTCTTTTAATGTATATACATGTCCTGTTGTAATAAAAGTGGATCATTATAACAGCAAGTGTCATCATATTCTTTTGCTACTTAAGAATCTTCCAGAATCACCAAATTGTGTTTCTTAAGTTCAAATGTTGCCATAAAGAATGTGTTCAAAATGATCTCCACTTCCTGGCAAAGTACAATTAAACAGGAATCAGTGACTTTATTCCTGCTTGATTAGCACATCTGTCATTATAACACAAAAAGTGGTTTGAACAAATTAAACATCCCTAGTGTGGTTCAGGCTGATTCAGCCGTCTATCTCAGATCTATCAAGGCTTTGTAGGATCTTACACTACTTTAGATTTCGCAATTACCAATGCATTTTCTTGAGAAAACTAGCCATGCCTGTTTATGCAGGAGTTACAAAATGTATTTTAGTCTGCTCTGCTTTTTGTATGAGGCGCAATACAGGACAGCCAATAAGAACAGAGCTCATTTACATATACCAGTCTTACAGGAACAGTTACATATAACATTTGTTTAATTTTAAGGGGATAAAGAGTATGGCACACACAATACAAGCTGTTTAAATGGACATTAGGAAAAAAATAAAATAGTACAGAATATGGATCTTAAGTTACAGTATAATAATTCTGAGAGGGGAATGATACACCAGTACTGACCACTGTGAGGAGGTGCACACAAAAGTCCTGTTTCCTCTGGCTTTTAAACAAACTGCTTTTTTGTATTTATAAAAGTACATAAAAGCATGAGATGAATCTGAGCCTAATGCTAGATTTGCCAGTACAAACCAACATGTTACTGGTATTACTGGTTAACTGGTATTATTGTACTTTATGTTATTGCTTTTCTATAGCCTGTGTTCTCAGAAGCAGGTTACGTACCATTTAGAGTCCCCCATTCAAACATACTCACTAAACCTGGCAATAAACAGGTGATTTAAACCAGGTATGTCCAATCATCAGTGCCTGACTCCGGTACTGGACTGGAGCTGTGTACCACTGTAGAGTTAGTTCCCTGCACTTGCAAGGTTGGAGCACTGATGTGTTTCAAGCACGGCTCGTCTTGAGCGTCCACTGCTCAAAAGAAGAGGGAAACGTGCTAAGACTCTTCTCAGTCTTGGCTCCCCAATGGTAGAATGAACTCCCTCTCCCCAGCAGAGTTCAGCAGAGTCTCTTGCTGTGTTCAAACGTCGGCTAAAGACCCATCTCTTCAAGTAGCACCTTGGCGACTAACCATCTCCTATTTCTCCTTCTTACACATAAAAAAAAACAAACAAACAAAAACAACACCCTCCTTACCTTCTTAACCATGTTTTGTTACCTTCTTTTACAGTTGTTGTCTTGTGTCAAGATTGTTGTTGTAGTTAGGTATCAGTGACAAGTGTTGATCAGGTATAATTAGGTATCAGTGACGGTGTTGATCAGGTGTAATTAGGTATCAGTGACGGTGTTGATCAGGTGTAGTTAGGTATCAGTGACAAGTGTTGATCAGGTATAATTAGGTATCAGTGACGGTGTTGATCAGGTGTAGTTAAGTATCAGTGACGGTGTTGATCAGGTGTAGTTAGGTATCAG
>JBBKCR010000001.1:33881915-33908246 GCA_037577295.1 Ladigesia roloffi
CATACACAGGGGGCTCGAGACGGTCGTCTTTCAGAGGTAAAAAATGATATAAATACTGTTCAGTTTCTCACAAAAATAGTTCGTTTCATGTCTTAAGACATCAATGTGTCGTCACGAGCCACGAGGTATATATCTGGACTTGTCTGTGCATAGTTTTTTATTTTGGTCTGACGCCCATCCACTTCCATTAAATGACAACTAGACTGCTACGGCTAAAGCTAATAATCTGCGTTTGTGTTCTGCCGAGGAAACAAAGTCACCTTCGACTTGGATGCCCTGGGGCTAAGCAAATAAACATAAAATTTTTATTTTGGGGTGAACTATACCTTTAAATTGTCTACAATGCCGACGTTAACAAATTACGTTTTGGCATGCTTATACTCATGCACGGAGTTACTGTCCATCCGATATGAAGGACATAGATGTCAGCGTCAGCTTCGGTTGCTTTTATATTCAACCCAGACACTAGCCGTGTTTACATGGACACTTTATTCAATTCGAATACATTTAATCGGATTAAAATAACCCAAACGAACTGTTTACATGGCGTCAAATAAAGAGATCCTTGTTTGTTGTCTCTGCCAGCGCCCGCCGCCAAGGCGTCTGATTGGTCAGCAATGCTGTACGGTTTAAGGTTATATAGCCACCTGCTGCCGTGGCATGCTTTTGTCAGCGTTTTTAGCGTTTGCATGTGGACTGAGATATTTTTAAAAACGTGCTCGTGAGGACGTGATTTAAAAAAAAACGGAAACAGAACATCTCCGTTTTCAAAAATACCTGTGTACATGTGGGCATGGCCTAAGGCCTTGCCCACAGGTACACAGGTATTTTTGAAAACTGAGGTTTTTCAATGCGTTTTGGCCTTTTGTCCACACATAAACAGCGTTTTAGTTCAGTGAAAACGGAGGTTTTTGAAAACTCCGGCCAAAGTGGAGATTTTTGAAAACGTTTACGTGTGGACGAGAAAAACGAAGATTTAAAAAAACGGACCACCTTGCCACATATTGTGCGCCAATCAGATGACGATACAGTATGCGCCGTGTTTACATTAAATTGTCTACAATGCCCGACGTTAACAAATTACTACTTCTCTTAATATTATTAGACGTTTTGGCATGCTTATAAGTTACTGTCCATCCGACATGAAGGACATAGACGTCAGCGTCAGCTTCGATTGCTTTTATATTCAACCCTGACACTGTCTCCCGCCAAGGCTTCTGATTGGTCAGCAATGCTGTACGGTTTAAGTTTATATCGCCACCTGCTGGCGTTCCATGCTTTTGTCAGCGTTTTTAGCGTTTGCGTGTGGACCGAGATATTTTTGAAAACGTGCATGTGTGGACGTGATTTTTTTTTAACGAAAACCCGAATATAATACTTGCATGTTGTTGGTCTCGAGTGGCAAAATTATGCTTTAATTCGGTTTCCAAATAAATTAATGTAGTTGAATTAGCATTTTATAATGTTTTTCGTGTTTTTCATTTAGAAGGAATATTAGCATGTAGCAACATTAAACTGGAAAATTTATCTGGAGCATTAATCTGCTACTACCAGTTCAGTACAGAATGGATTACAAAGGTTTACTTGTTGTGCACATGTCACCCAAGGGTCTGGGTCCAAAATACATCTCTAAAATGTGTTAATGGATATATTCCTGGTGGGTCTCTTAGATCTGTAGGAGCTGGTGAGTTGGAGCTGAAAATGGCCGTAACTACACAGGGTAAAATTGCATTTAGTCACAAACAAATTGCCCACCAATCTCAGATCTGCACCAACCATAGCTTTACAAAGCTGCAGAACACTGCACTATTCTCCTCTGCCTTCTTCAAATCGTTTGCACTTTTATTGCACTTTCATCTTTCTATTTATTTTTATGTATTTATGTATTTGTTTTATTTCTTCAATTATCACCTTTTATTCTGTGTTCAAATATTATTACGTTGAAAGTGTCATTTGTCTAGAACATTATTATTGTTTTTGTCAATACCTGCTGCTCCCAAGCAACTGAAGACTTCATTGTGCACCTCAGGGTTAATACATACATTTAAAGCTTAATAAGTAAATACTTGCATACACACACATACCTATGTTTATATAATTCTATTATTTACATAGTGTGCTGTTATTATACAGTTGAATAGCTTATATTTTATTGTTTTGCTCTCATCTTACTTCTGTCCGCTTTCTGCTGTAACAACAAAACAATTATGGGACTGTGAGGGAGTAGTAATAGTTTATCTTATTATATCTCTTATTTCATTCTGCTTCGTTTAAGTTTGTATTATATTTCTGTAATGCCCATTGGATGATTGTTTGCGCATAATAATGTGCTATAGAAATAAACAAGTTTACTAAAGTATGTTAATAAAGTACACACATAACTGGTGTGCTGTAAATGCCGAAGCCACTCTGAACACTTGTCACGTGACTGGCTCAACCAACCACAGGTCGCAACCGGGACTTTGTCGTAGTCACTGAGATATTTGAATCTGTCAGGAGCAGCCAATCAGGAAGCGGCTATGCAACAGCGCAGCCGTTTGAAAGAGTGTAAAGGGAGGATGGGCGAGGAGTCAGGTTAGAAGGAAAACAGCTATGTGATTTTTATTTGATAGAGTACAGTTTTATTAGGGTTCTGGATTGTTTTAGCTGCGAGAGTGTTAAATATGTCAATAATGTTGGAAAGGTAGGGAAATTTAATGACCGCAACCAGCATTATTGAACGAACAGCTAAGTAACCGAAGCTCGCTCACTAACGGTTAGCAAAACTAGCAGGGAAGGCTTGGTGAGAGATTAGGTAAAATACAACAACTGTGGGCTTTTTCAGTTGTTGTTTATATTTTAGGACAACGTGTAACGTTTTATTAGAGGTACGGACGGGCTCAGGCAACTTTTTAACTGGTTTGTATTGGACGCTTGGAGAGACTGCAGGTCCTGAATAGTCGAATGAGTTGCCTTTATGCAGCTGCCTTGTTTGAAAATACATCCTGATAGGTTAGACTTCTACCCCAGCGATTAACACATAGCAAGATGAAAACTGTGGAAAGAAACGTCGTGCGCCTGGCTGTGGTACAGCACCTTCGAGCGTCCTATGGGATAAAGACGAAAAACTGGAACAAATGCAAAACCAGCAGCAAACTGACTGGCAGTTCGGTAAGTGAATACCTTCAACTCAATGATTCTTACAACCAGACACTGTAGTTATGCAATTTTTAGAACAGTATTAAAACGACGTATTCTGAACATTCATCTTTTCATTATGTAGTGCAGAAAACGAGCTGAAAGAGAATGATTGGTGCTTTTCTTGGTTTCTCCAGATCCTTATAAGTAAAATGAACTTTTATTGACTTAGCAAGGTGGTTGTCGTCAAAGTTGAAAAGAGAAGTTACTCAATTTCCTCTTGGATGATGGTCTAAGCAGATGCACAGTCACAAGTTGAAAGCACATGACTATCTTGGAAAAATAGACGGTTTATTCTGGGAGGAAACTGTTAATGCTACGATTGAAAAAGCATATAAAAAGGACAATATAAAATACACACAGTCAAGATAAAACACTCTAGAAAATGCTCTACTATTTACACTGTGCTATGTAAACACAGTGCTGTGTTCAGTAGCATAGTGTATAAAGTACAGTTTTCTGATAATGTTTATTTTTTATCTTATGAAACTCTTGTCTCCTGTGTCTACAGATAGCACAAATCGGTAAATAATACAGTCAAATAAGATTTTCATTAACTGGACTGTCTTTGTGTTAGTCTTAATTGATAACAGCCGTTATATCCTGGGTTAAATAGAATCATTCAGCCCCATCTGTTGATTTTTAAGATTGTATACATCTGTTGTAACGGGTTAGTCAAACAATCATAATTGAAAATGAGTGTTGGGGACATTTGGGGTTTTTGTTTTATACTGATCTGTGTCATAGGGTTAAAGTTACAGTTTGAGGGTTCCTTATGACTTTGATAACATAATATGAAAACGGTTTGTGTCTACCTTTTTTGGCAGTCAGTTAGATAATTTAATTTTGGGAAGAGGCTGGTTTTAAATGTTTCTTTTCAAATAAACAGTGCCTTGTTTGTGCCCTTTTTTCCTGAGAGGCATCCCGGGAAAGTTAATTTGCTTGGCTGACCTGAAAGTGTGATTAGATTTAACATAGGTACGTGCCCAGCAGCTATAGAACAGTTCTCAGCTAACTTGGATTAAATTTTTTCGTCTTGTCACATGACGATCTGCAGGTGTTTTCAAAGCACAAGCTAACTTAGCACAAAATGAACGGACATATTTGTTATAAACCACTGTTGTTTCACTTTTTTAGGTGAAAGTTTTTGGGGTAGCTTTAGAAAGCCTACCACACTGTCATGTTCTAGACTATGGAGATATACCTTGGTAAGACATTTTATTTGCTTTGATTGAAGTTGATTGAAAAATCACCTGTCTAATCAATTCTTATTTAGTTTCTAGCTTAATTTCTCAAATATTTTAACAGCCTTAACTACATATTTATTACAACATATAATCGCATATTTGTAATTACATATGCATGTTTATTAATAAGCAGTCTACTGTTAAAGCTTTTCAAAGCTGGTTAAATACTGATTAAAAAAAGTTTTATGTATAATAGTAGTACACTGTGCAAAAAACAGCTGTCCTAACCTCGCCCTTCTTATTAGCTTCCTTGTGGATGCCTGCACATGCCTTATGTCGCATTTGGACACAGAGGGGCTGTTTAGAAAATCTGGTTCTATTGTTCGAGTGAAGGCGCTCAGGGTGAGTGATGGCTTTCTTTGACTTTCGTAACCTTTCATGGAGAGACCCTGGCTGGAACCTGTGTTCAACAGTGGCTCTTTTATTTTGACCTTGTAGGCAAAGGTGGATCAAGCTGAGGACTGTCTTGTCACAGCCCTTCCACTGGACATAGCTGGTCTTTTGAAACAGTTTTTTAGGGAGCTACCTGAGCCAATCTTGCCAACAGACCTGCAGAATGCATTTTTGAAAGCCCAAGAACTGCTCACTGTTGAGGAGAAAACGTCTGCCACAGTCCTGCTGTCCTGTGTACTGCCTCATCAAAATTTGAACACTCTGCGCTACTTTTTTAGCTTTCTGAAGAGGGTCTCTAAGAGGTGAGGTGAAATTTTTTTTTTTCAGTCATGGTCTCAATCTAATAACCATATCAATATGATTTCAAAAGCTAGCATTATACTTGTTTCTATTTAATATTAGATCATAAAAGCATAGTACGTGGTATGCAGTTTGTTACCCTCTATTTAATTTCCAACGTGAAGTAGCGGTGATGAACATAAATATTGTCAGGTACAAGAAGTATATATATTTAATATTTTATATGTTGTATAAACACAGGTTTTTAGAGCATGCATGCTTGTAATTTGGTGGGTACCATAAAAGCATTTTTAGACGTCAAGCCATATTTGTGTATATGCGGGAATAGAAAGGTTAACCAATTAAGACAATTATCTGTTTATATGAAAATTACATAAGCACCTACTACACTAAATGTGAATTAATGCTTGGACACTTATGGTTGCTGCTTTTCAATAGAATAAACTAGTGGTACCATAGCTTGTTCTATAAACAGGTAATTTGTCAAAGTTAATAAGGTGTTTCAGCTTCATCTCACATCTTTTCCGGATTGCAATTGACTTGAAGTTGTGCGTTTGACTGTTGTTAGTGTATTAGGTTGTTAATTGTTTGCTGTCAAGATGGAAAAAAATCAAGGTGCTGGAACCGATACTGTACAAAAGATACAAACTGATGGTGTAGGACTCAAGAGTACATTTTTATTGAAAAAAAAACTATGCAAGAAATTGAACAATATATTTAAAGTTTAAAGTATATGTGAATATATAAGCAAATACAAAAAAAACTCAACAAAAACATAAGCCACTTAACCCAACTACAATGACTAAACCGCTTCAAGCAGGGGTGCAGATCGTATTTTAATGCGCAGAAGAGGAATTGGTGGGGGTGTGATTTGGAATCCTTTATGGGTTCCTTTATATGTTCCCCCATCACCAGGTACCAGATTTAAGTAATGGAAAACAAAAAAGCAAGTAGAGTTGAACCGAACTGAGCTGGTACCACTCAGTGGAAACCCCCCATAAATTACAGCGCCAGGACTATGTACGTTTAAACAGTCAATGCACAGTCCATATACTGAAGGAATGTATGGAGAACGGACCTGAGATTTGCATGGTCAAAATCTCACAGGGGGGAATATACACTGCTATTGTGAGCTCTGTGGTCAATTTCCATGGTAAGTAAAACTGTTTATATCTAACATTCACAAGTTCTAGCAGTGGTAAATGGTAACTAGAGACTGGCATAGTGTTCACACACCAGTCAGTGTTGATGTAAAAACCTTCTCAAGGTTTTTCTGACAGAGCAGCACTTTCTCAACACAAAATAAGTGCATTGGCTAGTAGGTTGTTTGGGATAGATCACTGACTGTCCAGCAGTCCGTCCTTGAGCGAGATTTTAGTTGATATCATAGTTGTAAATGATTCTGGATGTGATAAAAATATTCATCAGTAGTTCCAATGCACATATAAGTAAAAGTTGACTACGTGAATCACTTTTGTTCCAAATGTCTGCTGTGACTTGGAGTATGTATATGGTGACCGCTAACATCTTTTCCAGATGTACTGAAAACAAGATGGACAGCAGTAACCTTTCTGTTATCTTCGCTCCAAACATCCTTCACTGTGGAGATGGAACAGAGAAAATGAGTGCCAGTACTGAGAAGCGACTAAAACTCCAAGCTGCTGTTGTACAGTGCCTTATCGATAATGCCGAAGACCTAGGTATCTAGTTCATGATAAAAGATTAAGATCATGAGTCAAATGAATATCAATAAGAAAAACATACCTTGTTCTTGTTTTAAGTATTAACTGGTTTATGTTTCTGTTTGCAGGTGTGGTGCCAGAGTTCCTTATTGCCAAAGTTCCTGCTATGCTTGGTTGTGAGGCTGGAGTTTTTTCCCCGCCAGATGCTGTGGAGGAAGGAAATACACCAGCAGGGACAAAAAAATGTAGACGCAGTTTAGGAGGTGAGATCTGTGCTTAAACAGAAAAGAGTTGTTTCCCTTTTGCTTTTGTCTTAACTTTTTTTTGTAATGAAATGATTAAAATCACAAGCCTTCAATATTGAATGGCTTTGTCTTGCGTTCCAGATATGGTAAATGGAGCTCTCAGTAAATTAAAAAGTAATAGAACCCCTTCAAATACACCTCAGTTTGATGCAACAGGTGGGTATAGATCATGCTTAGGTCAGGCTTGTTTGCTGCGGAGTGCATGAAGGTTATGGTGCCTCTCTATCTAATCTAAAGCATCGATTTTTTTAAAATTATTATTATTTTTTTTTAGATGTGATTGCCAAATAATTGTAAGAAATGTTAAGAGACAGATGTTTGAGCTTTCCAGTGCATCAATCTTTTTCCTGTTGCAAACATGCTTGTCCTGCTGCGTTAACCCTCAATTTATGTTTATATTTACTAACATACTTTATCGTTGGAGTCAGATTGATCCCATCATTTTTTTACCTCCCAAGAAGTAGTTAAAATAAAAAAATATATACCGATGTTTAGGTGCCTTACATGTAATGCCTCCATGGCAAAGGATGTATTAGAGTTCTTGTGTAAAATGTTTCTCCCTCCCCCGTGACATGTGAACTATTACTGGTTCTCATATTTTAAGATTTGGTTGTAAAGTAATATCCTCCAGGTAAGTTTTCTGATACTGATTCTAAAGCAGAGTTGTGTCATTTGAAAGATGATTAGAAAAGCATATTAAAGTGTCCTGAATATAAAAATAACTGAAGAAAGCATGAATGAAATGTTATTTATTTGGTTTTATAATGCTTAAAGTGCCTGGAGTCCTCAAGGAACACAGGGACACAGATTGTACAGGACATTGAAAACATACAGTACCTTAATTTTGTGTTTACTCAGTTGTCTCAGTCAGGAAAAGTCATTTAATATGAAGCCAATAATGTTATTTATAGATTTTTAATATTCAGTGGTGTTAAATTCACCCCAAACATAAAAGGAGGGTTAAATAAATAGCTTGTTCTTGGCTGCTTAAATGGGGCTTGCTTTGATTAGCCTAAAGTTGTCTTGATCTTCCTTTAGTCCTCTCACTGAATGTCTGTTTAGCATGTATTTAGAATACTTTTTTCTTTAAACCTTTTGATTTGTGTTTCTCAACCATTTCTGCTTAGTATATTTGGGTGCCAAATGTAAGCTGCTTTGAGAAAATGTATGTGGCATTACTGACATCAGACTGTTTTCAAAATGTTAAATTAGTTTGGTAAACTATGTTACAAGCATGTGAGTCAATTGACTTTGATGCTTCTGTAAACTGCTAAATAATCGTTCCCGTTAGGTCGAATAAGCGCAATTATAGTAATGCTGAAAATAAATTGGAATTGCAGTTTTGCAAAATTAAAACCTTGTTGCCTGAATGTGCAACTGTATAAAATGCACAGAGTGAGCAGTGTATCTTCAGACACTGTAAACTCTGCTGTGGGAGTAATGGTTGAGGAATTCTGATCTATGCTGAACTTCTTTTCCAGTCACCAAATTGAGGTAATCTTTATGTTCAATTTTTATATTAAGCTGACTCTGAATCATGTTTTACCTTTGTAGTCCTCTCCACTGGTACTCCTGTTGTCCATACACCTAAACGCAAACTTCCCATGGAGTCAGGACAGGGTTATGGATTCTCCAGCAAGAAGCGCAGATCCATCAAGAAGAATCTTGGACTGGAACTGTTCCCCAGTTCATTTTTTGGTGGAGGATCAACACCTGGATCAGGTGCAAATTTATTTTATGTTATCTACAGTAGTAAAAGTATTGTTTGCAATTAAACACTTAAAAATGAAAAATAAACACAATCCAAAAAGATGTAAATAGCTGTCGCATGTCAGTAACTCTTAAATTTGAAATGCAAAGGAGACATTCAGCGTTGCCTCAAAAAACCCCTGCTGACCTCAAGCTTTTCGTTTTTCAAACGTAAAGCCAGAGCAGCCAACTCTACCTACGTGTCAGATTTTCCTTCTTTAAAGAAGTCTCTGAGCCAAACTTGTGCTGAAGGTCATGTTTACATGAGTAGTGCTCTTGTCATATTTCTTTGTGAAACAAAGCCATGCTTGGGGCGCATATATTCATTTATTTATTTATTTGGTCTTGACTACTTGTTGAAATTTTCTACTGGTTTAGACACATTGTTTGATTCCATGCTTTGCTGGGCACAACTCTCCTATGCTAGCATTGATTAAAAAGAGAAACTGAGAATCTTGGAGGCAAGCCATTTTCAGCTGGAACTGAGTGTTGAATTAAGATGACTACAGAGAAAGACACATCATGCTAGGTGTTAAATATTGTGTAGGATATGTGGTGTTGGGCTGTATCTCCTCCAAAGGCCTTGGCAGTATTGTTCACATACATGTCATTATAGGTTCCAGGAATTACCGAGTTATTTTAAATCAATAGCTGACTGTTTACATCAAGAAACTAAACCTTGATCATGTTTAGTGTATTTGCCATGACCAGCCCAGTGTCCTGATTGAAACAGAAAATACAAAAATGAGTTTTTTGAACTACTGAGGAGCTACCTATAGTTTTAGGCTTATCTGTGACTTTTTTTCTGGTAGTGTTAATGGGCTCATGGAATAAATATCTTCATTTTAATAAGAATTTAATAGGACATTTAATCAACATTAAGGGAAGCCTGCCTTTTTTAAATGTTATAAAGGTGCCAATTTTTCTGGAGGGTGCTGTGTATATTCGATAAACCTAAATTTAGAAAGGAACGCACATCATTGAAAGGTATGGCTTCATTCCTAAAACAGCTTTTGAACACCTGTAAAGTTGTCTATGGAATTTCACAGGGCTTTAGTATTTTATCAAAGTTAATAATAAAATGAAGTTTTTATATTCGGTACAAAAAGGAATTAGTGTGGCTCATTTTCATGCACAATTTTGCTTCAAATTTTTCAAAAGTAAAAAAAATCTTAAATGTGCCTACATCCATGTACTGTGGTTAGGCTTTAAATAATGTCATACATTAAATTCTAGAACTAATGTACTAAACACAATAATTATTCTCTGTTCTTTCAGTGCACAGTGCCTCAGGGACTCTTGACTCATCTCACAGTGCATTATCTTCTGTGGGAAGAAGTAGTCGACAGTCCGCAAGCTCTGCAAGGAGAAAGAGCAAAAGACTTCTCCACCGAAACATTACCAGGTGTGTTGCTTGAGTGTTATGATTTTAAAAAGTTGTCATGGATTAAATTTTAATTTCACATTTCCCAAGCGATCCTGTTTATTGGTGTTGGTCAAATCCTTGAAAATTAAATGAAATCTTACTTTGCAGAACACACCCTTGAGGTAGAACTAGTTGTAGTTTAACCAAAAGTGCTGTCAAGCAATTAAAATTGTTTATCTAATTAATTACATGGTGTGGCGATTAATTAATCCAATTAATCGCATTTAATCACACATACAGACTTACAAGAAGCAGTTTTTTTACCGTTTGTTATTGAATACAAGCCTATAACTTCGGCTACAATGGTCATGACATTTTTATCACCGACTGAACCAAACCTATGAATTAGGTTACAGTATATGACCGGTTTAAGTTTTAATACACTACCCCTCCCAGCACTCTCACATACACTCCGCCCACAGCGCAGAGACTCTGGAGAAAGATAAATGCTACAGCTAATTCCAGCCCAATCCACCCCCCCTAACCCCCCCCTTTTTTTATTAGCCATTTTGGTGTTTTTTCCTAAGCTCACACGCTTCCTCGCACACTGTGAAGCTGAAATGCGCTCTCTGGCTGCTGCAGCAGTGATTTGGGAAGATGATATTTTTGGTCTTGAATTGAAATCTGCCAACTAGTGGCAGGGCTTAAAGCATTAATTGCATTAAAAATATTAACACGTTATTTTTTTCTGTGATTTATTTAATTAATGTGTTAAATTCCCAAACATGTTTCTCCATCATATCATGTACTTTTCAGAGTCGAATCAGGGAAGGCAGGCTGCTTCTCTCCTAGAGTGACAAAGAAGGAGGCAACAAGGAAGACCCTGCGCCTGCGCTTTAGTCTTGGGAAAGTGAACCGAGATTGTGTAAGTCCATCTGTTTAGTCTGTTTCAGGATACTACACAATCCAACTGAACTCTGACCCATTTTAAAAATACGGTATACATTTGCATGTGTGTGCAATTTTTCTGTCATTGTTGACTAATTTTTCTACAATTCAAAAATACATTAATATAAGGCAATAATAGTGGGCAGAATATAAGTTTTGTCCGTTATCTTTGAATTTTTGACCGTTAATTTTTTTATTTTCACTTTTCTTTTCCTTTTTGGCAACAGTAAGACACAGGTATGTCTTACCATTGTTTTCATGTGGGAACAGAAATGTGCTTATTGAGCCCACTGGTTGGCGCACCCAGAATCAATACTGAGTGCTGAAAGTAATAGGATAATAATCTGAGATTAAGGCCCAAAGCATAAGGCTTCACTCGAACATTGGGCAATTTTTGGTGCTATGTTTAGAGTAGTTATGTTTGACTTGTCTTGCAACTTAATACACATCAGGAATTTCTATTCTCTTACAGTCAACACATTTTTGAGATTGTTATAACTGGAAACAGAGAAACACAAACTTCTATTTAGAGCACCTATCTGCAAAATTGTTCCTCACAAATTTGTCCTTTTTAAAAAAAATCCATTATTGCAGCTTTTTATTCTTACATCATTTTTTTACTGTCTAAAACTGGCAAAGATCTAAAAACAGGTCTGAGTCATGTTTCTTAACTCCTGCTATGACCACTGGGCCTTGAAAATGAATAAGCATGTTTCCTTGTATTAAGTGTAAAAACACTAAGTTTAAATGTTGTGTCTCTTCATTTGTATACCAGTGACTTTGCCTAACTTTGCACATCTTGTAATACAGTAAGAAAACTGTATTAGTTTTATCTAACCTGTAACTGCTGAATGTTTTTACTATAATAAAATAATTTAAGATAGAAAAGCACTTAATATATGTAACATGTAACATTTTAAACATTTTCCATATGTCTTGGGTTTCCTCTGTAAATCAAAGAACTATATTTCTGATACTGATGCATTCAACTGGAATGTCTGTTTGCTCTAAAATAAATATTTACTGACAAACTATCATTACTGGTATTTATTTGAAAATTGCTCTTGTAATTCTCAATGTACAAATATGTCATTACACTTAATGACACATGAGTGTGGCAAACAATTAGAAGTAAAAAGAAGATTCCTTTATCCCAACAGAGTGTCGTTTCACATTCTCTACCGGTGCCAAAGGTGTCCGAGGTCATTGGTTGGCGCCTAGCGACACAAGAGAGCATCTCCAGTTTTCACTTCACTAAAGACACTGCATTTAGTCCATCTGTTTTGCGAAACAGCCCTTCAGCAGGTCAGTTTGGCTTACATTTGATTTTTCTTCATTGTCTGTTATTGTCTTTGATACAATGTGAGAACCATTCAAACCATCAATGTTTTAATAGTGCCACCAAAGCAGTACGTTTTGGTACTGGGATCATTTATTACATTTACAGCATTTGGCAGATGCTCTTATCCAGATTGATGTACATGGATGTTTTGTAGTCTACAAGAAAATGGCCGTCACATTAGTAAACTTTAGACTTGCCTCAAGAGCAAACTTTTTATGAAGGTTTGTTAGTCAAGTTTTTGACCTGAATGAACAGTACTTATCTTTAGTGCTCAGTGAAGAGGAAAATTACTTGTAAACATGCTTTTCTGGTATACTGTGATCTTGATATTTACAGAATAAAGAAGAACCATGTTTCATTACAAACTGAGCCACATTGCTCCTGTTTGATAATAAGTCAAACTTTTTTTATTTATGTGGAACTACTAGCTATTTTACTTCAGCTTAGTAGGTGCCAGGGCAAAAAGTTAATTTTATGACTGTGCTTTAATTTTTGCAATATCATGGCTCTAATTCTTGATCTTGCTGATATCTGGACAGTGAACAAAAGGATTTTCATACATTTCTCACACAGCTGTACTTAATCCAATTCAACGTCTTAAGTATGCTCTCTGTAATTAAACAGGACTTCATTCATTACTGATGTAATTGCAATATGCTCAAAAAAGCATATTTTGACAATAATTTTCAGAGTAGGCTAGTGTGATGCTGTTTTACTGATGGTGTTTATTCGGTATGGATCTGTGTTAAACTGTTCTGTGATTAAATATAATTCCAAGATATTGCCAAATCTGCTTCACAGGTTCCAAGTACATCAGTAAGTCTGAGGACAATCTCCTCACCCCATGTGGAGCTAAGGAACCTGGGACCTCCTGGAATAGGCAGTCTTCAGATCAAACCCAACAATACACAAGAAACTCTTTCTCTGACACTCCCGTGAGTGCTTGCCTCAAGACCACCTACCGCTCAGAGCCGACCATCATCAGCAAGCCGACCACAAGCGCTAACATCCCAAAGATCTTGTGTTTTGCTACAAGTGCTGAAAGCCTCACTAGTTCTGAGTCTTTTAATGGGGAATGCTCTCAGACAGGTCGTACACTTCTGAGAACCAGCGCTTCGGATGAACCAAGAAGTCTTTCTTCTGATAAAAATCTCCAAGAGAAAAAAAAGGAAACTTTTGAAGAAACCCCTGTTTCCTCTGAGCTCACTGTCTCAATGCCTATGCCTTCAGAAGACTTAAAGAAAGACTCTGCTCTCCAAGTACCAAAAAGCTTAGAGGTTGATCATAATATCACCTTTGGACATTTTGAGATCACCCCCATGTCTCCTTTGCACATAGACAGTGCCCTGTTTGAGACTGAAGCCACAGAACACAGTTCGGTGTTGGGGAATAAAACCCATGAGAGCTCTTTGACTGCTGAACACGGGCGCAGTTGCTTGATTACAGACAGCTCAACAGATTCTGCAAACTGCAGCCAATTGATCAATGCTCTTGACATCCAAAGCCCTGCAGCATTCAGGCTCAACAGCTCCATCACAGTTCAGTCGACACCGTTTGCAGCAAGAGAGCGAACCAGGAAAACCAGTTCCTTAAATCCAGAGGATTTCAAAGAAAATTTGCTGGTGGAAACAACTCTAGAACCATCAAGTCATCATGGAAGAGAGCCAACCACTAGGCAGGAGAGGAACCTACTAAGGTGCGCTACAGATGCAGCAGAACTACGCCGAACAAGAGTGGCCGAGCACATTCAGCGTTTTAACAAGCTGACTCTCAATTCACCTCAGAGTAAAGTGGTCCGGTCGCCTCTGAAGTTCCACAGGACACCTGTGCGGCAGTCTGTAAGAAGGATTAACTCCCTGCTGGGACAGAGGAAAGAGACCCGGTCTGGGTGGTGTGCTGCCAGTCGAGGGACATCTGCAATGAAGGCGTTAAGTTTAGAAAGCGGCTTGTTTACTGGAGCGCCTCAGCAGTGTCGACCCGCAGAGGTCCCTTCCCAGACTCCGGATGAGGGAGTTCCTCTAAAACCAAAGCCATCACCCATAAAGTCAGCCACATGCAGCACTATTAGGCATTCTGCCCTGGGAGACTTGACCAATACGATGACACCCAAGGTGAAGGGTGATAACCTGTCAGCTAAAAGTGTGCCATCTGAAGTTCCAAAGTCTGTCCTGCGTCATGCAGCTGAGAGAAACATGAGTCACTACAGAGGCTCCCCAAAGAACCCTCTTACGCAGGGCAGACTGCTCTCCGCTATGAAGCCCTTAGACCTGTAAGACTGCGATGCTCAAACAAGAATTGCTTCATAAAGACCCCAACATTTCCCTTTTTCATTTCTTATTCTGCATCTCGTCTTTTCAGGGGCTTTAATTTATTTTCTTGCAGGGTTCAGAGTTCTTTTTTTTTAAATCTTTTTAGGGTAAAGATGGTGTTTTCAGTCTGAAGCGGTCATCTGATCGCCACTTGTAAGGATATCGGCTGTGTTTTGGTACGGTGAGACAACAGGCCAACAAAAAATATTACTGCAAACTCTTCTTGTTGTACATGAGGATCAGTTTCCATTGACCCCATTTTGATGCAACATCTGTTGGGACATTTTTAATAATCCATTCCAGTACACCAAGCTGCAGCGTCCTGAACGCTTGACTGCGGGACTATTTAGTTCATAACATGAGAGGCTTATTTCTGAATTTTCTGCAAGTGGATCTCTTGTAAAGTAATAGTTTGAAGTTAGTGTGAGTTGAGTGCCAGCGAAAGTGAAAAGAGTGATTCATCTCAGAGTTTCTTCTCTGTATTTGGAGAGTTGCATGTCTAAATGACATTAATGAAAGGATTTTAGAAGAGTACCTTTTATTTATTTTCTGTATTACAAGCTGAAAGATTAAAGTCTTAAGGAGTGAAATAGAAGAAAATGTGATGTTGAAAAAGTGGGTTTAAAAATGCTGATGTACCTCATTTGTAAGAATGAAACAGTGTTACACATTTGTCTGAACTTAATTTTGTCAATGTGCTATGTGTGCATATGACTTGGATCTTTGTTAATTAACATAAATGTTAAATTCAAAACCCTTTTGAAAGTGTTTGCTTTTATTCTTTGCACCACAAGGTGGAGCACGGCTTCTTTTAAGCTCTAAAGTCTGATGTGCTGTGTTGAGTGAGATCAGACCGCGGGTACGGAGCCAAAGCTTTGGTCACTTAGATATTAAAAAATGGAACGGGGATCAGGCCCAGAAATTAATATTTAATGGTTAAAGTATGGTTGGTAATTTACAGGGAACTTTACGGGCCATCTTCGCGGATGTGCGCAGTACAGCCTTTCATTATATATTGCAGTTTGATTGCTGAAATGTCGCGTTGTGTATACCGACATTGAACGCTACCTTAAATGTCGAGAATCAAACAAGCCCTCATATTTCCCTGGGATTAGACGCAGGCCTGAGCGAGTGTAATGGAACCCAGTGGAGATGGGGACGACATTGAGGGGCTCCCTCGCGTTAGAGGCGTCTGCCCATGGTTTGGCTAACTAGGTGGCCGGGAATGTTCAACTAAATAATAAGTGCCCGCCTATGGGAAATCTTTTAACTCTGTCCCATTTCTCTACCTCAGATGCCTGGTGTGAACAGGCCTTCCCATGTGTAGCCACTTGTTCAGCAAGATTTAGGCTGTAATCGCAAAGGCTGCTTTCAAATCGATTAAAGATTAATCCTAGTTCTGTCGAGGACGCCTAGTATATTTTAGTTTGTATAATTATATACACATATTTACATTCAACTCCGTTTTACTAGAACTGGATTAAACCATTTAAAATTTATTTTCACTAATTTGGCGAATCTCCTGTTTCTCACGACATTTAACAAAATTGCGGGTATTACACAATTATTCAAATTAGTTCAAAGCGCAGTTAATCTAAATAAGCTCTCGTTTTTCTTTTTTGCTTGACAATTTCCTAATTTCATATTAAACGGACAGGAAGAAAATCACCCCAAAAGGCGTCGTTTTCCATTCACTAAATAAGTGTATATATATGTGTGTGTGTATAACAGTTATTTGTATCTGTGGAGCGGCTCGAAAGCATTTACTGTATTAATTAGAAAACAGGCTCAACTCTGCTGAAAGAAAACTTAAAGATGCCATCATCATCACTCCTCCTCCCGCTGATTTTCCTCTGCCTCTGTCTGGTGGGGGCGGTAAGTTTCGCACGGAGCCAATGACGTGGAGGGAAGCGCGCCGTCCTGCTCAGCTGGCGGACAGAGCTTTAAAAGGGAGGCAGCGGGGAGCTCGGGCAGTCTGGATTAAAACCCCACTGCTACTTCTCTGTCCCTCTCGCCGTCCCTCTATCTCTGTCTGTCTTCCGCTCTCCATCTCTGTAAGACTTCAGCTCCTCTCTCCTTCTCCTCCCTCTCTCTCCTGCTGATCCACTTACCCTCCACCTCTGTACATCTCTCCTCTCTGCTCGGGGGTCCCTCCAGATCACCTAGACTCGCGTCATCCCAGGATTCTGACAGGTGAGAGATCTCTGCTTCTGCACCCTGTACCTCACTGAAGATGAAGTTTAGCACAAGCTGTTTGTCCCCAGGGACCTGCTGCTTCTTTGGAGATCCCGGAGCAGGTGTCCCTGAGCTTTTCGAATCGTGGTCATTTAAAAACATTTTCTTTGCGTAAATGTAGAGGTAAGGAAAGCTTCAGGCGGATATTCCTCTGTTGGTTTTTGTTTGGACCTAGATTTTATGAAGCAGCTTTGTGACATTTGGTTGCTAAACGTGTTGAATACATAAAACTGACTGGAAAATGGATACATTTCTGTGCGATTTAAAAGTGCCAGCTGCTGTTCACACCTGGTCCAAATTTTACGAGGAAGGGACTAGTAGAACCTCTCCAGATATTTTGTCTGCATGAACTCACAAAGAAAGCAGATAACTTTTCTTTCTCCTGTAAAATGGCTAACTTGGAGATACAAGGTTTGTTCTGACAGACTTATGGACCACCACTAACATGGTGAAACCATGCGTTTCGGTGCATTACGTTTTTATTTCAGCAGCTTTGTGTAGTGCAGGAAAAGCTGGGATCTGATCTATCCCTGTAGTCTGATCTATGCCATCAAGCATGTTGGACTTTGACATTCGATTTGCCTGTTGTTACCTTTTCTCCCGTTAAAGTGAGGAAATAATGTCCTTTTTAAGTCGCTGAGCAGATTTTTCGCCTAGTGGATGAAACCATAGTAAGGTCTTTCGGTCACACAGCTGCAGAACTTCCAGGATCATTTAAGATCTAGGGAAAAGCCTGGTGAGCAGAAAGCGTACTGGCAAAAATGCAAACTGGAAGCTCTGCCATGTGTTGAACTGCTGTCCAAACCTGTTCAAAGTAGGACGTTCCATGTTGGGCTCTAAATTTTAACACTGCGCATTCTGTGACCACAGCTTTATAGGGCATCACTTAGTGGGATATTTAAGGACGCTTTTACAAATACAAAAAACTTCTCTCATCTTATTCTTTACATTTTTTTTCAAACTGTGATCAGTGGTGGTTTGATAACACACAATCATGCAAGACAACTGAGCTGGGTGAGTTGTCTTAAGCACCTGACCTAATTGTTAAGGCCTTGCCAGTACAATGGAAAAGGCATTGACAAAAGGGTGCATGCATTGTGTTTCTGTTGTATTTACTGGCACTGTTCCATGCTGGCTACTACTGTCCAGTAGTTTCTGAGGTGATTTGCTAGTGCACATCAGTTGAACCTATTAAGTAAATTATAACTGAAAGAGGGCAAAAACTAAAGTTAAATGTACAGAATGTATTATATTTCCATTCAATATAATATACGTACACATAGATACATATAAATATACATATGTGTGTGTGCACAATTTAAAAACATACGCACGCCCCAAAAAATTAACTATCTTTTCATGATTCTATTAGAATGCTGTCTAAGCCTTTTTATGTCAGTGCATGGTAGATGATGACAATGCTATATTTATTCGTATGATAAAAAACCACAAAGACGTAGTAAAGTTTTCTGATCACATTGTGCATTGAACTGGATTTATTTTTTCTAAATAAATTGAGGTGATAGGAATTTAGGGCCATTATGTCGTAAAAATACAGCATTTTCACTACATTTATAAAGCAACTAACGTACTTCAAATTGTAAGCTTAATTTAATTTGTAATGATAATAGTAAAGAAAGTATTTGATTGCCCCCCAAACCACTAACTTACTTGGCTGCAATTCATCAGAAAGAAGAAAAAGAACTCGATACAAATCAACAAACAAAAAGGGGTTGTGATGCTTTACAGACAGGCTGGAACAAAATCAGGTTCACCCAAATCTGGTAAAACACTGACGAACTAAACATTACTACAGCTTTAGTCGCTAGTGGCCTACAAAATCACATTTGAAACGAATTTCGGGGTTTAACTTTATCTTTGTGTAAAAACAACAGAATATCTGATATGTTTTTACTGATAATGCACTCCTCTCCTAGAAGAGTGCATTATCACTAAAATCATGCTAACACTCTGTTGCGCCTGGACATGATTTCTTTTGCCACGTGTGCTTTGACAGTGGTAGTATATGGTCTGCAAGGTCTTAATAACGGCGACACTGCAACAGTTCAGTGTCTGCGTATTGACTTTTACGAATGCCAATTTTTAAAGAGGGTCTTTAGGGCCAGCCCTTTAGGAAGCAGCTCTAGATGTTCCTGTTGGTGTGTCCCCTGTGGTCTCAGACCTCCTTGTGTGTCCCGTTCTCAGGATGGCGGATGTCTCGCGCTTGCTCCTCGCGCTGCTGCTGCTGGCGGCCGCGCTGGTGTGGCGCGCGGCGGACGCGAAGGGGTCCCGCGGCTCCCAGGGCGCCATCCCTCATCCGGCCAAGAGCAGCACCAACCAGTCCGAGCGGCGCCGCGCACCCTCTCCATCCTCCTCCTCTTCATCAACATCGACATCTTCAACCTCCTCCTCCTCGCCCTCCTCCGCCTCCTCTGCCGAAGAGGTGCTGGAGTCGAGCCAGGAGGCGCTGCACGTGACGGAGCGGCGCTACCTGAAGCGCGACTGGTGCAAGACGCAGCCGCTGAAGCAGACGCTGCACGAGGAGGGATGCGCCAGCCTCACCATCCTCAACCGCTTCTGCTACGGCCAGTGCAACTCCTTCTACATACCGCGACATGTACGCGCCGAGGAGGAGGGCGCCTTCCAGTCCTGCTCCTTCTGCAAGCCGCGCCGCTTCACCACCATGACCTACACGCTCAGCTGCCCCGACCTGCAGCCCCCCACGAAGAAGAAGCGCGTGCAGCGCGTCAAGCAGTGCCGCTGCATCTCCATAGACCTGGACTGAGGCTGCCTGCACCCTCCCTTGTAGGTCGATGGGGGCGGTTGTGTGTGTGTGTGTGTGTGTGTGTGTGTGTGTGTGTGGGTGGAGGGGGGGATCCAAGCCAAAGCAGTTTTCGAAGACGCGCCCGCGCATCACCGCGCCAGCGCAGGATTAACACGCGCAACAGAGGAGACTGAGTGAAAGACAGAGGGGCCGTGTCTCAAATTGAGCCCTTGTTCCATACGTAGTGAGACACCTGAATAAGATGTGTAAGGAAACTGAAGTGTACCGGAGCGTTCAGTCACACCACAAGCTATCCTAAAATCCACATGTAGGTGAGAGTTCAGAGTTTAGCAGAAGGGTGGTGAGTACCAGAGAACCTGCAGTAAGGAGAATCTGCCAGGCTCAGATCTCATTAGGCGCAAGAGGGCGCTCCCGACTGAGTCCAAAATAAACGGGTTCTAAAGGAGAGTTTTTGCAAAACTCAAAATGTGTGAACCTTGAGTCGTTTTAATAAAGACAAATCCACTCTGGGACAGAAATCCGAGGCGCACTTTCCAACAACTCAGAAAAGAATTGGAAATTGAGCACTGGTAATGGTGTTCTATTTCAATTGGATCCATGTAGAGGATTTGTCAATTTCACTTAGAAAATCAACAAAACGTGTAATTTAAAGGGGGTTGCCAATTTTGCAAAAAAATACATATTCCACAGTTTAGTAATGTTCTAAACTGCTGCTTCAGAAACATTGTTAACATTGGCCTAACAATTGCCCATCCTTTATATACAACACACTTATCCACAGCCTCTCTTAGTGAGTGCTTATGCACTTCTGATAAATTCATCCCATTTTGAGACATCATCATACTAGTGTGCACTCTAAAATAAAAGTAAACAAGCTAACACTGTAGGGGAAAGGACATGTTTTGTGTGTGATAAGTGGGGTCTCATACACTGTGTCTCACTTTTTTCAAATAGGATATAATTGGACATTTACAGGACACGTGTGAGCTTTTGGACAGCCTATCACACACCAGCCAAAGCACCAGCACAAACACTTAAGTACTAGTTATAAACATTATTTCTTTACTGCTTAGAGTTTTGGCCATTTGATATGATTTTCATTGTTGTTGTCATATTGCAGGATGTTCTTTTGGTCACTAGTAAGGGATCAAGCCTTTTTTATACTGCATTAGGGTCCTCCCCATTGTCCACATTTTGGCTCCATTCTAATTCCCAGCAAGTTAAGCAAAAAATATGCACCATTCTCTACACAGGCACTATTTTGGTCCTTGGCTTATTGATAATGTAGGTCACCTAATTGGTGCATTATATAGGGAATATTTTCAGGAATTTCTAAAGATGGAATCCTAAGGTCGTTTACTATGTACCGAACAAGTGGTCAATTTGGAACACAGCCAGAGTGAAGGCGCTGTTGCTATCAGTTCGTTTGAAAGCAGACACTCTGCTTGTAGAGCATGTTGCCTGTAAGCACTCATCATTGAATAGCACAGAGATGTGCTGGAACAAGTTTCCACCATGTGGAATTATTATGAAAATTCAAAATAATGAGTTATTTAATTTGCCTGAATGGGACACATTTAGCGTAGCAGGTGCCGTTCTGATGTATTTTATTGTCCGTTTGCTGTGAACGTGCCTTTGACACAGGAGCGAAAGACGTTTGTGTAGCGACTCGTTGTTTTAATGTTTGCAGCGACTTGTAGCCTCAGTCATGTCATGATTCATGATTGTTTTATTTGAAAATTAAAGTGTTTTCTTAAATGGTACAAAATGACAGAGGTATTGTTAATAATGTAAGTATCCTGCCTTGTTGTGTTTCCTTTGTTTCAGCGTTTTCGTTGCTGTGTACTACCATCTGAAATGTTAATAAAAATCTCTTAACTGGTCTGTCTTCTGGAAACTAGTGGTGATGTGCAGTAGTGTGCTGAAACTGAAAAAAAAAAAAAAAAAAAACCAAAAAACACCATAAGTTCAAACACAACTTTTTTTTACCCCTTCTACTTTCCATTTCTTGACCTATACAGGCACTAATTACTCATTTATATACACAATATAACCAACTAAGTCATTTTTATTTTGTGTTTGTTTGATGTTCATCAGCCATTTAAAATGTATGTAAACAAATAATGTATGTTTACAAATAACAGTTTTACGTTTGTCATTTATTTCTACGGTACTGAGCAAAAGTCTTAGGCAGCCGTGAAAAACAGACAGTGAAATACAAATAACATTACGGTATTGGTTGGAGGAGGATGGGTTTGGTTCCTGATTTCCTGGTGACCTCCAGTTGTGTGGGTTTATTTAACATCAGCAGCACATATTTAATTTAAAAGAGGACTGATTAGATGAGGCCTCCGTGTCTATAAATGGTTACGCTAACACGTGTCCATTACACATCACACAGTGTGCTGTTTATTTATATTCATTCTTAAGTTAGTGTTTTTACTAACCATCATTTTATAACAAAAATAATCTGGTTCTGCCATAAGGAATTCCTTTACACACAATTTTCTTTTATACCTAAAACATTTCCACAGCACTGTATAACAATCCCCAAGCCAAACGCTCTATAGGTAATTCAGGAGCAGGTAAAACTACTTCCTGAACCACATAATCCAGAGCTTCCTAGGAACATCCTTCAAAGAGGATTAGAGTTGGAAAATGTTCCACTAGTTTCAGAAGAGGAGCAATTTTGGCAGCTCCTTCCTCACTAGTATACCCCCAAACCAGAACCACTTTACAATAAGAACATTAAAGCATCATTTAAGAGCTTAACGTTTTACTGATAGATTTATGGATATCAGTTAGGTCACAAATAGGTCTTTAATGTAAATAATAAACAGTTAGAACAGGAACAAAAAGGCCACGGTGTGCAGACAGTGATTCTTGATTCCTCTAAAGCGCCGATGTAGCTGGTTAATGATCTTACTTTGTCTTCATCTTCAGTCAGTCTTAAACATGTCCGCTTAATCTCACATCACAGCTCACTATCACACTTTTTAGGTGTTATAACTGATTCATACCCATTAATGAAGTACTTTTGGACAATTAATAAGCCCTTTATAAAGGAAGTGGTATTGGCCCAAGACAGTCAATGAACAGGACAACTTACATGAACTTACATTACGATGATGATGAAAGTGAAATGGGGGTGTGGTATAAGGAAATGGCAGCTCAAAACCAGCTTATATTGCACCTTAGAAGTCCACGATCGCTGTGACGGATCCACAAGACAAAACCACCATTTTCAAGCTAAAGCTGACAGGTTATTTCCACTGACATCTCCTATACACAGGCCCCTGCATCTACACCAACCTCCTTATACATAGCACAAAATATAAAATGCTTTAAATGATAAGGGAACTACACAGCTATTCTTCAGCTGACTTGACAACACATGAACTTTTAGATTAATAAAAAGTTCTCATCACTCTACTAATAAGTTCCCTCTCCATAGTATCTCCAATAGCTGGGACTCTACCAACCCCCAATCAAGCTCAATCTGTTCAGGAGATGGTGAGCCACAGCTGTCCGTTACTTGGAGTTTAATAAGAGAAGGTGCCTGGTGGAATAGAGTAAAAAAAGAAATTCTGTAGTGGTTATTTTATTGATTTTTTATTTTATTGAACTTCTGATTAAACTGAGGGATTTGACTTGGGTGAAGTCTATTGTCCTTGAATCGAGTCAACTCAATTTTAATTAAGCTCACTTTAAATGTTTTAGTTCTTTGTAAAATAACATTTTGTGATGAAACAAAAAAAGAATGAAAAGAGTTTACTGAACTTTTATTTTGAGTTTATTTTAAGTACCATTCGAAGTTTGAAGTCTACCAAGACTTCTAAAATATTTCAACAGAATTAACATCTTGATATGAATAAATGTTTCCACTGTGTCAAACACTTTCCCCAAATCCTCAACTTGAGTGAGCTTATAAAAAGAAGGCAAAAATCACAAGCAGATTAGGGCCAACTTATCTTTTGGTAATGATGAGAAACTCACCTAAGGCATTCATGAATTCACCCATTTCTAGTTATAAATATATATCTATCTTCAGAGTAGACTACGGTTTGATATTTACCTTAGCACATTTGAACAAATCACTGTTAGTTCACTGATATTTCATTAAAATAAATACATAGAGACAATTTGTCTCTCACAAGACATCTACATTACCTAAAGGAGACTGCATAGGAATCGCAAGTGAGACGCAGAAGAGGTACAATGTACTCGATCGAATACGAGTTAGATAAAGGAAAGTGCACAAAACTGTGATAATTGTTACTTGAACAAGAAGTCACACAGCAATAGAAGTGACGAGAGACGGCTGAGAAACGGAAAACCACTCTGGGTGGCTTTATGATCACTTGAGGTATGTTAGAGAAGTTTTTACTGCTGATGACTTTTCTGGCTTTCTTCCATTCTATCTGATTGGATGGGGGAAAATGGCAAAAACCTACAAGAAATTACTATGTTTTAAAGTCAAACTTACAGATGAAAACACTATTTTGTCATTAAGCATTATGATTTGTCTGTTAGTATATTGCTTTACCAGCGTTCTCTTTTAGCAGCTAAATCTTTACCACTGTGAGGTTCACTTGGTATCAGTGTTTGGTTTCATTAAAAATAAGGATTGGTTTGCTGGAATTGCAAGCGTTTGCTACAATGAGTACGCTTAACCCGTCCACCCCCCATGCCCCCACCCCCCCAGAAGCACCTTCAGATGACACTAATGCAGAAGCAAAGAGTCGGCAATCTTGAAATGTCTTTTGTGTAGCAATAAAGAGAGCCAGCAGCAGTGCTTCAGCATCTCCACTTAGAGTTCTGCATTAAAGATTACACTTCAATAGTCCCACCACCACTGACCACGCCTCCACAACAGCGGAAACTCGCATCTCCATCGCCACTGAGGACTTCCCTGTCCAAAACGTCAGGATGCTGTTCTGGGCACTCTGTTCTTTGCCTGGAAGTAAGTGGTGGAAAAGATGGAAAGTTCTCCCTCCTTTCATCTTCAGCTGGAGGACACACTCGCTTCTTTTTGCCTCAGCCTCTCTTTCTGTAAAACATTTCATGAACATTCTTTAAAATAGAAAGATTTGATGGCATAATGCCTTAGAAAAGACATTTTGGTTGCCCAAAGTCCCTTTATATTTTATGATATTTTAGAGAACATTTTTTAATGGTTAAAAAAACTTCCATAAATATGTTCTTGGGTAAAAAACTGTAAAACATTACGATACCGTGAAAAGGTCCTTCGGGAAGTAACATGGTTCTTCTACAACATTAATCAAAGAATGCTTTGTGGCATTTTGTGTAGACTTCATAATTTCACTGTGAATGATCAATTTAGCCCAAACACAGTCCAGCCTCTAAATATGTGTGTGTGGGGGGTTCTTGTTCTCACCAGACTGTTGGCGTTGACCTTTTTTGTCTCCACTCTCTTCTCAGCTGTGATCTTTTGGACATTCTGCTGAGCTTCCTTTAATCTAAAATCAGGATACATAAAAATGTAATGCATCTTAAAATTGCAACTTAAAATGTATGTTAAGTATTCACCGTTCTTCATCAAAGTCCTGTTACTACATTCTATGAAAAACACTTGAAATTAACACCTACTTTTCTTAATATTCCACAATAACAAAACATCTCAGTTCAGTGCTTGTGAAATTCTACTGCTTGTTATTTAAATAATCTCAAATTTTCCAAACAATTTGTTATATGAGTTCAGGAAGTTTTTCCATGAGAGGTTTTATTCAAGCAGTTTTTATTCCAGTTTTCTTCAAGCATGAAGGGTGACTAGATCGGTGAAATATTGCGGGCACAGTGTGGGACATGATTGCTCAGTAAACGGCAGGTTTAAGAGGGCGAGAAAACACACACACATTCACGGAGGGCCTGAGACTGCTCCCCGCGCTGCAGAGTCGCAAATCTTTTAGCATGCCACACGCTTTCACTTGTTTTCAGGGTATTTGTTTGCTTTAAATATTTTTTGTTTTTTAATTTTTGTTTTGAACAAAACTGCAATTACATTTTGGAATCTAGTTTTGTATTCACTATAACAAATACATTAATAATGTATGTTCCTTAAAAAAATATATTTAATTTTTTTGTAAAGAGATCCATTAGGTTAAGTGCAATAATCCAATAAGTGTTACAGTTAGAAAGCAAAGTGTAATATATTTGTTCTTTTTAAATCACTTTTTATATTTGTCCTTTTAAAATCAATTTTAATGTCTGAAACTCACCATTTATGGGCACCCTGTATCAAATGGCATGTTTTGTTGACTTTCCAAGAAAATAAGTACAGAAAACACACTTCTATGTAATCTTAATATAAAACATAAAGCATAATTAGAATTATAATTAACATTTTGAAAAATAATACATAGCAGGTTAAAAAACATTTTGACAACCCATAAACACACATTTTGTATATAACTTTTCCCAATACGTTAAGCTCAGCAAATAAACAGATTCAACTAAAACAGAGTGCATTACA
>JBBKCR010000001.1:33908346-33920400 GCA_037577295.1 Ladigesia roloffi
CACATTTTGTATATAACTTTTCCCAATACGTTAAGCTCAGCAAATAAACAGATTCAACTAAAACAGAGTGCATTACAATTAGCAAAAAAATAGATAAATAAGTTTGCTATTAATACAGGGTTTTTAACTTTTGAACACTTTGGAAACAACTGCACCTCCTTTCTTTAAAGTGGAACACCACTAATATGGTTCTGCATAATGTTCTGCATAATATAGTTGTTCATAAAAAGCCATTTAGTAAATAATGTAATACAGTGTGCGCTCTATAGCCTTTTTATTTACTATCTCCCAAGAACCTGTACGTGTCCCCAGAGATGATTAAATAATGGTAAATCTAGTGTTATTTCCCTTGAATGGCCTGCCCTTCTGAAACCTGAATACATTTTAAAAAATACATTTTAAGGTAAATATTTGTCACAAATCACACAACATAATTTAAGCATCATGCAATGTATTAGTAATCAGTTCATGTAGCCCATTTGTCACCGTGAACAATTCTGATTTAAGTTTCTCCAGACTGGAGCCTTTCACATCAAACCACTCAGTGTGTGTGACCATTTTATTATCCAGAAATGTAGAAAAACTGATGGAATTCTCCTAGAAATGAAATTGAAAAGACTAACAAGAGTTAGGATGTTAGCCGAGTGATACCTTCATGAACGTGTGCCAGAAGCTGTACAGCGAACTGACAGCTCCAAACACTGTTCAAGGCATCCTCACATGAGCCCCCCTTAACAGCCTCCCGTACTACACCAGTAAAGCCAGGGGGCCGCAGAGAGAGGTGCTGTCCCCTCAGTGGGATGCCCCCCTAAGTAGACGCCACAGGTCAGGGGCGAGGTCGTAAATTCAGGCTCCAACTTTGACACTGTACTAGACTGCGGGCCGAGACCGCCGCCTTCAGCTTTGATGCCACTCTGGCCTTAAAAACCAAAAGCACTTTATTTTTATTTGTTCTTACAGAATTCATACTGGCAAGTTAGGGACCAGTGGGTGCAAGAAAAGAGGAGCTGAGAGTCTGGCATGTGTTAGGGGGCTCCAGCACTTTGTTGGGTAATTGAAAGGCGCTAGCAGATAGAGAGAGTGAAAGCTTAATTTACTTTAAATTAACTTAACGTTAAACTCCAAATGGTGTACAGAAACTGGGGCAGTGATCTAGACTGTGTCACTTTTTTTCAATACTATTTTTTAAAAAGTACTTCACTCAAAATTTACCAATGTGTAAAAAGCAGCAAGTATACCCATAATTTGTAAAAGTCCATGATCACAGTTTCTTCCAAAGTGAAAATAATTGTGACTTTGTAGCACTATTGACAAACCTTAAAACAATCCTGATATCCTGAACATACATTTTTTTTAATTATATTTTCTTTTTATTGAACAACTCTTCAATATGCTGAAAATTGGGAAAGAAAAACTGGTGGAAAAACTTTAGAATTTGAACAGAATTGAAGGAAAGACAGATTATATTACGAATGTTAAATGATGTTTGTGGGTTGAAAAGATGAAATAAGGGCCCTTTATTTCTCTTTATTTTCTCTATTTCAGCTGCACGGAGAGCACAGTAGGAACAGCAGCACTCTTGCTTTGACAGGATTGCACTCCTACTAACCTCTCTTTGGAGATGTTCTTGCTCTCACGTTTCCACGTGATCTTGAAGTCATTGCAGAACTCAAACCAAAGCATGAAGATGTAGTTGGGAGTGACCTCTTTCTCTCCAGGTTTGGGCTTGAGCCCAAAGAAGGCCACCATGTCCTGGAAGCTATGAAAGGGGGTGGTGGTGATGGTTGGGGTTGAATAAAGAGAGAAAGAGAGTCAGGGAGCCACCAAGGCAAAGTTGGCTGGACAAAACATTTAACTACATGCTATAGCTCCACTAATCTTCCTGACATCTCCACTCTGGGGAGGACAAGACTGAGGACAAGAGATCTGAGAGAGAGACCAAAGAGCAAGAGGGCAAGTCATAGCCTGTCAGTCTGTCAGAGGATCTGTTTTTTTTGGTTTTTTTTTTTTTTTAAAGGACATCCCATATACCACAGAAAAGAAAAAAAAAAACCTGAACTGGGACGATTTGGTTCCTGAAACAAGTTGAAGTGCTGAACTCTAATATTGCAGCACATACCATTATAAATCACAGAGTATGCTTGTAACTGGATAAAGTAAGAGGAGTCGTTGCGACGCATTTCACTGGCAAGTCTCCCAAAGTGCCCCTCTGAGTATTAACAAACTCTATGTTCCACAGATCCAGGGGCTAATTCAATTGTAACTGAACCTGAAGTCTTCCCAGCATTCACAGCAGTGTTCCACAAGCTGCAGACGCTACATACTGCTCTACAGCCTGCTTCCATTCAGAGATTAAAGAGCCTCTCCTACTGCCGCTGTCACGCCTGTCTCATGGGCAGTCGTGACTCCCAAGGATGCACGGGGTCGACAAACCTCCCGTGACCCCCAGACGAATGGGGCCTAGCGCTATGCTAATAGGAGACATGCTGCGGGGCAGATGGCGCCATGCCAGTGCCAAGATGCTTCCCATTTTCTGGTCATCTTTCTGGTTGTGACGGAGGATAGGACCATTTATCATTCCTTCTGCGGGGCTTTCCATGGCCTGTGGAGTTCTGCTGACATAGAGGGACATTCAATGCTTTCCCATTTTCTTTCCCTAAGATGACAGGACCTGAGGTGCTCTTTGAAATTCTGAGCTCGATGAAGTCAGAGTCACTTGTCGGCTTTTCTCATCTGACCCTTTCATGATTTTGGCAACACAAATCTGCCATGCGACTCACTTTGCACTGCACACACATTCTCTTCATTCCCCTCGACTGGCAGAAAAAAGGCAATAACATGGAGGATTTCCTTGTAGCAGAGCAGCTAAACCCTCCCACTTATCCTTTAAGAAACCGATGAGGCTTCTTTTAGAACTTTTAAAGTCTTTTTAGAACTTTTAGAGTAGTTACACAACCTGGGTGTAGACTAAACTTCAGAATGGTCTTTTCTTACATTGTTGTGAACACAGACAAGTACACAGGTTTTACCATTAGAAACAGACAGTCACTATTTATTAAACTAAAATTGAATGTTTCATCAGAATGACCACTGACACCTTCGGGTGTTGACCTGGGGCCTGGCTTTGTTCAGGGTAGCCATATTAAGAATAAATACAAAAAACAAGCTGGGATCTATAGCAGAAACTCACTGCTGGGGTGCAGAACATGCTCAGTTGCTACAAGTCAAGTGGAACAGTGTGACTAATGGGCACCTGTACAGCAGCTTAGCCATATCACAAATGGGGGGAAAGTCAATGGACCGTTTAAACACAGACATGCCCAGAAAGCCCCTATAAAGCAGGCCTAGTAATTTGCTATGTATTAGATTAGTGTATGCTGTCATTTCTACTAAGGATGCACCGTTCATTAATTTTTATGTGCTTACAATTATTTTACCCCTAAACTTGGTGATTTCTAGGCTGATTTTTACTTGCCTTTTTTAAACCTGAAGTTCAAATTGCATGGGCTAAATGAACACAGAAAACACACAACCACATTTCCAGTACTTCCGACTAGATTGCATAATAAGGTTATTGGTCTTTTACATTTATGACCCTTAGTTCCAACAAGAGCAATTTAATGAGGTGCTCCACTGAAAGTAAGGTATAGCTGCTTATTCAGCGTAACCAGTCATCTGTAATTATGCTATTGCATTTCGGTATAGGTGTAACATTTTACCTAAGGTCACCTGCATCAAGTTACCTACCCCATAAAAATCATTAATCCGATCAGCCAAAATTGATTGCAATCTTATATTGTAAGCCAAAATCTGTCACATTTTTCATCAACACTCCTTGTTAAAAAACCTTTTATGTTATGATTATTTAATTTTATATTTAGTTTAGCTTTTCCTGAAGTCCAATGCTCAGTGCTAGTAAGGAACTACATATTTCTGGCCAAGCTTATTAGTAAGAATGGGAAGGCACATCACGAAAGCAGTGATATAGACTGAATCAGTGACATCACAGCCAATATATGCCTCTATAAAAATTAATGATGTTGGTAAGTGGCCTGTTCAAAACTGAATATTTTTGCTGTCAGAAAAAAAATGTTCTGTTATTTAATATATTTTCGCTGTGAGATAATTTTGCTCTTCTGCGGTTCACACTCATTCCAGGAACTTCTAAGTTGAGAGTATTTTTCCTTCTGTAATGTTTTTGGAGATATCTACCTATCTAGCTATCTAGCTAGCTATCTAGCTTGCTATCTAGCTAGCTATCTAGCTTGCTAGTTATCTATTCACCCATATATCTGTCTGTCTGTCTTTCTATATACATGTATATGTTTAAAACTTTTTTTTAGACAGGCAATATTTAATCTTGTTTGGTCTTTAGGAACATTCCATGCAAAGTGATTAGCAGATTATTCATTCAAAGCAATGCTCACTGGTGCTTCTCAGCCTCATCCCACCTTTGGAAAAAGCTCTAAAAGCCGTGGAACTGAACAACTAAATTATACTGTTATACTGACATATTTTGTGGTGAGTGCTTTAAATAATTAACTGGCATCAGAGAAAAGTAAAATGAGATGGTAAAGTTATAAAATGGTGTAGGCTAAACTACAGGAAAGGCTATTTACTGAGATGTATAATAATCTCCTAAAAGTTCCCATGATCAAGTCTGCAAGCCAGCCAATGTGTGCCCAGCCTCTGAGTCTTTTCTTCTAGTCTTTGATGTCGGCTATGTGCCTCCTGGAATGCTCCTCAGCACAATAGCTAACCCATTTCTGATTAAAACCATCTTTGCTGTTGAAAATTACTTGTTCTGCATCACTTGCACAATTTGGATGAAGTTTGAAAAATAAGGATGAATCTATAAGGCTGGCAAAGTACCCTAATCACACACTTAGCCTTGCAGCCTCTGGCTACTGATGATATGGTAAGTAAAGCCCTAATTCCTGAGGGTCAGCTGGCTAGCAGTTAGGGCTGTATCAGCACTGTTAAACCATGTTAAGGTAAAATAGACTTAAAAAAGCCTTAAGAAATAAAAACTCCTCCACCATTTGTATATTATTCCGGATTTCTCAGTGTTTATACTGGAACTCTGTGTTTCTTCATAGGTGCTAAGTTTACACATGTACATAATAAAAAAATAAAATATGCTGATGGAAATAGGGGTCATACTGTCAAAGCTGTACATATTGTTCAGAGATATATGATATCATTCCAACATAAAGCAGTGACACATAATATTTTTCACAAAGGAATTTTTTTACTCCCCCACAGTACGCCAAATCATTTTATAGGCTTACTTTGACTGCAAAATGGAATGACCACTTTGCAACTCTTTCAAAGCTATACATTTGTTTACATTACACCGCTGTATGTCTAAAGGAGACTGCTTCAGCAGCTTTTACTGTTGCATGGCCAAATGGAGTTAATGGGCGATTTGCACGGAATTAAGAAGGAATGCATGAAATGTACACAGAGTAATTTGTGTCTGCCTCTGACTGCCTGCCAGAGCGTTAAATAAACAGGAGATAAGAGAAATGCGGAGAATGAGGGGGGAGATTTTATGTGATTGAAGGAGTTTAGTAGATCAGTTTCTACTTCCCCCTTTTAAAATCCCAATGGAACTGACCAATATGGTCTATATACTTCATGCTGCGGGCATACGCCCTTCTGCTTGAGGCGAGGTAAAGGGACCACTTATACACTATTAAGAATTTGCCCCAGGGCCTAAGAACACTGTAACAGGTTTGATTTAGTATGTGGTGTTCTTAACAATTTCTGTTACTTGACAATGATGCTTTCTAATAGTGTTACAAATGAAACAAATGTCTGTCACTTTAGTTTAAGGGCTGTTATATCAACAGAATGAATAAATAAAATATCTGGTATTTTAAACATCGACATAAGATGCTGTGGAGGGGGGTGGGGCGGATGGGGGGTGATTGTTGATGCATAGATCAGTGGTCCCCAAACATTATTTCGTAACGAGCCGGTTTAATATAAGAAATCCGGTCATTTTTCAAAATAAAACATCGTTTAGTCTCTGATAGTAAATTTTAAAAAATACTGTAATTTTTCCATGCAGCCCGCGGACCAGTACAATGTGACCCCCCAACCCGGGGGTTGGGGACCGCTGTTCTATATTATTAGAACTTTAGTGTGTTACAAACTTCTTATATAGGTACTTTCTAATGGAGCCTTATCTATGTGTCTTGTTCTGCTATACGATATTTGCATTTGCATCACTGGATTCTGTATTCAGCAGAACTCATTTGCATAAAAATCTAAGACTTTTTTTTTTTCAAACAAATGCTTCCCCTCAAAAATGCAAACATTGCTAGAAGAACCTTGTTAAAAATATGCAAATATGTACACACTAACGGACCACGCTAACACTGTTAGTTGCTGAGCCACACAACCATTTACCATTGGGGAAAATAGTCTCTTAATGATCAAAGGTAATCTGTTGAGGAGTCTGGCCACCATGCAGGCCACTCAGTGCAAAACTGCAAAGGTGGATTCCCTTCAGATTTGGACACATGTGGGCGCCCACCCAGCTCCAGGAGGCTGGTCATATCCATCACCAGCATGTCAGTTTAATGAGGTGTGTTCATGGGAACACGGGGGAACACCCCCTCTGCACCACCGTTCATCCTCTCATTTTTGGAGTGGCCAGTGCTTTGGTCACTTTTGGGGACCAAATTAAGGGTAAATAAAAGGCTTTTCTAGTTGCAAAACCTTTTGATCAATGTTAGTCAGTTCAATACCTTTCAAGGACCCTGAGTCTGGGAAGTGATGAGGGTTTGGTTCAGCAATAAATAAATGCTTTTGGATTGGAGATGCTGAGCTAAAATTCGGTCAGAGCTGGACGTTGAAGATGAGGAACCATCAGCCGCGCAGGCCAAAGGCAATCTCTCTGCAACCACATGTTCTGAAGTGTTTGACATTTCCAAATTGTTGGTGTTGTCTTGTGTTTGCCACATACGCACATGATTTATATACTGATTCTGACTCTGCCTCGTCTCTGCGGAAAAACCAAAAGACCTCATCTCTACCTAAACAAGGAAAAATAATCAATTTGCTTTGTTTGTCATTTCTAGACTATTTTTCCCCCTCTCTGAAAAGTTCCAGATATACTCGCTTTTGTTCGGCATCTGCAAGTTGAGCATTTCACCATTTATCACCCAAAACAGTGGACCACTGTTGGAACAAGTCTAGCACGGTTACGCATGGGAGTCTGCTACCAAATAGCTAAGATAAGGCAGCAGTGTAACCCCTGTGCATGAAAAATAAGACATTCGTACATTTCTAGGCATCCCTCCAGCTCCATGGGTAGCAGTTAGGCCTGTCATAAGCATGAGATCCTGCCTTGATTTTAGGAGAAAAGAGTCACCGGAAAATGACGCCTCACCACAATAGTGCTCAACAGGCCACGTGGACCAGAACTCCCACTAAGTCTCTCTCTTGTTCGCACACAGCTGATAGAATTCTTATCAGCTAACACTAATTACAACAGACAGGTTTACAAATGACAAACATTACTGCTATCTGATGCTGAGAGGATATGGTCTCTGCGTATTTGTACCCAACATGCTGACGGCTGTCTGACGTCTCTCATAAATCTCACTTGGCTGAGTTCCACGGCGGACGTCACATACTTCCACTCAGGCCTCATGTAGTCCCATAACTATTTCCATTTCTTGTCCAAACTGATAAATAATATGCCATAAAAGGCACATTTAAAATCAAGGGCCTACCTTTTCTGGGCAGCATTGAGACGGTCATCCTCAGCCGCATACTCTGCTTGTGCTGCCAAACAACAGACAGAACCGACAAAAGATATTATGATTTGTTCACAGTTTAGCTGTGCTTTATGGCCTCAAAAAAAAAAAAGATTGTACTGTTTGGTACTTCTGCTTTTATTTACACTCTTAAGAAACTCTTAAGTGCAAGGACAAAGAAGAAACACAATTTGTTTTCTAAAGAACCATGTTTTTAAGACCTGCATTCTTAAAAGTAGAGGTACCTTGTAAAAGTGTGCACATGTGTTTATTTGTATCTATAAATGAAAACAAACAAATAAAAGTAAATATGCCAAAAAAGGTGCCAGAGAAGCTACTTTCTGTTCCCTTAAACCATATTTTGGGAAAATAGTTTTAGTAAATTTGAGAATGTGAATATGTGTAAAGCATCATCATGTAATGGGAAGGCTGTATAGAAAATAGTATCCAAATGCTCTAGGTGAAACAATATAGGTGATCAAGGTATTTGTTTTAGACAATAAATTGAATGAATCTTCCAATTAATCTTTTCCAGTCTTTAGCAACATTTTACACATTTTTCTTGAATTAGAAATTTTGTACCATAAACTTCCTGTGGACTTAATATTTTAGATTGATTGCGAAGATGCACTCCAGAGAAACTATTCTACAGAAAATACTGAAATCTTATTGTTTTATTTTAATTTTTAATGAAACAAATAAAAGAAGGGTTAAAAAGTCCTATCCAGTGACATGCAGCATTTGTGTGAATTGTGTCATTAGTACAAACAAAGCATTTATAAATTCTACTGGAAACAAGTTTTTCAGTGATGAATGACACACTATACAGCTGTTAATTCTGATGCGAGAACTGGATTGGTTGAGAAGCCTTGTACCAGACACATACATGACATCGTAAATAATGTGATTGCACAAGCTATCGTAAACAACAGCATAGCCATTTCGCAATAAATATATAATATATCATTATGCTGAGCAACAGAAGCAGAGTAACGACACAGAATGTAACTGTTTCTCTTTTCACAAAAACAGAAAAAAACAGATTGCATTAGGTTCCTACTAATAGATAATATTTCACCTGCAGCACATCTGCCAACTCAAGCCACCATAAATATGGCAAACTTTTGGGTTATGGCAGCAGAACAACAAACCAAACTGGAAAACAAGATTGACTTTGAAATGGCTTACAGATTGGCTGGAGCAATTACATTACAATCACATTAGTCTACATATATTCATACGGATTAAGCTGACCTTAATATAGGGACACTTTCATGGTTCTACCCACAACAAGCTCAGCTTTTTTGGGTAAAAGGAACTGCTAACATTAGAGCATTTTCAAACTGATGTCTTTATTTTGCTTACATTTGTTATTCTTTTATTTTGCCAAACATAATTGTATAAATTTTCCATCATTTAGCAAAAGACTCTGACCTCTTTTTTTATTCTGTTGCTCAAACATAATTGCATCAAGCACGGTGGAGCTTAGACTTCATAAGACTACTAGATGTGGAAAATTCAGTTAAAGGCAAGTGGAGACAAATAGCAAAATGTAAAATACAGGTGGAACCTATGAAAAAAAATGTGAAAGATGGCTCCACCAAAACCCTCATTTGTGCTCTGTTGTGTCTAACTGTCAGGGTTCCTCCAACCATCAGGGTTCCTGAAAAAAAAAAGAGTTTAAAGGGTCTCCACATAATGTAGCCTTTACATTATGTGGAGACCCTTTAAACTCTTATTTTTTCATTCTTATTTAACAAAAGTGTTTCTCAAAAGATCCAACTATTGAAAGTTCTTCGGGGAACTAAAAGAGCTTATTTTATGGCATCATGCAAATAAAACTTTTTTGCCAGCATGGTGGGCATGTCTGCACTTTAAAATGGTTAGAGTGCCAATCAGGCCTTGAGGAAAGTTAGCATGCGCAGTGTACCAAAACAACAGCGCTACAAGATTGAGCTACATGTTCTTGGCATATGTGAGAAGCTGTCGAAGTGTCCACGGCTTTGGACACAGTCAAGGCACATTAGTGTCTTGTGATTGTATGTGTGAGTGTGTGTGTATGTAGCAGGAGTGAGGAGTAAAGCTTGGGAACTGGAGGCTCCTGTGGAGCCAGGCCATGTAAAAGTGTCTAAATGCAAGGCAGATGTGTACGGCGGGCCAGGCCGAGGTGCAAGAATTTATCTAGGGCCAGAGAGAGCCTGTGATCTCAGATTTATTGCATTTTTCCAGATTCATCCTTTTTTTAAAACTTTGATGGGGGGACCTTTCCCACTCCAAAGATTTAAGAGGGGGAAGTCTCCAAAAATTGTTCAAAGGCTGGTTTTGGGGTCTTTGGTGGGGAGGCTGGGGTGGGGGGTTTGAGGGGGGGCTGTATGCAGCAAAACACTCCTTTCCATTCGGTGTTTGTGCGTGTGTGGTTGATTATCAGAGGTGAGTCTAATGATGGGAGAGGGGCACTGCGGTGGAGTAATGGACAGAAAGGGGCGGGCCACGACCAATGGCGTTGGTCTCAGCATGGGGTGGACTGGCGCCGGAGGTCTCCCTCTCTCGCTCTCTCTCTCTCTCTTGTTCTATGTGTGTGTGCCTGTGTGTGTTTGTAGGTGTGTGTGGAGGTGGCAGGGCCACTCTTGAGACACGGCACGGAGGGAGAGAGAGGATGTGTGAATTTTCTCTACCCCCAAGCTCCCTCTGTAAACATGAAACCAGTAGTGGCTAACTAGAAAGTTATGGGACTCGCACGCTGAGAGGTACAATAAATTAAGGCTTTAAAAGCGCCACTCACTCCTCCGTAGCACCGCACTCACTACACCTCCTGTAACCACAGTCTCTGAATTCAGCCATAATTATAAAGAGCTCTAAGTGCACTTGACATGCAACACATTTACAAGACTATCTAGATTTGCTCAGAATTAATACTTAATAACAAATATTTTATTTTGTAAGCATACATCTATCAACACGAAAAGTTTAATTGCCAAAGTTTCTTATTGTATAATGTAGTTTAATTGTTTTATAAGTTGTATAATGTGTTTTTGAAAAGAATAAGGTATAGGGGAGAAAATAAGGGTAGGATTTCTCAGAATACAGCACTAATATTACTACTCTACTCCCAACAAGAACATAAAAAAATTAAAATCTTGAAAGTTTGTACTGCAGCTAAAAGAAATGCATCCGACAGCAGAGGTGATATAAATATGTATATAAAACTATATAAACTATATATAATTATTTATAGATATAATTTATATCTAATACAATTTTCTAGTTTTTATGTCTTCAGAATAATTGTAAAATCTGGGAATATTAAACAGTTATAGACTGAGCAGTCGTGTTGTTAAGACGCTTAATTATTTACTGGAAACCCTGAGTGTAGAGTTAGTTTTAATTTAAAAAAAGAGTGAAAGGAGTGCAGACAAATAGCTGTATTTAGTACAAAATCCCAAATGTTCTGTCATGTGGAAATATGCAGGCGCCTCATGGTCTTTTTAAACACTGTCCTTAAGATCACCTCTCTAAAATACAGCTGTGGAAAGTGACAGAAGCTCCTAACAATCTGTTTTTTTAATCAACACTGATTACTTCATATTTAATAAAATATTAACAGATGACTTTACAAACGCAGGACTAAATAAGTGAGCTAAGCACATTAATTAAAAGTGTGGAAGAGGTGAACTCCATATGGTTTAAAGGTAACCAGATTAAAAGAGAATGACTAATTGAATGAGTAAATGAGAAGAAGGCAGGCACTCCTATAGAGGCAGCGGTAGGGGAGGTCTGTTATAGGGGACGAATGAGAGGGGAGGTCGCAGAGATGGGAGGGGGAGAGGTAAATGGATTACAGCAGAATGGATGAATGAGTTTTGAAGATGTAAAAGCTGCTCAGATCACAGGCGGGTTTAAGAGCCTATGTGCAGGTCGTTCGAGTTCACCTGCAGCCCCCGCTGAGAGAGACGCTGTCACTGAGACCCGACCGTAAAGCATTCATACTTGAGTTATGGATTACTGCCGTGTATATGCACATGCACACCCACATACACACATACACACTCACACCACACCAAACATACATACGTTCAAGCAATCAGGGGCAAATAGCCTGGGCTGGTGGAGGTACACTGAGGAAGACTGTGGCCAACTCAAGCCACAAAAATGTGTGGAACGACACTGCAAGAAAAAGAGATGAATGCGGCACCTGTGGACATGGTGAACATGGTGATTCAACTGCACTAATTTTAGAATGTTTAACATAAGCCCAATAAATAAACAACATTAAATAAAGTAT
>JBBKCR010000001.1:33958441-33978685 GCA_037577295.1 Ladigesia roloffi
AACGGTTTACAAATTAATGGCCACTTAATTAAAATTAAGGTGTTTGGCATATTTTCAGGGGTAAATTAATGTAGAGTGAAGCACATTTTAAGTAGATTGTGTTTCATAGTGGATGGTGCAAGTACAGACGTTAAGTTTCTAATAACCTTCAGATGTGTTGCAGTTGGAGGGTGATGGGATGAATGATGGAGACTTACCTTCTTAGCTTTGGCCTTCTTTTCATAGGTGTCAGAGAGAGGCTTCTTTTTGGGCTGCAGTGTGGCTTTGGAGAAAAGCTCTTCAAACTCCTTGGTGTCAACAATGTCTGGCTCTTGCAAAGAACCCCACAGAGTGTTATTACTGGAAAAGAGGCACACAATTCAGGTGCATTCAGTATTTCATCTACCATCAGAGATCAGACCATCAGCTTTTTTCTCAACTGTTAACAATATTTTAAATTAGCTTTTTCTTGCTCAGTTGGACTAAAATGAGTCTAGGGAGACAAAGTTCTGCAGAATTTGCCAGGTGCTTCTGAGAAACTCTGTGTTCTACTAGAAATGCTGCTACTGTCTGTGGCAAACGACGGTCTCCTACAACACTACTGCGTCATTAAGGATGAGAAGTATTTGATTTCGCCTGTTGCTGAGCAACATGGACAATACAAACAGACTGTCTGGTCGTGAGCGTTGGAGTGTCTTGTGACTGCCTCTGCTACCATCCTTTCCCACTCCTTCTTCCTAAAACTGGAATATAACCTCAGATGATACGGCAGCTCTTCTCCTAAAACACACATTAGCACTGGCTCATTAAAAAATGGTGGGATTCATAAATCTAACTAGGGGTGGAAGATATATCTTTATGAAGATGTCAAGATTATAGCCTACATCATTATCATCATCATCATCACACTGGAGAAAGTTTAAGCTTATACCACAGGGCTTGTGAAGCGCCTACAGATGAGCTGAAGCATTCAGAAACAACCAAATGCATATCTGACGAGATAACTATTGTCTATGCATCCAGCATTCAAGCCTCAAACCGAGAATCTGAATTCTGCTTTAGAATCTCAAGCCAGGGAAGAAACTTTACCCTTTGCAACAATTTTTCCCCAAAGAAATAAAATTCACTTAATTTGAAAATTTTGCACATTAACAGAAAAATTATAGACATTATTTTGCTCATAATAATGCATATTCGAATTCGATATTTTCCGCTAATCTATCTTCAGTTTATCACTACTGGGCCTTCAGGCTTTTGGTAATTCTGCAAGGTGGCTCTGGTGGGGGCCCATCACTGAGCAAAATATCGTCTGATTAAAAGATTCTGCTGCAGGTCTTGCGTTGCCTGCATAAAAAAACATACCTGCATCTGTACTGCTTTAAAGATGTAGGACGTATTTCATTTTAAAGATCTTTGTCAGTGCAATACTATTCTACAGTTCTATTCTACATTCATCAAACTCAACAAGCAACATAGGCATTAACCAGCACTTTGGCAGGGTGCATTGGACCCGGCGACAGATTTTACACGCGAGAAAAGAGGATTCTCGGAAAAACAAAAAGAGGAATTTAGTCATGAATAAAAGACTGCAGCAATCAACCGTTTTGCCAATGGTTCAATTAGGACAAGTGAGTCTAATCTGAAGTGTCCGGGAGCCTCTGTTGCAGCAGGGTTGTTTTATCCGAAAGAACACAAACGGATGTAACGCACACTGATTTGCCAGACATTTAGGCCTTGGCTTAAATAGCTCTAATAGAGCTTATTGTTCTATAGCAGTAAAACAGTTGAAAGTGTATTGGTGGAGTCCAGCCTATGTTCAAACAGTTGTTTGGTATCTTCCCCTTTCTAGGCCGCTTTGTGAGGGCCACTTCTAAGACTACATACATTATAATGCTACTACCATACAAGGCTGCTTACCGGAAGTCAAAGCCTAAAGACACACTGACTGCACTCACTTGAATGCATGGGGTGTCACAAATGCGTGGCATGGAAATGCAACATTGGGACATTAGTTTGTTTTAGCACTTTGGCTTACAATCATTTACCCCTAAGCCTCCTGGAGCAAGTGAATGAGAATTATAAAGCACCACTGTACATCCTTTCCTAATCCCCCTTACAGTACTACAAGGCCATAAAGCTCCTGGCCTGGCACTCCAAGCTCTCCAGCTGTATAAACCACAGGCACTTTAAAACAAGCACCTCATACTCGATTTTCCTCGTAACCACTAGCACTAGGTGTTGAGAGCTCTGAGGTGAATGTGCATGTGGGTTTTAAGATAATATAAGATAAAACTTTATTAGTGGCAAAAGTGGGAACTTTGCTAGATTACATGCAAAGTTAAGAGAATAAAAAAAAGTAAAATAAGAAAGAAGCTCAGAAATGAGCAGAGCTGCCGTAACTGGCTGCCACACATTGGCATATCCATAAATGTGTCACATATCTTTTCAAATCATATACATATACAATATGCAGAAATAAGATCTTTTCAAATTAGATGCATGTACAATTTGCAGACATACACCAGAGGATGATACTATACACCAGATGATGTCATAATCTACTTTGGGGAACAAGTCAACAGAAGTGTGTTACCATATAGTTAAAATCACTCCTGAATGTGAAAGCTCATATTCTGTATAACCTAACAATATTATAAAAAGTGCTTACTTGTTATCTTGAATCTGAATCCTAGTCCAGTAGAGGGGCTTCATTGGACAGTTGGGCTCTACCGCTGCCTTTCGAGGGGGGTTATCAGAGGCTGGGAACCCAAAGCCAGCGAAGGCAGGTGGAGGAGGTGGGGGCCCACACCCGGGCATTGGTGGGGGTGGGGGAGGAACCCCGGGCATGCCTGGTGGAGGGGGTGGGGGAGGAGGCAGAGCTCCAAACTGGGGTGGGGGAGGGGGTGGAGGTGGAGGTGGTGCAAGTCCATGTCCTGGCAAAGGGGGTGGAGGGGGTGGTGCTGATGATCCTGGAAGGGGTGGAGGCGGTGGAGGTGGTGGTGCTAATGGAGGTAATGCTGTTGAACCATGTGATTGGCCTGGCAGAGGAGGGGGTGGGGGAGGTGAAGCACCTGGGCTCACACCCAAGGTTACAGTGATAGAGTCCAGGTCAAGTTTTTTGGGTGGGTTGAGACTGGGGCTCTGGGTCAGCTTGGGGCCCTCCCCCTCTGGAGGTGTCTTGATAAAAGTTTCACGGTCAGTCTGGATGCACACATTCCTGTAGGTTTTGGGGGGTATGTCATCTTCAGTAGAGACACAGGCCTCCCGCAGGACCCCACGCTCCCCCACTGCCTGCTTCCGCTGCATTTCTGCAACGGTCTCTTCCAATCGGGATACGGCCACAGCATGCTCTCCCCGAAGCTGAAAGACTTGGAGCTCGAAGTCACCCTGGATTTGCCAGACATGAAAATAATAGATATTTCTGTTAGCGTGGAGCAGTGTTATGCACTAGTGGGAAATCGTATTTAAAATACATATTCCATCAGTCTAAGTTTCAGGTTGAAAAGGCAGTATTATTTCTTTTTATATAGTAATAAGAAAACTTTTCTTTCCCAACTACAAAAAAACAAAAAAAAAGCAGAAGATAAGAATATGGTGTCTAACACTGGTTCTTTATTAATTCTACAGAGGACTTTACTATAATATGCTTAGATTATCGCAATTGCATTTTCTGTTCATATGAAGCACTGTGTTTTCACAGTTGAAAGGAAAAAAGTTCCAAATTTCGAGAGTCGACGAGTTCCAAATTAACATAATTTCAGTGCAGATTCTAACACATATAGTTAATGAGTTTTCTGCCCATTCATGAATCCATTTAGTAGGTGGTATGAAAAATAGCCAACAACAACAACAACATCAAAAATCAGTTGGCTACATTCACATGTTGGTCACATGTTAAAACTGAGCATTTTCAGGCCTGAAATCTGAATAGTTTTGGTTTGGCTGATATGCAAAGGAAACTTTGCATTATGTCATTTGGAGATGGGCTTACAAACACACAGCGAGACTGAAGCTAAAGTGTCCTGCAATGCAACCTCCACATGTTTCTTGTTATGATGTGGTCTGCAAAGGACCAAGCTAAGCACGCTGTCTATTCCCATACTTTGCTTCTCCTTGTCAACACCAGATCTCCATTCTCCATTTTGCATGTGCATGTGACAAACAAACCCAGTCATAGTCACTTAACAACACAGTGTATTATAATAGATTGCTGCATAGGTAGACATTAATCTCTCTCCCAAAGACTCTCTCTCTCTTTTAAAAAACTAAAACAAATAATGCAATATAAATGATGTATCCCACATTAACTGAAGTCTCGCTAATGTTTAGTTGCAGCCCACATGTTTAAATTATGCTCGAAAGTGACTCATTATACAGTTAACAGCTCATATGTTTATAACAGAACGATAAAGACTCATTTTATAGATGCAAATTGTAACTACTAAGCAGACCTGGTAGTTGTTGAGGCTGGCCTGAGGAGCAATTCAAAGGCTTTGAAGAACTGTTGGCATCTCTTGCTGAGTATTTGAATTGTCCTTGAAATCGCCCACTTTAGGAAAAAGCCTTAGGAAAAAATCTCTCCAGAAGGAGGCAAAATCTATCAACAGTTATCTTAAGCCCTGCCAGATTTTGCCACGACTGTAGCCTCTTGTTTAAATATATTTTAAACCACTTAGACAGTACAGTCTAACAACATATCATAATTTTATAACAATATCTAATTGCATACAGCTATGACATATGAAACAACTATTTTGTTCTCATAACGACCTGTTTTTTTTTTTTATATACACGATTCCCAAATTGACCACAAATTTATGTCATCTGACCGTTTTAATGATTCCCGTACATTTGTAGAATCAGAAATGGGCTTATTTAGCTTCAAAGGCTGTATAAAAGCTGTTATGTTTGTTAGCCAAAATGATTTGCCAAACAAAACCAACTTTACTTTATTTATCTTTTACATTTAAAGCTGCCAAAATCACTTTCTTCATTGGATATGCTACCAAATATTAAACAAACTGGTATAAAACGGGCAGTGGAAATGGTTGATGTAATTTAACACTATTTTTGGGTCTAAAATAGATTGGTAAGGATTTTCAGTCAAGACTACTCATTGACATTGGCTAATTAAGTTCAGGACTAAACTAAGCTGTCCTAATCCAAGTGTAAGATATGCCTCGAAAAGCAGCTCTGAAATAAAAGCCCTGTTTTATCTGTGACTGACATTACATCAGCTAATAAATTACAGACATGAGAGACAGAAAAAACTGTATCGAATGTACCCTCTCCCCTGGAAACCTGCATTCGAGGAGCATATTTAGAATCCACTGTCTTGCCAGTCACGGCTCGGCTGCATTAATATTAGACCTCTTTATCAGGAGACAAATCAGTGGGGACCAAGTCGTGTTTGCACCACTACTTTAGCAAAGTCACATACAAAAAATGAAATAAATGTACAAAGACAAGTTTCCTGAGGGACAGAGACAGTCTTGGCTGCATGTTCCTAATGGATGAGATGCTGGGATGCATCCAGCTTGTGGACCATGATCAGTTTTCATAGGACGAGCTGGCAGGAGGTAGACCTCCATCTGGAAACCATCACCCCATTATGGCTTGTTCACTCACTTCTGCCCTCATACCCAACTATGTTGTTTACAGTCAGTGACACCATGTTCAGCCTTTGGCATGTGTTAGCATCTGCCACCTCGCAAACCGTTATCAAATTCTCTTTTGTTCCCTCTATCCCTTAACGTACAAAACTAAATAAAAAAAAAATGTAAAAATTAAAGTAAAGTGCATTAGTGGTCATTAATTGTGTCACAAACATCATAAAATAGTTGATAAACACTTATAACAAAAAAAAGAAGGTAACAGTGACCTATGGCTTGCCAGAGTTGGCACATTTATCTACACTGCTGTAGCTAACTGTAGGTCTTGCAGGTTACTGATCTTATTTGCCAGCTTCATCATGTCCCAGCTCACTGTCATTGTTTTTATTTATGTGCTATGACTTGTTTATATGATCTAATGAATTCCCAAAAACCATGATGAACATTTTATAGCACAGTCTTCCTAAAAGTACTACCATTAAATACCATTATTTTGTTAGGTGCTATTCATTGGTTAGGATACATAGCTACAAGCGTACAAAAATGGGAGAGAGTCTGGACCTACATATACGCCCTTGCAGTTGAGGAGGTTAATGTTCCTGAACTTATGAAAGGACCATGTAATATGTGTGCCATGCAGGACCTTTCCCTCTAAAACTTCACACACTCTCCACTCTCATGAGATAGAATATATCAAAGACCTGGATTCTTGGTATCTGCACATATCCTTTAAATCTTGACACCTGGACCATAAAAATCAAAAACAGAAAATGATAGTCCCATCCTGGTCAAACAGGTCTACTACATTGGCTCTCACTGCTGGCCCATAAACACTACATCAAATTTGGCCTGAGCAGTTCTCCATATTTTTAGCATAAGGCTAAACTTCATGGATAATAAGTATCCCTGCAATCCCCTCACCCCCTAGTCTCCATACTGCAGTCCAAGCCTTATTTCTCCAGCAACCTTCTCATACAAGAGACATACTGTTATGCCATTGAGACATGATGTTTGATGGATCATCTAAAATATGTAAGTATAATGAAAACGAGTAATATTTGATAGACTACATGCCTCACAACACAATTACTGTCAGTTCATTTATGCTAGCACCAGTATACACGGTTAATACATCAGTGCTGTCTGCTGGTCATATTGTGAACTGCAGTTATGAATACTATCCATGGTTCATTTAGAAACAATGTTCTGAGGGTACTTTGGTGAAGCTAGTTTATGCATGTACACATATATACATTTACATATAGACCCATATATAAGTGTATATATATTTATATATGGGGGGTAAGTGTGAATGTTTTCATGGCTACATCAGCGTACTGAGCCTGGCATTTCCTTCTCGCCCTGTTTTTCTTCTCATTTTGCTTTTCTTTATCCTGATAGCCAACACATGTTCTGCATTTCACTCGCTCGCTACAAATACCCAGCCTGAACTGAAATCTGGAATTCTCCATCTTGCCAACTGCTTTCTATTTCCCGGCAAGCATCTCCTATGCGTGCATTATTTACCTGGGTTAGGTGGAACGATGGTAGAAGTACAGACAACTCCAGACGCAGCAGGAATTAAATTCCTGGCAGAAATGTTTCCGGTCTTTTTTACACAAATTGCTAGATCACCCATTGCCAGCTGACCTAGGTGGTAACGGAGTTAGACACTGTGGTATGTCCCGCCACTTAATGCCACCTACAGGTCACATCAGGTTCAAGGTTTCTTACCAGGGTGGTACAGTGGTACAGCAGATATCCAGCTGGATATCAAAACTTCCTCCTGAGCTTGGATCTGTATTTAGCATTCCCTTACCTGACTGATTTCAAGAAAATATCCATTATGATACAATGCAATCAAATTCTAGCAATCTGTCTCTTTGTCTGCTCTTCTATTATCCCAGTTGGCTGGAAATGTCATTTCCATGTCCTTGGTCTCCTTATCAATGCTTGTGTTTGCTCTAATTCATCCTGTTATGTCACATGCCCTTAGGTTCCCCTTATCACCATGAAACCATTTTTTATCCTTTTTCATTCCCAACACAAGTTAGATTAAGGTTACCTTGGTTTAGGCTGCACATACCTTTGGTAAATTGGCGCACACACAAAATGATATAATGGTTCCCTCATGCCAATCAGTTCGTTTACTCACTCATCCACCGAAAGTCCTAATGCAGATCTCCTATTCCCAAACAATTTCCTTCGGGATAAATAAAGTTTTCTGATTCTGATTCTGATTATTTCTTGACTAAAAAATTGTCAGAATGGAGTACGCTAAGGTGCCTGCGGTAATAGAGTGGCCTCTCACGGAAACCAAATGGCAGCCTTCTTCCTAAACCAAATAAATCTGAATGGACAAAAATGCCCGACACCACGCTAAGGGGGGCTTTTCCAGAATCCAGTGTCTGTTCTCCATCATGCCTACTGGCTGAAGCATGTTGTCTGTTTTTTGCTGACTTGTATGTGTCCATTTAGACCTAACCAGCTGAACCTGGTGTTTCCTGGGATTCCTTACACTATTCTACAATGAGCTTTAAGGAATATTCTGATACTGTTTCTTTTTTATTGTTTAGCTCAGTGTTTTTCTACGGGTGGTACCGGGGGTGTTGAGAATGAGACAGCTGAATGAATCAAAATAAATAGGAATACCAGCGCTTGGTGCTCTGACCATTCAGAGTACTTTCCCTTTACAAGTTAAAATCTCACATCCAATCAAAATGTACACAAGCACAGTTACGTATTGATGTTCTGCATGTGATGTCACTCCCAACCTTTATTTAATCCTTCAATTAAATAACGGTAATTTCAAAATGATTTACAGGCCCAAGTCTGCTTAATTGAGTGCGTGAGCAAAGGCTATTTTTATTGGTCAGTTTAGGCATGTGTGCACGTGATTGGTTGTTGTGATGTGCTACGTCTTTGTTTGGAATGTGAGAGAATTCATTGAATATTTTCAAACCACAGTTCTTGTGAAGTGTTTTTGTCCCTCATTGCTCATCTACCAAACTGAAAACAGTAGATTACACACACACATATATGATGTAATGAATTTGAGGGGGGGCATCAAGATGATGAGGTCATGGGGCATTTGAGAAAAAAGGTTGAGAACCCCCTAGCTGAAGCAACGCTCTATCCAGGACTTCATTCTGTGACTGCTTTTGTTTAGGTGTTTATCAAAAAATGTTGTGCTCAGTGTCTCCCTTGTTTGCATATGCTGGCAAGACTCCTGATATATAATTTCACTGCAAGTACGTCATGGACTTTCCACCGCTATGACAAATATGTAACAATTACTAGAGCTAAATCAAAAATTGGGAGCAAAAAATGAAATGCTGGAAATCTTCTCTAAGAATTCTGCGTATCTTCCTTTTTATTTACTAATCAGAATGTCGACAAAGAGGACACTCTTTAAATGATTTGATTTTACTACACTGAAGATGCACAAGAACCTACAGCCTTGTGATTATATTCAGGCAAGCTTCAGTTATGCACATACATCGTTCTAAAGCCTTTTTTCCATTTGCTGAAACACTTTTGTAGCTAAACACATGGCAATTCTCTGCTAAAGCCATGCATTCTGATTTCACTGCCTCACACTGACATCTAGTGCATCCTGTGGGAACTGCAACCCATTATATCCATGCACAGTTCACACTGACTTACATGAAGTTTCTCCAACTCCTCTTTGCATTCTCTCTTCAGCTGAAGCAGGGCAGCCTGGTGCTCTAGAAGGACAAACAAATACAAAGTCATGACTCCATGTCACAAATTTCAAGTAAAACCCATAAACTTACTATAACCGTAGTATGATTCTGTCCAAAATGCGGAGCAGTTATAAGGTTATAATATGGTTTTATGGTACCAAAAAAAATCTACATTCACTTCTACATTAATATTTTCCAACCTCTCTTTACTCCATTCAAGTTTAAAATGCCGTTACTGTGGTTACTGTACATTTAAAATGTGTATTTGTGCAAATCAGTCTTTGTATACTGGCTGTTCTGTATTGTGTATAACACAAAAACAGACCGAAACACTCCCTATTTGTATACTAAATTAAACCAAATGTTTGCCTGTAAGTTCTATTCCAAAAATTCAGCTTCCAAGATCTGAGTCCTTTCAAAGATGTGGCAATTTTGTTTAGTGATAAGTAAGAGCGCATCCTGTTCTTCTGGATATTCTTAAAGTGTTATTAATGAGCTGATTACAATCAACCCCACCCTGCTGTTAAACACCAGTACAAATGCAGCTTCCATGTAATGTTTGTCTCTACTCTGCATTTTTTAAATTATTGCTTCATATTATATATCTTTATAGAAGTATGATATTACTAATAATCTGTCTGACACATTGTTTTTATTATTTATGGAATTTCAATAATCCAGAGAACACAGGAAATGCTCAATAACAGCAGTTCCCAGTCTCAGTTCTGGCACAGCCCTGCCATGCACGTTTTACTGTGTTCACACCAGACTTAATCCGCACAGTTATAAGCCTTTTGTGAGCTTAAACTGAGTAAATCAGGTTAACCCCTGTAAACAGCAGCTATAAAACGCAGTTCAAAATGCCCCCACTTAGTTCAGTCTTGAATTTGATCATATTTGACATGAATTTTATTAATGATTTGGAAAAATATACTTGCTTGGATTACATTACTAAAGCAATCTGAGGAATCACTTTTCATTCCACCAGCAGAAAGGTCACCAGGAGGTCGCAAGAAAGTGGTAAAACACAAACAGTGAATGTGTACTCCCACCAACGGAAACATTCATATCATCAGGGGTTTCCAGCACTGGACCTGGGGAAACTTCCTACACTGTACATTTTAGAGTTTTCCAGCTTTATACGACACCTCTTACTCAGGGTGGGTTGAGATGTTGAAACATGTGTTAGGAGGAGAGAAATCACTAACAGATCCAGAACAGGTGGTCCTCACCAGTGTTGGGAAACACTGCAAAAAATAATAGGTAAACTAATCCAACAGTTGCCTAAGGCAGTTCTCTGAGGAAATGTATGATTATTTACCTACAAGATTTATTAACAGTAAGGACCGATTCTAAACAGTGACAGAAAAAAACACCAAATAAATATCAAAGGGAATAACCCTTATAATTTCAATGCATTTCAGTTCAACAAGTTTGCCTTAAAAAAACATACTAAAATAGTCTAACACTTTCAGAATGCAGTCAGAAATTGTAGCAAAACTCAATCAGCTAAATCCAGGCTCTTACTTGTAAGCCTTGTAGGTATTCTGGAGTGCTGGCGGTGAGTAATGGGAACTAATGTTTTGTCCTGAAGTACAACATGGGGCTTTACTTTTCTCAGTTCAGCTTTGAACCTCTGACACAATCAGGGATATCATGGCCGGAGACTGCTCAACACGCATTCCTCGTTTAAATGGATTTAAAATACAGAACACCCGTGGCTCTGATGACCACCACAAAGGCAGTGTTGCTTCTCTTGTTTGTAGCACCTTAGAATTAGATTAAGTTGTGAGAAGTGTTCTGAAAACAAGGAGGTCTGTTGCAGACACTAATTGGGGGTGGGGTAAAAGTATATTTCTGGACTGGGCTAAACTGTTATGTTAAACCTACCTGCTTCAGTGTATCGAAGTCCTACTTTCTCCTCCTCATCCTTAGGCTTGGGTGGAGGCCAAATGGCTTGGAGTCGCCCGGGTGTCCTGTCTTCACTGTCAGATGGGGAGCAGACCTCAGACTGGAAATATGAGAGAGAGAAAAGAGGAATAGGTCTCAAGGAGAATACTTAAGGGTCAATTCAGTTAAAAAGAGGGTTGGAGTGACACTGAAAAATACAGCTTGAACAAACACCAGCTATTCATTTCTTCAGAGCTCAATTCCATATGCAGATTGACTTTACTTCTGTTAATCTTTGCAACCAGTTACATTAAGATATGGAATGATTCCAACATGACATTAATAAAGACAAAAAGTGGCAACTTTCCCAGTCAAATTTCAAGAGCATTTCTTATAAGATAAGGCAGAAATGTTTAAGATCATACATACTTTGACCTCTGCTGTACTTTTGTCACTACTAGGTGATTTGCTTGTAGATTTCTCAAAGATGGACTTAAGCAACTCTTTTTCATTCTTTCTCTTCCTTCTGACGGCCTCTAGATCCACTGGTGAATCCCCAGGATCCTTCTTAAGGGGTTTGGGACTGAAAAAAAGTTTGAAGGCATCAAATGCAGTATCTGTGCCCTTGCTGCTGTCATTAAGTTGAATGTCAGACTCTGTAACGTTCCCGGCCAATTCCTCCTTCTCTGAGCTGGGGCTTCCAACGTCCTTGGATTCTCTGTCCAGGTTCTCCTCATTACGGGCATCATCGAAATTTAGAATTCGCCACAACCGGCTCCTTGTCTCAGACACATCTTTGGGTTCAGCTTTCTTTTTAGGGGACAAGATGCTTGCTGGTTGCTGCTCAGACTTAGCCTTGTTGACGTGCTGTTTCAGGCTCAGTAATGCGCGGTCAGCATCCCTTTGCTTGATCTCAGACACCGTCTCTCTCTCCTCTCCCACTGCACCCTTCTTCAAAACACGTAGTCCACTGAACAAGGCCGGCAGCTGGAAGGGTTCCCTGGGCGTAGATGCAGAAAGTGATCTGGGGGAGGGAGTGGAAGAAGGGTCTGTGGAGGTCCTCTTGGTTACAGGCATTTCCTGACTGCTGCCTTGTGAAGGAAGAGAGATGGCACTTGGCATGCAGTCAACTGGGGACTGTTCCTGGTCTGAGCATGAATGGCCCTCTGTTATGCTGCTCCCTGGTTGAGGAGCTGAGTCTGGAGAGGAAGGGCTTGAGTAGTCGCAGAACTCTGAACTGTTGTGGCTGATTTTCTTACCTGCAAGAGATGCAGGCAGTTGAGATGTTCTCCAACTCTGTTTTTCATGGGATGATTCATCCACTGAAAGCAGTGAAGAGTAATGGTCATTTCCACTTGAACAGAGTACATGAAGAGGATCCTCTGACGAATATGATGAAGAAATTTCTTCATTTTGATGGTAGTCTTCAGCCACAGCTGGGTTGGTATTGTCCCTTGCTGCAGGACTGCTAGTAGCGGACACATCTGAGCCCATATCTCCAGTGGCAAGATCTGCACCCTCCCGATGCCTCTCATACAGCTTTGAATTGCCTGATAGGTCAAAAGAAGTGTCCATTTGCATGGTGTGCCTCCCGTTAGAACTTGATGCCTTCAGAACAGAGATGTCTTTGAAAGATTGCTCCAAAATTATTTTGGCAGTGAGAACAGGCAGTTTTAAGTCTGTCTGAGACACATTACCCCTGCCATCATGACGGAGCACCTGATCTGAGTTATGAGCAGCCTCTTTATCCTTATGAAGAAAGAAAGATGTCTCAGTGGTCTCCTGTTGACAAGTCTGGCCAAGGATTCCATCACCATCTTCCTCATTTTCTGTGTCACTGTAGGTCTCCACTCTGGTTACCTGCACCAGATCTGGTTCTGCCACAACAGGGGAGGAAGAGCTAAAAGGTCTCCTCCAAGCCGGAAAAGGGGAGCATGACAGAACACTCTCCTTACAAGACTCAATTTCCCATGATTCAACGGTTCCCTCAACTGTACTGCTGGTATCATTTTTGGTCCCTGCCTCTGGAGGACCTACATCAACACCATCAACAATACAGCTGCTTTCAAAATTTCCATTGTTTACGGGGTGTAGACATGACTCTTCCTCGGGCAGTGCTCGGAACGACTTAAGCACTGCACCCTTCTCTGCTGGCTGCTGAGAGTCTGCCCTTAAAAACATAGTATAGAACAGCAAAAAGAACACAATAGATCTCAGGATCAGCACTAACTGTGTTCAAGGATCATTAAACATACTTCTCCAATTAACGTAATACACAACTATGCAGGTAAATACAGAAAATCACTCCTGTGTCCCAAAAAACACCCCTTTTCACACCTGCACTTGCTACAGTTTCTTTCAGTGGAAGAAACAATAGTCTTTTGCGAGGGAAAAGCCCTTGGTTTCTCCTGATTTCTACACAAAAAACTGCTTCAGTTTCTGCCCTATTAAAGGATCCTCTTATCTATTTTTTGAGGGGGGGGCTATGAAAAGCTTGACTCAGTCTGGATTCAAGTTGTTCCTCTTCACAGAGCAGCAACTTTATACTTCTCCACAACAGTTTTGTCTCCTCCACTAAACAAACTAACAAAAAAAGTATCCCAGTGTTTAAAAAGTATTCTCCGTTTTTAAAAAATCTCTGGAAATCTTCAGAGGTTGCTGGGTAATCCCCGATCCAGACACTGTCAGAGAGAAAAAAGTGATATTTCACTCCAGCTTTGAACATGAGTAAGCTGCGTAATCCCAAAATGTGGCCTCAATGTGGTCTTTCATCTCTCAGAGTGAAGGTAACCTCCCGGAGCCATGTCGTTTTCCCAATTCCTTGAAAACGTGAGAGAATTAGTCCCCTGGAACAGGAGCCGTGCCGCTTTAAAGACACACGGGCTTGGTGTAGAGTGGCTCACATCAGTTTACCTATGCTCCTGTTCCTCCCCTTCTTGCTCGTCCATGTGTACTTCCTGGGAAAATCTTCAGCAGCAGGTGTCATATTACTTGAACTTACTTCCTTGTAATGGCGTTGGGTACAGCCTCTTTCTCTCTTTCAGACATTCTGTGCAGCTAATCTCCTTGAGGGTCAGGTGGAGTAGGCGGTACTGCTTGGCTCTGCATGCAGCATTACACCACCGGCTGTAAGCTGCTCTGCCTAAGTCCACACCTCTGCTGTTCCATGCCGCCTCAACAACAAACCAGCTTGCCCACTAGCCCAAGCTAAAATGCTTCTGAAGTTTGAAAATGTTTGCATTTTTAAATATATGTATAATTAATTCTTAATGACAAAGTTAGCATTATTATTAACTATATTTAAAATAAGAAAGTATTAAATGTAGACTTATATATTAGTTATATATTTTACTGCCGATTCATTACTGCAGAATCTGTCTAGCTGCATTTAGAATAACTTCAGGCTAACATTGTGTACATGCAAACTCATATCTTATTGCTCTCCTCACACAGGCATTTATAAGATCCTATTTCTGAACAACACACATCACAAGTTAAATTCCCCATACAGCTCTGACAGTCCTCTGACTCAGTTTCTGTCATAACTGGTAGTTATTTACCATTTGAAATCTTATATATGTAGTCTAAATTAAACATTTAGGCTATTGTTAGAGTGACATGCCTTGAGAGCATGATGAGATATTACGACATATGTTTTGCCCATTAAATGTATTTTCATATTTTATTTTTTTACAGTGGGACACATAAGATCCTGGTCATAACCTGGAAGATCTGTCACACAGCTAGCGTATGTCTCTGTAGGTCAAGGTATTTAAAGGTTTCTTAAGCCCTATTCTGAGCTAATTGTTACGCATTCCATGCTCAAGTCTGAAGCTCAAGAAAGATTGTGAAGGTGATGAAAGTTTGTCCAACATATAACACCCAACAGATCAGCAAAAACTAAATCTTTATCAAAATAAAGTCTTTCTTATGGTGCTGTAAATTAGTTATCATCACCATACGGGTAGATAAGTTCAGAGATTGGCAGTGGATGAAAGTCTTTAGCATTGCAACACATGAATTCTAGGCTTTCATTGAGGTGATGTGTGGATTAAAAGTAACCCATGCTGCAATGCAGATCCACTTAATGCTCTTATGTAAGAATAGCAGTATAGTTTCTCCTAGGATTTCCTCTGGACTTGCACCACTGTCGTAGAACTGTATTAAAAACAGACGGAGCTATCAATTCAATATGTCTCGACATCCCTCGGCAAAGACTAAAACACAAAACAGATACTATATTAATCAATTCATCTTTCAGTGTAAAAACCTGAATTACACAACAGAATACTATTAAAAGCAACAATTCTGCAGAAATTCCATCTCCTCCACCAGCCACACCTTCTGCAGGCATCAGTGCTCAACTGCATTCTCTTGATTTGTCAAGAGCATGGATGCTGTCTTGGGAGTGTACCACTGTGATTGCAAGGGGTGTGTGTGGACACGCACACACACATACTTTTACGGACACAACAGAGCTTGTGCTAAACAGTATTAGGCCTGTGAAGAGTTCAGGACTCTGTCAGCAAGTTGGAGAGAGCTCCTCATGAATAGACATGATGAGGAGGTGGATATTTGTGTGCATGTTTGTGCATAAGTAATACATATTTGTATTATTATTTATACTGATGACAATTACTGAAAATTTTGAGGTGACGAAAGCTACACAAAGTAACATTCCTGACATGTGATACAAATCTCAGTGAGCCAAAAACCCAGGTAACTATCATATCATTCTGCTTCAGATGCAAAATAACTGAGGAGTTGTTGCATGCAGACAGTGAGCCAGTATGTTTGCATGCAGACAGTGTTTGAATTGCCATCTCCCAAACCAGTAGGACGGAACAATTTTTGCTGTGGGTGTCATCATCACACCCAAACCTCATGCTCATATTAGCATGTATGCACTAGTTAAATAAACAAGACGTCTCTCTTTAGAATAAGAGCAGAATCCAAAAGGCTGGAAGGCTGTTTACAATTACAGTAACCACACTTGGCTAGCCATGAAATGTCACTGAAATTATTGATTAATGAGGGATTTGAAATGGTTAGTTGCAGAGGCTTAGGTCACTATAGAAGTACTGATATAATTAATTTCCAAAACATTCATTGTTTTTGCTTTTTACACCTAATGTTGATAAAATGTAACAAAAAAAACTTTGGGAGACTTGTCTTGTAATGCCCTAAATGCATGGAGTGCTAACCATGTGACAGAGCGTGCGTGTTCAACAGTGTACATAATACAATAAACTGATGCGTCTCGCAATGCCAGAATGTAAAATACTGATGTTACCCTGTATAGACTGTACTGTAATATATGCAGGCCCATTTTCTTTGGTATATGTTGTCCTATTCTCTGGTATAAGAAATATTATTTTACAGTAATATCAATGCAGGGCTTTAAGAAGAACACTCAGAAAAACACTTTACACAGCTTCATGCGAGATGCGTCAAAGGGCAGCCACCAATTAGCAGCAAGGAAAAATACATTACGTTCTCGCATTGGCTACTTTCAAACCTCCCGTACAGTGGCATTTCACCATCCCAATACGTGCTTCTTGTTGTATAAACTGGAAATAGTTTATTCAGGTCTAGTTTTATTCAGATCAATCCTTAGACAAGCCAGAAGGAGCAAAGACATTCCATGGAAGATAAAATGATGCCAGTCACCAAAAATCACCACAAATGTGTCTGTTGTTTTCTGTCTATAACAGCAGTCTTTGGATTATGCTCTTGACCTCCTGTCCCAGGGCACTACTCAGACTGAGCAGCAGTGGCCCAGAAAAAATATCATAGAGCTCTACTGCCTGAAATATTCCACAAAAAACATAGACTGACACAAATTCTTGAAATTATTCAATGATTTAATACAGCCTATAATATTTTTCAAACTTTTGTGAATGTGTAGCTATTGTGTCTCGTCACACATAAGCACACTGCTGAGTTTAGTGAGCTTGTGTGTTTTCTATTGCGTTTTTCTTTTTTAACCTCCAGCATGATTCTGCTCCACTTACTGTGTGCTTAGGTCTGAGGTGGTATGGTGTGTCTCCAAAGATATCATCCTCCGGTGGTGTGATCCTCAGGAAATCAAGGCGGTCAGGTCTCGTTGCTCGACACAGGGGCTCATGGGATATGGAGTAATCACCATCCAACAACCAAATGTCATCTTGTCTCAGGCGGTCTTCTACAGAAAGAGAGGGGTCTGAGGCCCAAAATGTCCAAACTGTCTGTTTTCAAATGTGTATTTAAAGGCTATAAAATGTATATTTAAAGGCTATAAAAAAGGTTATTTAATACAAATCTGTCCATAATTAAAAACAATTAATTACACTTACAGGAACACATTTACACTATCACTCTTACTAGAAATTTTGACGTGTTTTGTTAATTTTCTGAATGTAAATATGTTGTTATCCTCCACAAAAATCACATTTCTGCACATTTTAATGCATACTTACCGTGTAACAATAGAAAATTAAGCCTAAAATATGGTCTGTCCAAAAATGATGGCACATTTCACATTTTTTCCCACATGTTCACTATAAATTGGGTACTACAATTAGCATAAAAATGCCATACTCATGCTTAAGACCAATGGTGTACATGCTTCTGAACTCTAACAGCAATACAAAAGTAGCAGTTTCTTTCATGACTGTATCAGCAAAGGACACATATGCTGGTCGACTTTAGAAGGTGTCCACTGAAATGAATTTTAAACGGAGAATAGAGTGTACCTGAGTGACATTAAAGAGAACTGGTGTAACAAGACAGACAGGGAGGGACAGTAACACGGATGGCAAGCAGGAGATAAAAGGAGACATGAACCCTAGGTAGAGTAGACAATAGTCCTAAAGGACGAAGGTAGATGGAAGACAGGATTAGGAATTAGTATAATGTGATCTCTTACTCTAAGGTGTGTAAGAATTCTTGAAGCAGCATTTCACAGCTGAGCAGCTTCTGTTTCTTTAAACTTTTTAATCAGGCACATAAGTTATTTTTGGTGAACATTTTGGTGGAATTTTTTCTGGACATGGCAACACAGATGAGGAATTTAAACTGTATGCATAAGCAAACAATTTTACATCAATTAGGACTGCCACAAACGATTATTTTGATAGTCAACTAGTCAGAGATGACTAGTCAGATAATGCCTATATTGGCTGTAAAACATCCAGCTTTGAGGACCATCATGCAGCTGCTCTTATATAACCAGCATTACGTTACAGCCTGAAATGTTTAAGGTATGAGCCAAATAAATATAAAAAAAATGATGGCGTATTAAAATTTAATGAAACACTTTCAGTAATCACCAGAATCCCTCAGTTTATCCTCTGACTACAGTGTTAATGAGCGGGGTACAGAATTAAATGAGATAACGTTAGTCACCTGAAACTGTGAAATTATCCAGATATATAAAGTTTTGGTCTCACTGAAATATTACAAAAGTTATTTTTGTGATTAGTGCTCACAACTATATTAAACTGTACTACACTCTGACTGTATATAGTCCCAAATCTACACAAAACTCTAGTTCATAGCAGGTAACTTTTCTCACCGTCCTAGAGCGAAGCTGTTCCCTGCTTTGAGAAGATATGCTCTGCTGTTTCCTATTCAAACACGATATCACTGTTGTAACGTTAGAGTAAACACATAACATATCGCCATCGTTTATATTTACATTAACAGCTTTCAATATAAGAAGCTCACTGTTAATGCTAATGTTACCAGCTAACTAGCCAATTAGCTTACCGAGACGACCGTCCCAATTCGCCATCAGAAATTGAAACAGCCACCACGATGCTCGTGCTTCATCGTCCTCCTGCCATGCAAGGCAAGTTCCATTTGTATTGCATGTTCTTCTATTTTATTTTCTTACTATGCTCCCAAACTTTCGAGCTCCGTTGCCGGGTATCCATGATACCAGAGACGATCTTACAAAAGGTAAAAAATAAACTATGCGTCGACAGTTATCGACGACTTTGGTAGTCAACGTAACCCGGACTAGTCGTCCAATCGTATCAGCCCTTCTATTAATGCCCACCAGTAACTCCTACAGTCATACAAAAACACAAAGTATTTCTCTCCTAAATTTCAGATGTCTTTGTGGGAAAACGTGTCACATTTCACTGTTTTCTGTATTCAATTTCCATGCACTTATACTATTTATGATATGTTCTCTGCTGCCCCTGTCTGGAAACAGCAGGCTCACTCAGATCCAATAAAAATATGCATCAGAACATAAGCAGACCAACAAAGAATTCAGCAGATTTATATGTCTGGCCTGCTCCATACACAGTGACAGGCTGATGTATTACTTCCAGCACATGGCACACACATTAAGAAAAGCAGCCTCAAAAACAGGGCTGACCGCAGCTACATCTGCTCTGATGCAAAATAATATAAACATGGAATCTGAAGGTGAACGGAATCAGCATGTGATGCGATTCTTGAATCAATCAGTTGTTCTGACTTTAGTGAAGAACATGTGCAAGAGGAGATGGTCCTGTCTAGTACAAATAATCACAGTTAATAAAGAAACATCTGAGTAGACTTTGATTCTGCACAGTTAACACAAGAGCAAATTACTTTACCAGTCAGATGCTATATTCAGTATAATGGTTTTGTTACACTGCTGATAACAGTGCTATTTGCTGTGCAAGCACAAAGACTTAATACGCTATATGACTGTTATTTTAGGATTATGTAGCTAATTAATGGAAACAAGTTCCAAAAAACAGCAGTCAGTATTTTCACCATTAAAGTTGACTAACTGAAAAAATGAAAGGACACTATACACTACCCTTTAGTATTAAATAACCTCACTACACTCAGCATTCACTTAAGACTTACCTCCCAATCACTGACCATTATACATCATGACTGGTCATATCTGAGATTATATACAAATTGTTAGTCAGACTCTACCTCGTTCATCTGATCAACTGCTGGTGGCTAACTATTATTGCTCTTGATGTTGTTGTTACAACAACAACAATAATAATAACAATAATAATAATAATAATAATAATAATAATAATAATAATAGTTATTATTAT
>JBBKCR010000001.1:33987933-34000413 GCA_037577295.1 Ladigesia roloffi
CCACACACATATATACACACACACACACACAGACACACACGCACGTACGCACACACACACACACACACACACACACACACACACACACACACACACACACAACACCTTCTACTTGAGTGGAGCCGAGGGACAGGCTGCGGTCGTAGCCCTCCCCCTCAGCACACACAAACACGCGCGCACACACCTTCTCTTCTCTGTATGGCTGTGGATTTAGCAATGTGCTAATAGCGCCAGGAGGAGCGGCCGGTGCGGAGCGACGAGCCCACGGCGGAGGAGAAGACTTCCACAGTCTTAGCAGGCTCTGGAACAGCCATGGCTGACGGCGGAGAGGGAGAAGACGAAATTCAGTTCCTGCGGACGGTGAGTGGGCTGCGTTTTATTGGAGATGAGGTCTATGAGACAAAGGGGGTTGGTGTTCGGTTCTCCTCAACCGTGCGAGCATCGCCTCTTGCCGTCCAGGGCGCGCAAGGGAATAGACGAAAAAAGGGCGCGAAATTGGGGCTAGTTTAATTATTGCGTCTTTTGACAGAGAGAAAGAAACTCATTCACTCCTCACATCTGTCCACACAGCTCTCATATACAAAACTTGTGCTGACAGGTTGTAAAATCAAAGCTTTCTCTTCTGCTGTCACCCTGGCAGGTGTAGGCTTCTCTTCAGACGAGAAGGGAACTTAGGTTTGACCTCCAATTGTCTCCACTTGTATTTGGGCGGGTTTTAAAATATTTTAGTCCAAGTTAATTGTGCTGACATTGTCCCGAAGCAGGCTAACCAATTTCCCATCCCCACAACATGAGAATCCTCAGGCTGACCTGTAGCTGACAGCCAGCACTACTACCCCAAGGTAAAGCTGCTTAAGTCTGTTGGATGGTAAATGATTTAATAAGGGTTTTAATAAAATATATGACAATGCTTTGTTTCCGTTTTAAACAGAGATGGCTGAAGTGGTGGATTTTGATGCAGGAGGAAAAATGCTAATTATGGGGAAGGAAATAAATCATCATTCCAAGAATTTAACAGACTTTTTGATTTAGTATTTATCTCCTTAAACAAGAATTGTGTCCAGCTGTATCACGAGCCTCATCCAGACAGTGTGTAGACACAACTGGGCAGTTGAAGGAAGCTGGCTGTGTCCTGCAATCCCTCTCATTTTCAGTCTCCTCTTTTGGTGGGTGGTTGCATGTTCTCAGGATTTGCAAATCTGTATTGTAATCCCTGGGTTGTAAAGTCACACTGATGTTAAGAATGGTCCCAAGCTCATGCTTTAACAGTTAGAGTGGGCTGTGAGTGTGCTTCGGAGGTTAAATAAAATAGGGAATAGCTCATTGAAATGTCATGATTCAGACTATTGATGGTCTTACATTGTCCAGGGCAAAATCTGAATAATAAATAAGTCATAATCACTTTGGTCCTCATAACGCTATAGCAACGAGCCAGGAGGTCTACTGGAGTGGCTTGTTTATTGGTTTTGGTCATTTGCAAATCTGGTGTATTGAACTGTTTTTAAATCTCTCCCACCCATGCACATCAGTATTGTTTTTCTTCTGAGAAAATAGTGCAACAACAGCAAGTCAGTTATCCTTGAAAAAGTTGGTGAATATTCCACATTACAAGAAATCTGTTTCCCAGTATTACCTAGGACATACACTGGCAGAAAAATATGTTGCTCTTAAAGCTTTGAAGGCATTATATGGTCTCTTGAGGCAGTTTAAAAAGGGCATGCATGCTCCCTTTTGAAGCCTACGTGCCAGCAGAAACTAGATTAAAAGAACTTGGATTCGGGTACAGAAGGGCTCCCTGGCAGTATCTCTTGGAATATATTATAAAATGAAAGTGACGTTTAACTCATTAATGTCTAACATGCAAAACAGCTATATTGCCACATACCAAAAGTCTCCAGATCTGTGCTTAGGAATGAAGTTTGTAATGTTAAGATTGTTTTATAGTATGTTTTATTATTGTAGCCATGCAGAATGGGAGGTTATTTAGTTTGATGAGCTGCTTTCCTGTGGTGTGAAAGAAAGTGCATGTAAGTTTGATATGTTGTAGTAATGTACCCAATTACTGTAGGCCCACTCTACAATCTCTCCTCATTTCTGAAGCGTTTTGTAGATTTATATTCACATTTTTTGTGTTGATACTTTTGATTTCACAGACACAGTTTAAATCTTGCATATGTCTGTGGTTTGTTATAAATGTCATTTTTGCATATCTAGCTCAGCACTGTCTGAATCAGAAATGAAGAGAGATGTGAGTCACAGTTTAATGTGTGAACTAAGCACAGTTGCTGGAGGCTCTTGACTCCACGCAGGATGTGTGAAGGGAGGGATGCAGACAGCTAAAGAGCTCATCTCGTCCTACAGATTCACCCACGGCCTCTTTAAATCTTCTTACTGTAAGCTAGGATGTTGCTATACCATAAATATCTGGAATACGGTTGGCTTTTTTTGCATTAACCTCATCAAGTGCAAGGGCCCATTTATAGATCTCAATTTCAATGACCCTCTCACATATTGCACTTCTTGTAGAAGCAGAATATAATAGTGCTCACCGATCTTAAGAGTAGTTATTGAATAATATGTCTGCCATTTGCAGATACATTTTTCTGTGGTCCAATTTTCTTAGAAAGTGTAGAAATGGGATGCACCTTTAGTGAACACTTGCACGTAAATTGAAGCAGGGAGTTAACAGTGGACAAAATATGACTGAATGATTAAGCAGAGATGGCATTATGCTACTTGTTGCAAGAAGCCAATTTTAGACTTGGCCTGGCTCTTCTCCTGTGGAGGTCTATAAGAGGTCAATTTCAAGAACATAACCCTCTATAAAATTACACGGCTAACATAAAGAATATTAGGATTAACTGAAAGGACTGTAGGCTTGAGCAAATATATTTTTTAAATAAAATGTCGTAGGACTATATGACAGGGCTGCAAAACATATATCTGTGCTGCAATACAGATCTGTAGGGCACAGATGAAAATTACAAACGATTTATCTGTGGTGTGTACACACACCTCCCCTGAGGAATTTGAAGTCATGCATTGGTGAATGTTTAAACATCCTTGGAGGACAGAGCCAAACAGAATACTAAGCGCATTTTTGGACGTCTGATTGTTTTCTTAGACACCAAACCATGGGTGACAAGGGATCTAATTCCAGCTGTTTTTACTGACGTTGTTGATGTGGCTTGAGCTTTTCATTGGGTCTTTCATTGCCCTGGCTGAATCAGTGACCATTTCCACCTGCCCATCACCTTCACTTCTTTCTGCACTTCCTCGAACAGCATGATGATGTCTCTGCAACCTCTCCCGACCTTGGTAGCAATATCTGTTCTTTGGCACTACCTTGAGTAGTCTGGGCTGTAAATACTTTGCAAATAGCTGTTGAGGAGTAAAGCTCCCTGAAAATGAAGCATTTAGGCGTGAAATGGCATTACCTTTGGGTAGATATTCCTTCCCTGGATGATGGTGTGGCTGGACTTGCCTCCATTCATCCTCATTGCATCACCTTCAGTGAAGGTCAAACATCAGTGCTCTAAACTGTTATGTTCACCAGTGTTCCATTTGTTCCATCACCTTCCTTGGGAATCTTTAGAGGAATATCCGACAGTTTTCACAATAATCTCCATCTGCTGCAGGTGTAGCATGCAGCCGATTAACAACATGGCTCAATTTTTCCAACTTTGTGTCCATTCTCTGTTCCCTGCTCCCAGCACGCCCGATTCAACATGTCAGATCACTACCGATCCTTTACTTAGTTAAAGTGTATGAAGAAAAACTGTGAAAAATGCAAACATAGAAAACACTGAACAATAATTTTCTTTCTTTGTTTTAGGTATAAGTACAGAAAACATGTTTACTTGACAATAAGCCAGCAGTGAAACATACTGACAATATTTTTGACACATTTCTACAACCTGGATCTAAGTACACAGAAGTATATCTGCATTATCACTGTTGTAACAGTACACCAGATATGTGGCCAGTAGAGATTAAGTTCAAAAAATATATTTATTTTGCTTGACACCTTTGAGCTGCTAAAGGCCACTGTGCCTTTAAGAAACGCTCTAGCTTGTTGCATTCCTCTGCAGGGGGCAGCAACTGACTGGTTGGTTCTGGGAAGGTGTTCAGAGCTTTGTGTGTGTGAGTGTATGTGTGTGTGAGTGTGTGTGTAGGGATTGCAAAGCAGGTATGGCGTGTGGTGCAGAGTGAGACTGCAACAGGCAGAATGGTAGACTGCACTAGTAGACACTGCATAGTCAACATATGCTCAGTGCAGCAATTGTTCAGCATCTTTATATCTGATCTCCCACTAGCCTACAAATCTCCCTTTTCTGTCTCTTGTTAACACACGGGCTCTCTCATGTACAAATATTTACATGCTTGTGATATGTTACAAATGTTTTTTAATATTTCTCTTTTAAATATTAGTTGCAAACTTTCATGCCGTCATCTTATATGGAGGTATGTGAATGCATGGATCAAGACCAAATGTCAGTCAGTCCAGAGGCGTCGGAAGCATTTTCTATATGAGTGCGATGCGTGGTGTGGGGCTTGTGCGTGTGGGGGTGGGGTTTGGGTGGCGGCGGAGTTGCTGCATGCAAATCTTGTCCTTTTACGGGGTGGGGGAGTTTGGAAACCCTGTTAAATCTTAAATCTTTCATAAAAGAATCCACTCCACTTAATCGATAGAATAACACAAACACTGGAAATCAGCTTGGGTTTTCCTCCTACTCACCACATGCAAGTGAAGTGACTCGTCAGTGCAAAGACAGGCTGCTTGGATTTCCAGCGGTGTGTGTCTTTCTATCGGTTTAGTAAAGTGCATTTTCGCGAAAGATTCAAGATTCAACAGCTCTGGTGAATGAATTATTATGTTGAATGTGGTGGTCCAAACAAATAATTATGAAATGTGAAGGGGACACGTCCTCCTCTGGTTGACGAAACTCATGGTAGAGTCCAACACTGGCAGAAAGTGCTGAGATTTTAAATTTATGTTTTAAAGAGACTGATATAAGTGTTGTTATTGAATGTTACATTTTACAGTCTGCTTTTAAATTAGAAGCTGAATGATAGAATATGCTATGGCGCTTGTTGTTAATTAACATAATGGAGACATATACAAGATGACAGTCTAGTTGGGCCAGATGTGACTGTTATTTCTCTTTTTTTTAAGCTTTTAAAAAATCTCTTCTTTAAACACAAACACACACATATGCACACATATTTTCATGTGTCCTGTGTCAGCCATTTGTAAAACCTCAGGTTCACTGTGGCTTCCAGCCAGCTCTACTGATGAACATTACAACATGCTATTTGTCTTCATTCAAGTCCTGCACCTCAGCAACACAGATGTGTGTGTGTTCTGAATCCCCAGGAATGCCTGGAGTCCAGAACTGCTCACACAAAGCTCCCTGGGGTGTGGAAATCTGACATCTCTGAAGTTACTGTTAAGAGTGAGGTAGTGGGCTGACCTCAAAGCAAAGAGGAGAGGTGTTCTGGCCTTTTAGATTGTCTTTCTCAGACTGACAGGAAGGTGGGTGATTTGTACAAGTTATATATGTGTATCTTAGTGTTTTGTTATCTGGCAGCTGCTGAGACAGGAGATGAGTGAAGACACACTTCAGCCCTGTGGGGTGAATATCAAACACCTTTTTGCTCCAGGAGCTACTGAGCTATTAACCAAGGTTTAAAAAAAGCGAGTATGTAAATGTAACTAATCCAGTGCGGTATGCCTCGAAACAGCAGACTTAGGCCTCCTGACCTGAACTGAAACTCCAGTCAGGTGGTTTGTGCACATATATTCACTTAATGACGATAATGAAGAATGACCTCAAAGGAAACGCATGCTTCTACCCCCAGCTTGTGGAAGCATCTTGTCATTAGAGTAGACTTTTTTTCCTATCCAGTTTCTTTCGTTATTGCAGAAACATGCAGTGAGATCTGATCTGGTCTCACACTGGGAGTAGCATACAGGGGACAGAGTTCCTTAGTGGAGCTGCTTCTCTTTCGTCTGGACTGAAAGATCCACTGAGTAATGGGTTTATTCTTGTTTTAGGATGTGCTGAGCTGTTGGAAGGGGTGATATGGAACCTCTTGCACTCCAAACTCACCCACAAATTTACACTAACTGTAATAACTTAAGTGTCATACGTGGGGGCTTTAGAGCTGTTTAAAATAATCACTTGTAAATGTATCAGGTGTACACACAATATTTGAACTTCTAGCTAGCATGTCTAGATTACACACCTCTCTTCTATGCAGTGTTTTATTGGAAGGAAAACATCTGCACCCTATCCAAGTATGTTTGATGACTAGTGATCTCCTGAGACCCAATTTCCCCAGATGTGAATGATTATTCAGGTCAAAAAGTACAAGCCAGTTCTCCATAATTGCAGTCAGCTCGTATTAATTGCCCTTACTGCAAGATGATTTCTTGCACTATATAAAAAAGTGAAATCAGAGTACTGGAATGTAGGAGTGCAAGGACCCTGTTATTAATAAAGATACTACAGTGTTCCTGGCTGCCCACTGTCTCCCTTGGTGAATGGATTAAATGCAAAGGACCATTTTCATGCTATAGTGTGTTCATGTATGACAGAATGGTCACTTTCATTTTGACTATGTTCTAATATGTAATAGAAGTGATTTGATTTTGGCTCCATTCAGTGGTGTTTGAATGTTCTATATTTATTAGAGCTGTAACGACACACAAATCCCTTGATTCGGTTCGTTTCGCGATTTTTGACGATTTGAGTGGCTCAAAGGGCCTCTTTTGTGCTGCATACTCTGCATGGTGATCGGGATGTTTTGATTTGATATGATTTAAATGAATCCTGACATTGAGAAAGTATTTGTGAATGCACTTTACAAATGACTTTCTTTGTGACTTTCTTGGAAATGCACCCACACGGCAGACATGCGTCACCTGCATCATCATTGCGTCTTCACTTTTCCGGTTGCGGAAAATTCAGCCGAAACTGAAAATGCATTTCTGCAAGGGTCCTGACCATGGTTGAAGGTGGAATAAAGGCCTGAGTGATAAGGTAGAAAAATGGACCATATTCAGTCTGTAATTGTAAATTACAAAGTGCGCTGATGAAGTGCATATCAAATAAGTACATTTAAGATAAGATCAAATAAACCTTTTTTGGTTTCACAGATTTTAGTTTCTGCCATGGCAGAAACTGTACAGAACAAAGTTAAGAGCAAAAATTAAGTTCTAAGTATAAGAAAAAAATACGTATAAATATGTAGGATGTTACTGATCATGAATCAGACTGACCACACACCAAAATTCTTATGAAGTGATTTTCTATTTACAGAGGCTGAGAGCTTCACATATTCCCCATCTCTGCATCATACTTCTCAGTTTGTACATGCGTAGTTCTATGTTGATATCTGTCTGCATTTTTTATCAGATTAATATAAATTTATTATCTGTGATATTGTCTCGTCACAGTTGTTTAAGGTTTGGAGTAGAGGTTTGGATTGGACTACAAGCTCGAATCAGCAGAAAGCCTTTTTTTCTAGCCCCATGAAGTTGGAGACTGACAAATGAGCCTCATGTGGAATGAAGCCAACACACAGAGCACTAGAATGCTCTAATGATCTATCGATCCACCACTAAATGAAGAAATTTCCTTGACCACTGTGAGTGTCATAGTACAGCAAGCATTGCTAAGCTGTCTCAGTGATAGATGGTTTGCTATGTGTCGCTATTATGCAGTTCAAACAGCATTTTGTATTTTGAGAGAATTTTGCTGTACATACAACAGGCTCCGTGTTCGTTTATTCAGTTTATTCAATTAAAGAGAGAAAATTTGCTTAGAGATGAACTTTCTCAATGTAAGTTATGTGAGGGAAATGATATGGAAGTAGCTAATAATAGAATAGGTCTGATACTGATGTCTATACCGATTTCATTATGTTTAAGAATAAGTGTACTACATTTATAATACGTAAATTTGGCTGTTTGTGTGGTGATGTTCTACCTGTCTGCCCTCCAATGAAAATGATACTAATGGGCACAGTTGTTTATTTTCAGCATATTTTGCACTGACATTTTTCAAAGGCTATCTAGTGATTTTTTTTCCATTAAGTATTTTAGAATCTCAAAGGCTGTGCATTGTTTATTATTGTTTGCTTTAACAAACAGAAATAAACAACGATTACTTGCTTAATCTTGAAAAGTGTACGTGTATATGGGTAAATATTTATAGTGATGCAATTATTCCAGACGGTAAAACAGATGACAGAGGTTTGGGCTTCACAACCATCCAAATCTGTTTCTGAACCTGTACTCGCAGTGTTGTCATAGGACTGTCCCCTCCTCCTTTTCTGCTTGCAACTGCAAAACCCTCAACAGCATCAGTGTCATTTATCTTACTCATCTCAGAATTGTTTTACCAGCAATAGCAGGCTTACCCATGTAAAGTTTAGGGCTGTAACCGAATACTTGAATATTCGAGTATTCGTTCGGTGGGATGGCATTCGAGTTTTCATTTTGAAATTCGAGTATTCTAAAGAATTAATTTTTTTACACGTGACATCAATCCCTGCGAAACCAAGCGGGTCTAGCTGCAGACTGCTGGAGAGTGGTTAGCTCCACTCTTTACAACCCATGACGTCAATTATAAAACTAGTGGATAAATACGTAAAATCCGGAATACAGCATTTTTCTTTTGGAAATAATATTGACACCACATATTTAATGTTAATAATTAATAATATTTTATTATTCATTTTAGTTCATTTATTCGACTCACACTATAAACTCAATATGACCTTTACAACGAGCCCAAGCACAGAGTTCTCCTCCACCCAGAACTGGAGAAACTTTCCAATGCGCTCCAGATCTAATGGTGCATTTCTCTCCGCAGCTCGGCCGCAGAAAAAACAGCTTTAATGGGAGGCATACAATGTTCAATGCTCACTAGGGGCTCATCAAAAAGAAGACCATAGTTTGTCCTGTAAAAACAAGTATTTTTAGCCTGCATTTGGATAAAAACACCACAGCAGGACAGTTAGAAGACTTATGAAGGTTTTCGTTGCGGGATTTGTGACCAGCAGTGAGGATTTTATAGGAGAAATTTAAAATGACGCACTTTGAGTCCCAGAGAGACACAACCAGGAGCCACACGGTGAACTGAAAAAAAAAAAAAAGGGTTTATTTTGCACTTTGCCGGCAGTGTTTACAGCTGACTGGTGGTGGAATAAATGCATTCTAGTTGGTTTTTTGAGATGTTTGTGCGAGTTTTGAGTGAGATTTGTCAAGTTTTGTAGCTTTTTTTGAAGTCGCTATCTGGCTAGCCGGTTAGCACTGGCTAATACACTGGCTAATAGGAGCTTGCCGGTCGGCCGGGTCTCGCGGCAATACAAAATGGGGTATGTGGCTATTGAGGGGATAAAAAAGAAAAGCTGTGTTTAGCGGTTTGTTAATTTGAAATTCTACTTCGGAAATATGAAAAATAATTCTGAATCCAACATGGCAAGTACAAGATAAGAATACATTCAGCCCCCTCCCACTGAAGCTTTGAATATTCGATGTTTTTCACTACCGAATACTCGAAGCTCAAAAATGGCATTCGGACCAGCCCTATCAGAGAGTGGAAGTTCTTACCAGTACTCGCTATGGTCATTAGTTCTGATCCTAAACTGAAGCACTACACTTGTTATGCAAGTACTGTGCTGTAATTTGTGGCTTTTTTTTATAAAAGATATTTTCAGCATTGCAAGTTTCTTCCATTATCCTTTGATCTTTTCCACCCTTGACATTTAAAACACAGCTCTGTTACCACAGAAACGCTTCTCATGCTGTTTGGTCTGCTACATGCTCTTCAACTACTCAGGCAACATCACACTTGGGAAGGGGCTAGGATGCCCTTGCACAGAGGTGGGCAAACTACGACAGATGATCCATGTCCGTGAAGTCGGGTGGGGCCGGACAGGGCCAGGCACTAGGAATGGGTGCTGAAACCCGGTACTTAATCGGTCCCGGTGCCTAATTTTAAAAGACCAATGTATTATATAAGCTCTGATGTTAACGGTTCAGCTGTCGGTATTGGAGAAAAAAAACAACACAAGAGAGCCGGCCCGGCTCCCAAAGATAAGGGACCGATTGTCATCTGTAGCCTCATATTTTAGCCTAATTTGGCAAATAGTTTTTTTTACAGTTGACTTTTAGGTTTTTTTACAGTTTCTCTTAGGTCGTTTTACATTTTACTTTTATTGCGATTTATAGATTTACTATTTTTGTTTTTAGCAGTTTTTTCATGTTTGTGATTGATATAATTCAGGTCTCACATTGAGAGTTGTTTCCTGCCATGTTGATCTTTAACAAATCTGAATCTAAAAAAAAATATTTTCCTCTTCGACCTACAGCACAATTAGTACATTTACATAAATATTTACTAAATATTCTTATCATTCTGATTATCAGTATCAGCTTGTCAAAATATATAGCTTACTGCATTTTACAATGAGAGAAAATTCATACTTAGCAGAATTAAGTTCAAGTTATCGTTGGGTCGACCCTCCAGCACAGTTCAGATTTTTCATGTGGCCCCCTGTAGAAATGAATTGTCCAGCCCTGCTATAGCATATCAGCTTATTTTGCTTAGGTTAGACCCATAGACCCATTTTTATCAATATTCTAGACACTATTTAACATACCAAAAAAACATTGAACATGTAGAGTTATCCAGCCAACAGACTGAAACTAAACTGTTTGAACATGGTTGTCTTGTCTTTAGGTGACTCATTTACATAAAATTTCCTAGATTAAAGGAAATAACATATTGAGTAGTTATACAATATTAAGCATTTTACCATAATCGGTTATCGGGTTCACCGATAAACACCGACATCTGGTGTGTCTTTTGAGAATTATGCGTATGATCGCCATTTCAGCACAGCGTCTGAGGGGAAGCTGCATGCAAAGGTAAAGTATACTTACTTGCTTTCCTATATTTACTCTATTAAACATGGCAGCTATTAATTAACACATTAAATGTGTTACAAAAAATGACTGATATTTAGTTTATGCAGCTTGTAGATATTTAGTTTATGCACCATTAAAGACTTTCTTAACTGTGCCCTTTTTTATTATTTTTTTAAAAACTATTTTTTAGGGTTTTTTTGCACATTCAGACCCCTATTTTTGAAGGAGGGAGTGATTATTATAAATAGAACAGTTTGTTCAGTTCAGTGGTGTTGGAATAATTGTGTCAAAAACAGTAGTATAACAGTAAATAAATATCGGTTCTGGATATCGGTCATTGGGCATATAAACATGCAAATAATTGGTATTGTATCGGTAATAAAAAAATCTATATTTGTCGATCATTAGTCCAGACTGCTTAATTGAGATTTTGATTGCACACCAAATGACTAAATTGAAAAATTGGGAATGTAAATGTAATTTATTCTTTTTTTAACAAATTAATTATAACAGCCCACACAATATAGATGATGACATTCTTTTTCATAGACATATGACAGTCAGCTCCAGGTATATGTCAGGTGCTATTTATGACTTACATGTTAAACTTACATGTGTTATGGGCAATTTCAGCCCCCTGCTGCTTTGTAATGTCTCGTAACCCTGACGTCTGGTTTTTGACACCGTCCCCGCCCCGTCGCCTCTGTCATAAAAGATTCATGACACTTTAATAACCTCTGCGTTGGCTTCTGCTCACCACAAGCTTCGGTTAAGAGATATCAGGGCTTTTTAATGGGCTTTGGTGCTACAGAGTCAATGATGTGTATGATAAAACAATGTGTTATTTTGCTAGGATAGCAGCTGGGAAGGAGGAGCATTACTGCTGAGCTCTCTAGTGTGTGGGCCACGAATGGGGTTTTATAATGTGGGCGATTGTAATGGATCTACGTTTTCAGTTCATTTGAGTTTCAATTCATGCTTTTTACATGAATCTCTAATTGGACCCTTAATGAGTGCAACATCTTAGCAAGTCTTTGTGACAGTCGTTCATATTCCAAGAAGCCAAGAGCAGAAATGGGAATCCAATCTCTAGTCTGGTCTGCACTGTGTAATGTGGTTATAACCAGAGATAAGATGTTAATAGGCGAGAAAATCCCTTGTAAAACAATTAACCGGTAGAAATTGTCAACCGATAGAGATTTTGGTCTATAGTTTTTGAGATCACATGACGTTGCACGTTACATAACCACATAATGGAGTGCATAATTAGAGTGTAAACTTAGTTCCAGTCAGGTGTCAATGCATTATAAAAACTGAGATTCAGAGAAAATTTACCACAGGTCTGGGCTGAAACCAGAGACTGTGGACCAACTATTATTCTTGGCTCACAAATTGGCAACTGAAATGGTTTTGATGTTTTTTGGTGCTGTAACCTCTGTCAAATATTTTCAATTGAAAAGGTTTTTGAGATTTTGGACGCCATGTTCACCTGGTGCAGAAAATGAGTGAAGAATAGGAAAAGGTTTTTAGCTTTTACA
>JBBKCR010000001.1:34002702-34016369 GCA_037577295.1 Ladigesia roloffi
CTGACCTCTGCCATCATTTTAAGTGAGAGAACTTGCACAATCGGTGGCTGACTAAATACTTTTTTGCCCCACTGTATGCTCTTCAGGACGGTTGGAGCACACAGACAGGGAAGCTGCAACCTATGACAGGTGGAGAAGCCTGGAGGATGACTGGCCACATCAGCAAGTGCACTAAACCAAACCAAAGCCGCTGATGACAGAGGTGGTGTTCATACTTCTGAAAACCCATGACACCGCCTTCAGGTCAGGTGACCAGTTGTCCAGAAAATAGCAAGGGCAAACCTGTCTTGGGCCATCAGAGCAGTGAAGTGCGCACATACCCCCGGCCACTTCTAGGACACTGGTGACATGCAGGGCAACTAGGTCACAATCTAGCAGATGTCTCTGCCTGGCCTTGTTGGTGAGGTCTTCATTGCAAATGCATTTGAATGACTATAAGTTTGATTAACAAAACAATACAGTGGCACCTAAGGTCAGAGTCAGAGTAAGATCAGAACTGCAAACACATACAAGGAATTTGATTCAGGTTGATGGTGTCTCTCAGCTACACCAGTTTAAAAACAACAACGATATTTATAGGTACAGTGAACAATATACTGGACAATATAATATAATATGTAATATAAGGTGCTCTGGCTGACAATGGCACATGTAGTTAACACACAGAAGGGTATTAGATCAGACACTATTTCTTGTTGTGTGCTCCTCCAGACATCTTTGATACCTTTCTGAACGTTAGCATTGTTTCGGTGTGTTTCAAAGCCACTGTTATCCCTGTGCTGAAGTTGTCGTCAGTGTCATGCATCAGTGACTACTTCTCTGTTGCACTCACACCAAACATCATTAATTGCTGCAAGAGGCTTGTTTTGAGGCACATATAATCACAGGTACTGCCCTGTTTGTGCAGAATCCCAGTTCTTTAACGGATGATTCCATCACCACCATCCTTCACCTGGCACTCAACAACCTGGACAAAAAGGACACTTATGTGAAAATGCTGTTCATAGATTTCGGTTCAGCATTCGTCGCCTAGATTTCCCCTGGAATGTGTTCTCAGATAGAATGGGCAACAGTTTCTTCCTTCAGGACATCAGATATCTGTAATTGTTGCGCTCTCTCTCTTGCTTTGTTGCACTTTCTTATTGTATTTTATTATTAAATCCCAGAAACACTGCTTTGTATAATAATTGTTCCAGCACCACACGCTGTTATGACAGTGCCAGACACACTGACCCCCGTGAAAACCTTCCAAAATGTACAACGCTCTCATTACTTCGATGAAAGCATCAAACTTACAAAATTCAAGGATTTAAAAAAAATCTTCATTAATCATGGACTCGCAGGGGTACAGATTTGAAAGCTTTTAACAGTGACTCAGCTAATCCCATAGCTTTTCTATGGGATTTTGGTCTGGAAACACTGGATGCCACTACATTCAAGGTACCCCAGTCTTTAGCAACCATTCACTAGTGATGGGAGCTCGATGAGCTGGAGCATTGTCGTCCATGAAGATTTGTTGTTCATGCAGGGGCACAATGACTGGATGAATGCTGATATTCAGGTAGTATGGGCTTGTCAGAAAGTGTAGGGGAGTTCTATATTGACTAGACACACCTGCTCACACTGTAACACCACCACAAAATACCTGTCTTGGGCCAACAGTGCCTGTTGCGTAGCATTCTCCTTGATGTCTCCAACATTGTTGGCGGCCATCATTACTGCTCAACGTGAATCGACTTAATCAGTCCTGTGTATATGTTCCCTGGCCCATGCAAGACAATGATGCCTGTGCTCATGGATGAGACCACACTGATGTAAACAGTTTTGAATGGTCTGGTGTGACACTTAGGGTTCCTCTCTCCTCTCCTAATTGTACCTACATTTGAGTGGTATTCATCATCCAGATCCACAGGGCACTGTTCCATCAGTGTGGTATATGGCCAAAGGACGTCAACTTCAATGACATTCTGTGATTCTTGCTGTCTTTCTGTATCTCAGTTGCATCCTGTTTGAAGCTCGCAAAGGCGAGGTAATGTTGATCAGTTGTGAGGTCCTGTCTTGGACTCATGATGTCAAAAAGTGAACATCAGGATGATTTTACAGAAGGTCACATTAAGGTCACCTGTAAAGGTTATAGTGCATTTTAGGTTTCACCCGAAAGCTGAGTACTGTTCTTCTATATATAGAGTATACCTGTATATATAAACACCAACCTGAAAATTTTTATACAGTTCTTATTTTAAATGTTGGTCTACACATTCTAAAAATTAGTTTTAATTTGCAATGTCTTTTCAATACAACATATGGAAAGTGACTGTTCTTTCAACTCTGCTTTACCTACAGCATGAGACCCAACATCTTCTTGGGCGTGAGAGACGGCTCAGCGCAGTATAAGAAGTGGTACTTTGAACTGATGATTGACCAGGTTGAACATTTCATGACCAGCGAACCTTCCCACCTGCGGGTTGGGTGGGCCTCCACCAAAGGCTATGCCCCCTACCCAGGAGGTGGAGAGGGCTGGGGTGGGAATGGAGTTGGGGATGACCTCTACTCTTATGGTTTTGATGGATTACACTTGTGGTCAGGTATGTTTTAAAATAAAAACATAAATTTTTTTTATATTATTAGATCAAGTGTATGGGGAACTATGATCTGCTCACTGTTATGTTTTTCCTGTGCTAAAATACCTAAATTAGCACATGAAAAAGTAATGAGCTGAATTTGTTTTGTTTGATATGCTTAAGCCAAAAAAAGTGGGGTCTGCAGAGCTGTGATTTAAGATATTTATGTAATCAAAATCCACACATGTCCATATTTGTAAAACATAAAAATGCAGCTGTTAACCTTAGAAGTTGCCTGAATAAAAATGTGTAAACAATGTGAAGTTTTCATGACAGAATTTACAAAAAAAAACAATATTGAATTGAATATTGAAATATTTATAGCAACACATCTATATAACCTACAGCAGTTTAGTGTTTTGGCCTAGACTGCTTTTTGAACAAGGCACTATTCAGGGTAACAAACCAAAAAAAAAGTATTTACATATAAATGAAAAATAAATTATTTACATATATTGTAGAGATAAATACAGGTGAAACCTATGTAAAAATAAACTTTGACTGTTTTTGTTATAGAAATTCATTCAAATGTAATAAATAATGTTTTGAATTACAAAAAGCGAGACTGTGGCCTTGGCCAAAAGAGTCTGCATTTTAAAAATGTGCCTACCTGTATCTACTGCAGCTGGGGAATAAATGTTATTGCATAGTTATTGAAAACTGCACCATATTTAAATGCTGATGTTACCATTGTAAGACATTTTTGGTCTCCTCCTTGATGGTTTCAGACAGTGGAAATGTTTGTGTTTGTGCTGCAGGGCGAATTCCACGGACAGTGGCCTCAGTAAATCAGCACATACTCACATCTGATGATGTGGTCAGCTGCTGTTTGGACTTAGGTGTTCCCAGCATCTCCTTCAGGATCAATGGTCAACCTGTGCAGGGCATGTTCGAAAACTTCAACACAGACGGCCTCTTCTTCCCTGTGGCCAGCTTCTCTGCTGGTGTTAAGTATGTTACTTTCCATGCAACATTATCTGTAAACGAGTCTGTGGGTGCACAGGCAAGCGAGTAGGCAAGTGGGTGGCTGCTATGGCTACAAGCTTGACAGACATCTATGCTGAAGTAAATTTTGAGCTCCAGTGGGCTCTCATAGTCTAATTTTCTGCACCCAGTTGCTGTTGTATTTTTCTTCACTCCATTTGCAATCTTCATGCTTTGGTTTTACCATTTTACTGCAGCATTTAGTCAAAAAGAGGCCAGAACTGTTGCCACATACCATGTAACTACTAAAATAAAAGGTTTTGGATATTGATTGTTTTTATTAATCAAGTATGTTTTGAATGAGGTCTTTAATATGTTGGATACTTTTAGAGAATTAACATTAACCCTTAGAATGCAAGCGGCATGGATTCCTGCCGAAGAAGGTAAATTGTCATCATACAGCAAAACATCTCCTTATATGGAACTTCCTGCAGGTCATGTTGATGCTTGAAGTGTCATCCTACATATTTTAGAATTGTAACTCATTGTTTGAAAATACTAAGTCTATTTAATAATAATTCAGAATTTTGAGAATAAAACCTATACATACACACAGTCATAACATTCAGAATTAGGTTTTGCACTGACAAAATAACACTGACCTGTTTAGGCATGGACTACACAAGAGCTCTGAAGGTAATGACTGCAAAGGTAATTGTTCTGGTAATTAGATTTATGCCATAAGATTTATATTTTTCCTTTCACACTGAGCATTTTTAATGTGCCAATATACCATTGGTGGTTAGAAGTGAAGCTACTGGTGGATAATTGGGTTTAGTTCTTAGATTGGACTTTGAGTCATTTGTACCACTGTAGCTTCTATTTGTGTCTAGCTCAGAAAGGACCAGATGTAGCATAGGCCCTTTATGAAGTACAGTGTGACACTAAGTCAATGAACTTCTCGGAGGTGCTCATAACTGCAGCTCTGTGATGGGCTGCATCTAATGACTTCCATTTCCCAGTTCACGTGTTTGTGATTGAAGTTTACAGAAGGAAGGCACATTACAGATTAAGAAGCATAAGCAAGTGGTCAAGTAAACAACTTTTCTAATTCACTGCTGTCCCTTTAATTTTGTGATCTTCAGCTAAGTGAAATACTTTCAGAACATTCAGTATTCGTAACAATGCATCATATTGGTTTGATGAAAGCATAAGAAAAGTGCTTGATTTTTGGTTGTTTGTATTACTAACATGTAAAGGAGTGCATGGTTTAACCCCCTGTTGTTAAATGTTGATTTTCTTTTTTATTTAAGCTTTGTTGTTGATATCAAGCATATGATGCATTGATATGAAATCTTTTTAATGTACTTATTTTGTAATACTCAAATACAGTTTATTTAGTGTTTTATACTTTGTCATGTTGCTTGTACTTACAAAGCTGAGAGTGCACAAGATACTATATAATGGACCATTGTAAAATGAAAAGGCCCCAAACAAAAATAGTTGAGTTGTTGATGCAGTGGATGCTATACAATGTTGGATTGACACTGAGCATATAAAAATAATAATGAAGGAATAAAGAGGAAAGCCTCTCTGACAGCAGCTTGTGTATCGCTGATGGACACAAACCTAATCTGATTGTGCTCTAATTTTAATCCCAATTCATGTCCACTCATTCTACCCTCTTGTGTTTGACAGGGTGCGCTTCCTTTTAGGCGGTCGTCATGGAGACTTCAAGTTCCTGCCGCCATCAGGCTATGCGCCATGCTATGAGGCACTACTGCCCAAAGAGAAGATGCGAGTAGAACCAGTGAAGGAGTACAAGAGAGACACGGATGGGGTGAGAGACCTGCTGGGCAACACACAGTTCCTCTCCCAGGCCTCTTTTATACCCACACCAGTGGACACCTCTCAGGTAAATACACACAATTTCAAACACACACACACACATGTTACCATCTGATCTGACAAACTTCTTGGCATTCAGGGGATTCTTATGCCAGTTTCTTAAGCCTGTGCCCCATTTATACTTGTGCTATTGGACAACTATCAACTGAGCACATACAAACACACACTCACACAAACACACGGAGCACCAGTGACCACCTGATCTCATAGAAGTTATCTATTTTAAAGGTGTTCAGATGGCATTTCTGTTATGTGTTAGTCATGTTTCCCGTCTACATGTTATAAATAGAATTGTCTGGAAATAGTTTATTTATTACTTTTGATCATATAATTTTTAAAGATTTTTTGTAATTTAAAAACCCATGCATTTTTTTCATTCATTTGCTAACATGGGTTTTGTTATGTAAATACAAGACACACACAAAATTTGACTACAGCTACTTTACTAAAGCTCTTCTTCTTAAGGGTAAGGTTAAGTAAAAAAAAAAATCCTAGCAGGTGCTACAGAAATGTAATGGTAAGGTGGATAGCTTACCAACAATTAATAACTGAAAGATAATTTTTTGAGGAAGGTCTAAATAATTCCTTGTATACCACTTTCATGTCACAGATTGTTATGCCTCCTCACCTGGAGAAAGTGCGCGACAAGCTGGCTGAGAACATCCATGAGCTTTGGGCTATGAATAAGATCGAACTTGGCTGGTCTTATGGCAAGGTATGACTTTAGAATAAAGCAAAAAAAAGATCACAGTTCATTCAGTTTAATGACAGCATGTATTCCATACCATTTTAACATATATCTATCTATTTTAGAGCAGAACTTCTATAAACACTTGGATTATAGATCTTATAGTACAGAAAACATCCAGTTTTTACACATGAGATGCATTTTTGTCTTTTATTTACAACTTGGTCATAATTGATACATAGAAAAATATCTGTTTAGTACTTCATTGTGTTTTCTCTTTTATAATTTGCTGTTCAAATAAAACAGAGGGTAAGTAAATTAAGATCATATTGTTTCATTGTGTTATTGAAACCCTCTTGTGTCTGTTTCAATTTCCATATATAGTAGATGTCGTGTGTCACTGATATGCTTTGAGACATAATTTACTCAAAAATAAAGGGCTCAATGTATGACCGGACACAGGGATTTCAGCGCCAATTGGGATACATGGATTTCAACGTCAATTTAGCACCCCCTGTCAGCTGAATCTGTTAAAACTGACCTATATGCACCACATGGCCAAAAATTTGTGGACAGTTGGAACATAACACTGGTGTGATTCTGTTGAACAACTCAATCTAGAGTTATGGGAAGTCTTCACTGGCTACAGCCCCATTAGTGAGGTCAGGCATCAATGCTGATTGATAAAGTCTGGCTTTCAGTCTATTCTCCTGTTCTGTCTTCATGGGACTCTGTTCAAGCTTGGGCATTGTAGCGCACTAATAGGAAAGTGCCTTCCTGAAACCTCGGAAGCACACTGGTCTGTAGAATGTCACAGTGTGCTCTGTCACTATGCTTTCTCTCTTTATGTGTAATTGTACAAAATTGTTAGCTGTAGGGTGTGGCTGGAATAGCTGAACCCAGTAGTTAGAAAAGTTGTCCACATACTTTTGAGCAGTTAGTGCATTTTACGAAAAGGTATTTATATTGTCACTGTTCAGAGAACACCATGTTTTAATTTTAATTTTTCGAAATTGAACAAAGCAGGTGCCGTTTAGGTTTCATGATAACTGAACCAATGGAAATGGTACAGAATTACTTTGAATAAACTGGTTATGTGCTACATGTACTAGATTAGATACATTTTATTTTAGTGCATTTAGTGCAATTAAAACTATAAAACATTTTTGCCTTCTCTTTTTTCCTTTTTTTTGGGCAGTGAGAATATGTAATCTTTTGTGATCAAAATAAGTGGCTGGAATAGCAGATTGGGCCCTTTATGTTCAGAAAATAAACAACAGACAGTGAACTGAAACCCAATTGTGATGTCTGCACCACAAATCTGATCTGTATGTGAAGTCATAACCCATCATATCTATTTGTACATCATCTATACATCTCTTCTTATAGAGTGACAGTGTGGTTTTCCCCTTACTCCACATGTAGTCTATCAGCCAAGACATATTTGATGGTCTATAATTTCACACTGGAGATTTATAAGTAACAAATCATTTGTTTATTCTTCAGTAATTACAGATTTCTTCAGAGTACTGATGCTGTGTTAATAACGCACTTGCCTCAAACCACACCAAAAGGCTTATGAGGTTTTTCATAAGAGTGATTTAGATTTTAAAGGACAATTTTCTATCAATAAACGTAATGATAATGTAAAACTATGTTTTGTGTTTAACCTAGTTCTCTTTTTTTATTATTTTACATTATGCGGATACCTAAAACAGTTTTGTATGACAAATATATAAAAATGAGGATGGTGACAGATATTTGATCTCATAATTGTACAGTGTCAGAGTTCAGATAAGCGAGTCTGTATACAATTACTTAACAACCTAATGGGTTTTGAAGCAAGTGTGTGGTTATTCAGGTTTGTATGATGCTAATTGGTGGGATATGAGTATTTATTGGTGGCTGCACTACACACGTATCTCCAGTGCTTGGCTTCAAAAGTGAACCTCAGACATCAAATGTGCCTTAACTGATCTGCTGCATCCGTGTTAAGGAGTGTACATGTATTTTTTTGTTGCAAATTTTGCAATTTTGCTTGTTTTCTTTTGTCAAAGCCCTCAAAAGTGTGCAGTCTGTTTTTGCAGTCTAGACGTTGGGACGCTTTCTGCTTCTTCCAGTGTTTTAATAGAGTTTTGGGTTTGTAGGGAGTGTAGCTATTACGGTCAGGCCGAGCCCCTCATTTATTAATCTGCCATTGCTGAAGCCCTGCTGTTGTGGGCAGGATTTTATATCTGTTTTTAACGAGTCCTCGTTAGCCGAGAGGTGAGACAGTTCTGGCTGAGGGACAGAGAGTGGCTGTACAGTACCAAGATGGATCTGGCACAGCTTGTGATGACTTCGGATATGCACAGGGAATAGGTTGCTCCTGCCTTAAATCACTCTGGGCATGGACTTTCCAAAATTTGTGCAACATCTACAGAAAAAGAGAACCTGAATGGCCTTTGTGTAGACCGTTGTTTGTTTGACCTCCATATCTCTGTTTCATGGGCTACAATTGATAAAGAATCAATATTTATTTCCAGCTTGCAAAGTGAGATAACGACTAATAGCTCTTTTATAGTCCACTTACACAGATGACCACGGACAGTCTGCCGACACCAGATTGCGCAAAGTACTCTGTTATAAATGACAATAAATCTGGACTCTTTTTTCATGAAGCATCCTAAAGTATACATGCGGATGTAGAGTTAGCTCATCTAAAGGAATCTTAGATCAGCACTCCTAAGGCAGTTTTCTTTGTGAATAGAAGCCCAGGCATTTAACCACTTTATCTTATAGAACGTTTTACACATACATTAGCAATAATACTCAGGTGCAGTGGGTGTGAAGCTGGATTATAATAGTACAATAACATTTTAGTCCTTAACTCTGCTTCCCATCTACTTCCCATGCATATGTATAAATCTATGATGGCTAGTTTTGCCAGACAGAGGTTACGCCTCACTTGTGCAAATTTGCTAACCGGATTAGTTATCAACAACCTATTTTGTGCCTTAAATGGATGCCATAATGACCACTTAGCAGAAGGGGAGGAACTTTCAACAAGTTTTCAGTGCTGAACAATGACAGCCAACAGTGAAATGCAAGCCCGAGCAGAACTGTTCAGTATAAATCTAAGTAACATTAACAAAGTGATTTTGCTGATGTATGCTGCAGTATAACTGGCAGATATTTTGGCAGACTGGCGAATCACGAGCCAATGTTAGTCCATCACCTCTGCTTAAAGCAAAATGTTCCATTTCGGACAACACTACCCACAGCAGTGTGCACTACAGAAGGAAGTGTGCACAATGCACTACATTCCAGTGTACTCGTATAAGTGTGCGGTTTTGGACGCACTCATAAGCTCAAAACCCGGTGTGTTAAGGATTCCATGATAAAATAACTAAACCAAACAAAACAGAAAAGAGCGCCCTCTAGCAGCCGCCAACTGTCTCACCTCCTTTGCACGCTGCTTATTTTTACCCAAACAAAGTCTTAATAGTTGCTTTTTGTATTTCATAGTAGAGATTTTGTGCTTATTGACAAGCTCTAGGTGAAACTTTACTTTGCATACAGGCTGTGTAAATTAGACTTTTATTTTTCAATGTTTGATATACTCAGTGGTGATCAAAGGTCCTACCCTCATCGAATTTTGTTAACCAGCGGTGCTGGCAGTCTTGGCAATTAAACAAAATAAACCTTTTCAAGCTGTTTAATTAAGTTGTATATCAGGGGAGTTGTAGAGTTAAGATGAGTTTTTTTTGCTGACAGAGGAAGAGTGGGGTATTGAGAGTGACAGAGATTTTCTTCAAGTGTCAGTCAGGAAGTCTCAGAATCTCAGAGTCTTACAGAGCTGTAGAAAAGGAATAAATAGATTATTTCCTTTGAATTACATCAGTCAGGAATTTTCTTATAATTTTCACTCCTAATATTCCAGGCTCATCCAAGACATGTCCACTAGAAATGGCCACTTGTTCCTGAGTATAACTGTGTATGTATGTGCAACATTCATGATTATGGCTGTCACAGTTACTTGACTACATTCACATACTTGGTTTAAAATTTACTTTGAAGCAAAGATGAATTTGTAGTTTGCTTGATGATGATACGTACATGTGCTAAGGTTTGAGTCAAATGGTATTTTGTTGAACTTCTACTGAGGACACACTTTAATTGTTGCATTTTTAGTAGATAATTCACTCTAATTGTGAATTGTAACATGCAGACATATGTTCTCTGTAGAGGATGTGTACATGTTTTCACGATCATCAAAACAGCTGACCAAGGACAATGGAACTTTTTTTCTCATAAATATATCTAGTCTTTAAAAGTCACTTTTAGTTGTTATTCAGTTAAGTCAATTATATTATTTCACATTCTTAAAATAGTTAGTAGAATCAATAGTGACAGCCCTATTCAAAATGCTCTTGTGTCTTGCTGTCTTCATTCTTAATAGCAAACTCCTGTTAGCCTCAGGGTTGCTATGGTTTTCTAGCAGTTTTGTGCAATCATTTTGTTGCAGTTGTCTCATGTCACCTTTCTCTGATGTTAAGCAGCAGATCCAGTCTGCTGTAATATTTTGTGTACTGTCCTTCCTCAGATAAGAGATGATAATAAAAGACAACACCCTTGTCTAGTGGATTTCTCCAAGCTGCCTGAAACAGAGAGGAATTACAACCTGCAGATGTCAACAGAGACTTTGAAGTAAGTCCTGTGTGTGTGTGCACGCACATGCATGTTTGTATCACGCTCTGTGTTCACACCTCGAAGTGCTCTGTGTGTGTAATTGCGCTTTTCCAAAGTTCTCCTCAATCAAAAAATGCATGTACACACTACAGTAGTTAAGAAAACCCCCTCTGCTCTTTTTAATGCCAGACTCCACTTCACACATGGCTTACTGAAAATTCTTTCAGTCATGTACATGCTTTGTTTGGCTTTGTTCTGTCCATCTCATGGAAACCCAAGAAAAACTGAGGAATTTAACCAAAATGAGATTTTATATTAATTATTTTTCACTCATAATGCCCCCCTAGTCAAATTACATACATGTATTTACATCAGAACTCCTATGGAAAACACATAATTGCACATTCTAATGCACAATTACAGCTTAAAAGTAAATTGAGTTTGTGATATGTGATCACACCACACCAAACTGTGTGAACAGCATGAAATTGTTCTCTGCCTTTAACCCAGTGAAGTCACCAAGTAAAGTAGCACAAGGCTACCTTAAAGATGCCACTTGCAGTCTTGGGATTCAAACCCATGACTTTCTGATCGCAAGGTCAATGCCCTAAGTAGTAGGCCACCGGGTTCTCCACTATTTAGGTTTAAGAGTTACTGCTTAAATACAAATAAAAATGCCTTTTTATAGTGTAAGGTGGAACCAGAACTAAACTAAAAACAGGAGCTATATATACTAACTAAAAGAAACACTTGGACTGCAGAGGAGACAGGAACAATATGCAGGAGAAAGTACTAATGAGTACGCAGGACTAGACTGGAGTGGACACTAAATTCAAAACAACAACACAAGGCAGACAAAACAGGAGTGAAAAACAACAAAAACGCAGGAGAACATACAAGGGCTACAAAACCAAAAAATAGACAGGGCAAACATTATAACAAATAAATATTGCATGATTAGAATCCTCACAGTTCACAAATAAAACCAGGAGTCACGTGTGCCAGATCATAAGCACCATGGGGCACAGGCGACGCAAGGACAGGAAACTGGGAGCCATCCAGGAAGCGTTCTCTGAAACACTAGGGGGATGCTTGCAGAATCTTGAGACTCTCCAGCACCACAAGAGCTGTTGGCTGTGATCTTCTCGAATCTGTAAGGTGGGGCTCTAATTGACAGTCTATTGCCGCTGCTTTTAGAAGCAAGAGAAATGGATTCTCAGCCATAATGAAGGTGACTATTTCAGCCTTCAGATATGCCTTGTCCTCGGCCTTAAAATCTGCTGCTTGTGCACTTCGGCTGCTCACATTTAAAGCCTGAACCCCCTATCACCTCCACACAATCCTTTGGGTGAGACAGTAGTTCTTTGCCCTTGTCCAGACTATACTCTCCCCCTTTTCTGAGTCATTTTTGCACCGTCCAGTTCTAAAATATTCCTGTTCACTACATCCATATTAAGGTTGGACCTCCCGTAATGTAGAATGGTGAAGAATGTCATCTCAAACCAAGTTTATTAACAAAGGAACCAAAAAAACCACCAAAAAATATGGGGTAAACAAAAAAATAACAAAATAATGGGGTGGGGCGGCAAGGCGGCGCAGGTGTTAGCGCTGTTGCCTCACAGCAAATAGGTCCTGGGTTCGACTCCTGGGTCAGGTGCAGGGTTTTTCTGTGTGGAGTTTGCATGTTCTCCCCGTGACCGGGTGTGCTTCCTCCGGGAGCTCCAGTGATTGGGGATAGGTTAATTGAGCACACTAAAATGCCCCTAGGTGTGACTGAGAGAATGTGTGTGAGTGTGGCCATGCGACGTGCTGGCGACTGTCCAGGGTGTACCCCACCTTCGCACGTAGCAGCCCCCCCGTCACCGAGTGTGGGACAAAGGGGTAGACGATGGATGGATGGATGCATGATTGGGGTGTAATATACATAAACATGAACACAAGGGGGTGCAGAAACCCAGAGCAAGAAATACAGGGCTAAGCACAGAGCAAGCTACTAAGCAAAACCACAAAGCAGTAAGAACTGGGCGGAAACATCAAGGACCCACAACCAAAACTACACTGAAAACAGGAGCAATATATACTGACTAAACTGAGAAACTCCTGGGTTTGGGAGGACACAGGAACAAGAGACAGGTGGAAGATTCCAGGTTTCCATGGTTCAAGATTCTTTATTTGTCACATCATAGTAATATAAATACAGCACACAGTGAAATGTATCCTGAACCACTCCTTTTTGACTGTGAATTAACAATAGCAGTATAAACAATTTTAAACTAAAATTTTAAACAGTGACCAGAGTAATGTAAACAGTGTAATGTAAACAGTGTAATGTAAACAGTATAATGTAAACAGTGTAATGTAAACAGTGTAATTTAAACAGTGTAATTTAAACAGTGTAATGTAAACAGTGTAATGTAAATAGTGTAATTTAAACAGTGTAATGTAAACAGTGTAATGTAAACAGTGTAATGTAAACAGTGTAATGTAAACAGAGTAATGTAAACAGTGTAATGTAAACAGTGTAATGTAAACAGTGTAATGTAAATGTAGGGTAAAATGTAGGGTAAAACCAGGGTAATATAAATGATAGTGTAGCAGCAATAATGTAAACAGTGTAATGTAAACAGTGTAATTTAAACAGAGTAATGTAAAAAGTGTAATGTAAACAGTGTAATGTAAACAGTGTAATGTAAACAGTGTAATTTAAACAGTGTAATGTAAACAGTGTAATGTAAACAGTGTAATGTAAACAGTGTAATTTAAACAGTGTAATTTAAACATCCATCCATCCATCCATCCATCATCTCCCGCTTATCCGGAGTCGGGTCGCGGGGGCAACAGCCTAAGCAGGGACA
>JBBKCR010000001.1:34016469-34029515 GCA_037577295.1 Ladigesia roloffi
AAAAGCAGAGACCCGATCCTGAGGTCACCAAACCGAAATCCCTCTACACCCTGGCTGCACCTAGAAATTCTGTCCATAAAAGTTATGAAAAGAATCGGTGACAATTTAAACAGAGTAATGTAAACAGTGTAATGTAAACAGTGTAATGTAAACAGTGTAATGTAAACAGTGTAATTTAAACAGAGTAATGTAAACAGTGTAATGTAAACAGTGTAATGTAAACAGTGTAATGTAAACAGATTAATGTAAACAGTGTAATGTAAACAGTGTAATGTAAACAGGTTAATGTAAACAGTGTAATGTAAACAGTGTAATGTACATGTAGGGTAAAACTGTGACCAGGGTAATATAAATGATAGTGTAGCAGCATGTGATGTAATAATATCAGATATGACAAGTATGACCATGAATATTCTGAAATATGAATTTGATATGAGCTCATGTATTTGTCCCTTATGTTAATGCTATGAGGGGAGTGGGGGCATGTTCTAATTTAGGACAGAAGCGCCTTTTGAGTCTCTCTGTTTTAGCCCTGATATTTCAGCATATTCTGCCTGATTGCAGAAGTTGAAACAATTAGTTACTGGGGTGGGATGAGAAACTTGTCCTGGTGTAAATGTCTTGTAGAGAAGGGATAGCAGACCTGCTGCAGTGTTCTCCTGGACGGATCATTCTCTGAAGGGCTTTTTGGTCCTGAACACAGCTATTCCCATACCAGGATGTGGTCTGCTATCTGAGGATACTCTCCACAGCACCTGAATAGAAAGTCCTGAGGATCACTGGCAAGACCCTTAACTTCATTTGTCGGAGATGGTACAGGCTCCGTCTGGCACTTTTTGGACTGGACCTGAATATGAGCGGTCCATGTCAGGTCTGAGGAGATGTGGACACAGAGATACTTGAAAAACATGCACTCTCTCCACTTGAACACCGTTGATGGTGAGGGACTTGCTCTGTGTTTAGCCCTGTAGTTCTTGCTCTATGTTTCTGCACCCCCTTGTATTCATGTTTTTGTATATTACACCCCAATTATAGCGTCCTGGCTAACCTTGAACTCATTCTGCTTGTTGCCGAATGCAGAGTAGGCGTTGATTGTTTCTGTGTCACTAGCTGTATATTGCTTGATAGCCAGCAGGATACCATGCAGTGGTGCCCAGTTCGCTTGCTGTCTCAGTCTGTTTCAGATGCCAGCACATGTCCTGCGCCTTAGACAAGCATCATATCTATTGTTTTTGTACGAGCCGCAAAGTATCTCAGGTCAGGTTTAAGTGTCTGAAATGACACGTGCTAAGTTGTAAACTATGAATCCAGCTGACATTACAACATTTATAGATAAATAAAAACAAAAAAACCCCACTTTTGCTGAGAGGTCAGGAAGGCACGTGTAAGTGGCTGCTCCATCCTGGATTTTTACATCCTGGATGTACAATTAAGAAGGCGGGACTAGGGTGGAGAATGTAAGGAGAGAGCAGCACTAAGGTGGACACTCTCCTTTAAGAGTGTAATTCCCAGGCCCCAATTTAAAACCCTTCTCGAGAGCCAACTTGTAGAAGACATCATAAGCAGGAAGAGGGCATGATTATTGTGACATAAAACATCAACGAAGCATGTAATTTGAATGAGGGTGGTCAAGCTGTTGTTAATAGTTGTCTAGGGCCTGCACAGTTTAGTGAGTTTTCTGGTCAAAGACCCCTGGTTTTAGTCAGCAGCTAATGGCCTAGTTTAAATGGTGTGTTAGGAGCTAGTGTTGTGAAATTACTTCCAGGGTTTAAGGACTGAAAAAACATTCATAAGACTTAATATCATGCCTTATTCAAAGAAGCAGATGTGACATCACAAGATTTTGCCCATATTTGTAAAGAAAGTTTGACCTTTATAATTACTTCATCCAGGGAGGCCCCATTCTCTACTCTGTAATTCCTGACATAAATCATAGAGGGATTATAACGAAAATTATTTGTTTTAAAACAGAAGGAAATAAAGCATTACTAGCAATACTATGAAACATGTCAAAGTGATTTTTTACATAACACAGACCTACTGAATATGAAGATGCAATCATATTATGAACTCTGGAGCAGGACAGCTTAATTTAGGTTGGATTTTACGTCTCTCAGATACAATTTTGTCTGAAGAGAGCTACCTGATGCAGACTCTTTTTAATGTCACATGTAATGCCCACACTTCACTTTCAGGTTGTAAGAGACAATCACAAACACCCTTCAAACACAGAATCTAAATTTCCCATTTAACTTTTTACCATAGCAGTAAGATACACTTGACTTTTAAATCACTTTTGCTGATGAAAGTTTAGGGTCCAGATTTTGGACAAGATACAACTTGTGAATAAGAAATAAAGACTCGATTACCATCATGACAATTGTCTACTAAAGTATTTGAAGTATTTGAAGTTAAAAACAGACACAGTGCCAAAAACATTACCTGAACTATGCGCTACTTCCTGTTGGCTCTCACAGTCTTCGAAATGCAAAGCTTCTACATCATGCTCCTCATAGAAATTGCCAAACAAACAACATTATTTAATTTTGGCTAGTGTGCAGTAAGCCATAGGTGGTGTGAAGAAAAAGCTCAAATCAGTATCAGCAGTTGCTCTCTGGTTTATCTTTGGATGTTGTGTTTTTTAGGACTCTATTGGCTCTGGGCTGTCATGTGGTTCATGTGAATGTCAATGCTGAAGAGGACCTGAAAAAAGTCAAACTCCCAAAGAAGTAGGTTCTGGTTGGAAATCCTCTATTAACCTGCTTTTGAATTATACATATGCAACAACAAAATCCATTCCATTTTATCAACAATAATAGTTCTGACACTTCAGTTATATCAAACCCCTCCCACTTCATCAGTCAGATTTCTATAGTGAATCTCTTGTTTTGCACAATTCGTCAGCTACCCACAGCCCATCACTGGTCAGTTTGTGATCATAGATCCTATGGTGACCTAATATTATTAAAATGGCTGACTGGCCCCAACACAGAGCAGTGTTGGTGATAATGTTGTGTTATGGTAGTGAGGCATTGGTGCAAGGGTATAAAAGTGTATGTAGCACATCAGAGTTCCTTGAGTTTGAGCGTGCACCAGCCAGGTTAACGATAGTCCACCAACAAAAATATCCGGCCTAGAATGGCTGTGTGGTCAGAAACTGATTACTGATGAAGGGCTAGAAGATGACCTGAACAAATTGTGAATCATCAATTGGGTTCAGTCTCTTAAGTCAGTGTTTCCCTGACAGGTCTTCGAAGTCCCCCGGATTATAATATCTTTATGCACTATTAGTCGGAGCAAAAACAAAAGGAAACCATATAGAAATCAGTTTCTTAAACTTTGTTTCTTATATCTTATTATATGTTCTATGTTGCTGAGAAGCTACATGATGTCTAATGGCTATAAGCCCACCCCACTGGACTTTTCTGAAGTGAAACTGATTGCTGGTCAAGAACTTCTGGTTGACAAACTTGCAGAGAATGCTCACAACGTTTGGGCCAAGGATCGGATTAAACAGGGCTGGACCTACGGCATACAGCAGGTCAGTGTCTGAGGGCTCTGGAGTTTACAAACCAGTCAATGACCTGAAAATACGTCAGGTCGCATGAGAGCATCGTGTTGTATAGTGTGAAATCATGAATCAGGAGCTACGAACTTCTAACCCCTGCGATTCAGTCGTACAGTTTGAGCAGGAGCTGTGTAGGTGACTTAAAAAATCGCACAATGTATGTCCAATAGAAACAGAAAATGTTACATATTTACATGAAGTGATCATTTTGTCTCGCCAGTTAACGAGCTTGATATAATAATGTGTTATTTTTTTCTGCCAAGAATACCAAACAATAAATCAAATTAAAAATTGCATTTGGTGAAGAGTCTGTATTGTACACATGTCCTTTAACAGTACCAGTGCACATGTTAGGAATTCTGCTCCAGATTTTATGTTGTACCGGTGCAAAATAGTGAACTTGCAAGTGAATGTGAAAAAATGTACATTATGCTCCTATGTGATATTTGAGCTTTTTAATACAGTTAATAAGTATTTGACGCACTAGCATTTTTATCAGTAAGGGGATCTCTAAGTGGGCTATTGACACAAAATTTCCACCATGTGTTGCCATTAAGCCAAATACTGAATTCATACAAAGAAATCAGAACATATAACGTTGAGTCATAATAAATAAAGTGAAATGACACATGAAATAAGTATTGAACACATGAAAATAACAAGGTACATAATGGCATAGAAAGCCAGGAGCGATCACCTGACATCTGTCAGTACTGAGAGAGAAACCCTCCCATTAGTACTAATTGATATCAGCCACTTTAGTCCTAATTTATGGCCTATAAAGGCTTCACATTACCCAGGAGGCACACAATAAAGATTTTCTTGATGGGTAAAAGCAAAGAACTCTCACAATACCTATGTTATTGTCGAAAAGCATTCTGATGGGAATTATTATAGGCACATTTCCAGAATGCTCCGGTGAGCACTTTGAGGGCCATTATCCGGATATGGAAAGAGCATCAGTTCACCATAAACTGGCCACGATCAGCTTCTAAACTTAATATCCCTGACTGAGGAGTCCAAAGTATAATCAGGAGAGTTCTTCAAGAAACAAGAACTTTAGGAAGACCTTGCATCAGCATGTACTGTCGTTTCAAAGAAAACTATAAGCAATTCACTGAAACGCAATGCCATACATGCACGCACACCAAGACTCCATTGCTGAACAAAAAGCATGTTGAAGCTTTGTTAAAGTTTGTGAAACAGCATTTTGAGAAGCCTGTGGATTACTGTGAGACTGTAGTATGATCAGATGAAAGCAAAATTGAACTTTTTGCCAGTCATTCTACACACCAAGTTTGGAGAAGAAATGGCTCTGCCCACCACCCCAAGAACACCATACCAACAGTTACGTTTGGGAGTGGATGCATCATGGTTTGGGGCTTTTTTTCAGTAAGGGGTACTGGCAGACTTCATTTTATTGAAGGCAGGATGAATGGAGAAATGTACCGGGATATTCTGTCATTTCAGCAAGACAACGATCCCAAACTCAAGGAACCTTCAAGATTTAAATACCTTTTAGAATGGGCCAGAATCACTCATGAGCAATGCAGATGACTGGTCTCTCCATACAAGCATTTAGAAGCTGTAATGGAACTAACAAATGCTTTTCTACAAAGTATTAAACGAAGTGTGTTTAATACTTATTCCCTGTGTCACTTTATTAATCATGACTCAACTCCATACAACTATCCATTTTCTACCCCTTTATCCTGCACTCTATCCCAGTTACTACGGGCGAAAGTGGGATACACCCTGGACAGTCGCCAGCATGTCGCAGGGCCATACACACACACATTCACACTCAGTCACACCTAGGGGCAATTTAGTGTACTCAATTAAACTATTCCCAATCACGCATGTTTTTGGTGGTGGGAAGAAACCGTAGTTCCCGGAGGAAACCGACGCGGTCACAGGGAAACACACACTCCACACAGAAAGACCCTGCGCCCGACCCGGGAGTCAAACCCAGGACCTTCTTGCTGTGAGGCAACCATGACTCAACTCAACTATACCTAAACGCTCTGATTTCTTTATATGAATTCAATATTCGGCTTGATGGCTACATCTGGTGAAAATTTTGTGTCAATAGCCCACTTAGTAATCCCCTTACTAATACAAATGCTGATGTGTCAAATATTTATTTTCCCTGCTGTAAGAGCAGCATGGAAAAAGCAAGATGTGTGTCCTCTGGATTTACTAATTTCCTGTGGCGGGCTATTAACAAGCACCTGAATGTAGTCATTATAAAATGTTGTAATTACTAGCTCTGTAGCTTTACACTGAAAGCAACATCAGGACCTGCAGTATAGGTACAAGAACATTTTTTGTCTCTTCCACAAAAGAGCAGAATGATATACTAATTCAGACAAATGGCCAATTAATTTCTTAATTAGGCAAAAAAGCTGAGACAGGCCAGTCGCAACAAATAGCAGCTTGGAGTTCTATAACCTTGAGCAGAGTAACTGAGCGCACAATCACAGCTGAGCTCTCTCTCTCTCTCTCTCTCTCTTTCTCTCTCTCTCTCTCTTTCTCTCTCTCTCTCACTCGATTTATCTCTGTAGGATCTGAAGAGCAAGCGCAATCCTCGTTTGGTGCCATATGCTTTGCTCGATGAGCGCACCAAGAAGTCAAACCGGGACAGCCTTCGTGAAGCCATCCGAACATTAATCGGATACGGCTACAACATCGAGCCTCCAGACCAGGAGGGGGGTGAGCATGTTAAAGAGATTTGAATAAAGAGCAACTGCCTTATATGAAACCCCTAAAATATTCAGGATTTCTTTTAGCTTTGTGGTTTAAATTTGCACCTCTAAAACAGCAAATAAAAATAGGCAGGGCACAATATAGGCCTGGGTGGTGTAAAAGAAAATGTTCTATAATTACAGATTATAAGCTCAAACTTTTTCTTAGATTTCGAAATGCATCAAATATTTCCCTGTTAATCAGTGTGACGTTGGGGACAATTTTTGCAACAGAAACTAAAAAAAGAATACAGCACTTATGCATGCATTTGTCGTTTGTCTTTTTCCTACATGCCCATTGTAATTATTTTTACTGAGACAAAAGGAAGGTGAAATGCAGTTTTATTCCTGAAATGCAATCAAACCTTGTTTTTTTGGGTTTTTTTTTTTACTAAAGCATTCTGGCATCATTTATGTCTCAATTAAAAAAATATATTTTATGAGACATTTAGACAAAGAGTACATGTAAGACATTGAACTGACTTTTAGTCAATGTGTGTAAAGTGGCTGCTGTATGCTGCTGTCTGTGCAATGCACTGCCGGATGTAATGAAATGGCCTGAGATATCACTCTCCTAGTATTTCCCACAGAAGTCAGCATGAGAGCAAGCACATTATACACACACACACGAACTGCAATTCCCTTTTACTTAGGTTAATTGAATGGTGCAACTGTCTGAAATGTTCGAGTGTTGCCATGGCCAGGAGTCTAACAGCATTACTAGTCTTGCTTTTTTTTTGGTGGATTGGATGGCATTCCTTCCCCCAGTTCCCTCAGGACTACACTAATCATGATTGGAGATGTTGCACTGAATTGGCAGTTAGTGTTCTCTTTCAACAGTGCTGAGTTGCCCAGTGATGTTGCATTAGTGGCTGTCCATATAGATACAAGCAGCTACACAGGTCTTGAAGGAAGCCCGTGCCAGACTTTCTTAGTGTGGTATCACAGCGTGACAGGCTGAGACCCAGTTTGCAAGTGAAACTGGATCTGGCTACATTACGACAAAAATCAAAGCTTATTTTTATCAATAGAAATGCAGGACACCTGACATTTTGCAGTTAATGCTGTAGATACTGAAATCGTCACTTTTTGTCACTTTGCTACAGTATTATGAAAGTAACTCCATATTAATCCAACGCTAGTGGTGTTAAAACAGTGACTGATTTATGACACTTAAATTACAAGCATTTGTTAATTTGAAATCCTGTATTCCTTTAAAATCTCCTAGGACATGTGGTGGAGAGACTGAGCATTGATAAGATCCGATTTTTCCGCCTGGAGAGGACATATGCGGTGAAGACGGGAAAGTGGTATTTTGAGTTTGAGGCAGTGACTGGAGGGGACATGAGAGTAGGCTGGGCTCGGCCTGGTGTGCGACCTGATGTGGAACTGGGAACTGATGACCAGGCCTATGTCTTTGATGGCTATAAAGTGAGTTTTGGTTTAATTTAATTCCACGGGAATCTTTTTCTTCCTCTTTCAGCTTTTCCCTTCAGGGCTCGCCACAGCGAATCATCTGTCTCCACCTAGTTCTATCTTCTGCATCATCTACCCTTACACCAATTAACTTCATGTCCCCTTTCAGCACATCCATAAATCTCCTTTTCGGTCTTCCTCTCAGCCTCCTGCCTGGTGGCTCCAACTGCAGCATCCTTCTACCTCTGTAATCATCGTCTCTCCTCTGGACGTGTCCGAACCATCTCAGTATTTCACAGGCATATACTTTGATTTGGCACAGGGTTCAGTTTGGCTACTAACATGGATTTATTTATTACAGATACTTATCTGATGATAATGTGCAGTGATGTGACTGTAAGATGGAAACATGGATGGCCAGCTTCCAGGCACTGAAATATATTATTTCAGAAAATAGTATTTTAGGATGGTGCTGTACTAAAACTGGCTCATGTAGCCCATTTAGCATTCCCAGCTGAAACTTGTAGGGCTTACTGGCTACAAATATATGTTGGTATTTGTAAAGAAACACAAATTCTTATTTCTATTATATAAATAATATTATTTTTATTTTATCATTTTCACAGTTTTCAAAATTATGATGTAAATATTGTTTAATATTTATATAATATTTATATTTGTGTTTTAATATTTATTTAGAATATTTATATATGTGTTTTTAGTTGGTTTACTAAATGCACATACATGATCCTATTCTATTTTTAATTAAGTGACCCAGCATCGTTTCCATCGCAAATTCAATGATCTGATCCAGTATTGACAATTTGTCTCATTCTAAAGTTGAAGGTATTCTGCCGTATTATACACATGTTATATTAATCAACCAAACTGCCTGCTACTTCCTGTTGGTCACATTCTCTCAATTTATCAGCCGCTAAAAGTTTTTTAGCTGAGTTTTCACCTGAATATCATTCCACAGATAAAACCATAGCCAAAACAAAGTTGTATTAGGCCTTTCTTTCCTTTTTCTATCCATTTTCATTTTTAAGATGTCACTTGCCTTGCTTTAGCCTTTCAAAGAAAAGGCTTGTGGAATCACAAAGGAAAGGCTTCCAGACATAAACACCAACAAAAGCAAATACCTGAATACCTTAGACAAGCCAGCCTTAGAAAACTAAAATTGTACATATTTATCATGAACTTGTCTGCAGCTGCTTGGCACCCAGTTGATGAAGCTCCTGATGAACAGTTCAGAATCAGAATCAGAATCAGAATTGTTTTATTTGGCCAAGTATATGTGTGTGCATATACAGGGAATTTGGTTCTGGTCGATGGTGTCTCTCAAGCACAGCCATAAAAACACAATATAAACATGCTAAATCTATTTAAAATCTATTTAATTTTAAATTAAATAGCTGTTCCTGTGTAACAAGCTGTTCTTGTGTAACTTAATATCTTTGCACCTTTGCATCTTCTGCATGGCTGTATGTTTGATTTCATGCAATTGCAAACAGACGAAAAAGCCAAACCACCTGATCACTTTGTGCTGTTACATTTCCAGGGTCATCGTCTTCACCAGGGCAGTCGTTTATTTGGCCGTTGCTGGCATGCTGGGGATGTGGTGGGTTGCATGATTAACATGGAGGATAAGTCCATGATCTTCACCCTCAATGGAGAAATCCTCATCACAAATAAGGGCTCTGAACTCTGCTTTGCTGACTTTGAGACTGAACATGGTGAGAGAGAATGATGTGTTTAATATTTTGCTTTATTGTTACTAATAAATTGTATGAAGTACCTAATGGTTTTGGTAATTGAATTTGGTCCAGAGATTTATAGCCGTACACAACTTCTTATTCAGTAAAGATGATCGCTGTTCTGTTTCATGTTCAGGATTTATTCCAGTCTGCAGCCTTGGGCTTTCTCAGGTTGGCCGAATGAACCTGGGCAAAGATGCAAGCACCTTCAAGTACTACACCATGTGTGGCCTTCAGGAGGGGTTTGAACCATTTGCTGTCAACATGAACCGAGAAGTCACCATGTGGTTCAGCAAGCGCTTACCTACCTTTGTTGATGTGCCCAAAGATCACGGTCATGTTGCAGTAAGGCCAAGTTTTCTTTGTTTGCTATTGCAGTTATTTACAGAATTGAATTGCAGTTAATCATCCTGATGAATGAAACTGAATACATATTTGCTGAATTTAAAGTGACCAGGGGTGTATAATTGTACAATTGTGTATGCATATTTCACTGTCAGAATATCTCCAAAATAGTATCTTTCCACAAAAAGGGAAAGGACATTCCTAACATAATGAAAGTAAATATATCTATTATATAATGAGCTGTATATGTGATATATATAATATCTATTAGGGGTGGAGTTTGTAAAGGCACAAATAATACGTTTTCTACCCCGCCCCCCCGCCCGGGGGTACGGCGAAAACCGCCACCCCTGGTACACCCTTGCGTTCGGGAGTAGAACTTCCGCCCCTGGTACACCCTCGCGTTTGGGAGTAGAACATCCGCCCCTGGTACACCCTCGCGTTTGGGAGTAGAACATCCGCCCCTGGTACACCCTCGCCTTCTGGAGTAGAACCTCCGCCCCTGGTACACCCTCGCGTTCGGGAGAAAACCTCCGCCCCTGGTACACCCTCGCGTTCGGGAGTAAAACCTCCGTTCCCCCAATACACCCTCGCGTTCGGGAGTAGAACATCCGCCCCTGGTACACCCTCGCGTTCGGGAGTAGAACATTCGCCCCTGGTACACCCTCGCGTTATGGGAGTAGATACGCCACTTCCACCCCCACCCCCTGTCACACACTCAATTTCACTGGTAGATTCGGGGAGCAGCGGACAAATTTATGAACTTTATTCGAATACAAATACAAATACAAATATGAATAATTTTTCCTTTTAACAAATACAAATACAGATAAAAATAGTGGCCGCTCTGCACACACCTAGTATCTATATTGACACACTGACAAGTGACTCCTTTAAGGACAGAGTATGACAAATAAGAGGTTAAAACATTGATGTTTTCAGGTCACAAGGATCGATGGCACCATTGACAGCCCTCCATGTCTGAAAGTGACCCACAAGAGCTTTGGAACACAGAACAGTAATGCTGACATGGTGTTCTGCCGTCTAAGCATGCCTGTGGAGTTCCACTCAAGCTTTAAGAGCAGCCCAACTATTGACATGAATGGCGTACATGAAGAGGAGCCACTCAAACTCAAACACAGGTGACTTGAAGCTGACTTATTTCAAAGAGCACTGATGAGTAAATGAAGGATTTCGTTATGAAGTGTAAAAATAATCTGGGGAAAATGTTTTTTTGCATATTGAAATTATACTTCATAGTGTAGGTATCTACGTTGGTCACCTAATTCGAAAGGGCTATATATTTTACAGTATGTTTTATACACACTCCAGTGAATCTTCACAATTAATCATAAAAAAAAGCCTTGGGTATTAATAACCAAAATAAAAAATTCAAAATAATTTTGGTGAAATTTGCTATGAATAAACATTAGTTAAAGAAAACAATCAATGAATTACCTGTAGTCTGACTGAGTCTGGCTGTAAGGCTCATTATTAACCTATAAATAATGAGGTCAGTGACAGTATTTTGAGTTGCGTATTAAATGTTGATCATGTATTATTTCGGTATCATGTATTATTACAATGTCTGTCATGTAGTTTCACTACTGTAGCATAGAGGTTTGCAGCTCTATTCTGTATTATGAATAATATGGCATCAACCACCTATACAGTATGTTTGGAACCATTTTCATTACTCCACAGGCATGCAGTAAAATCCATGAAACATGCAGAAGATGGGAGGAAAACAGACTACAGTAACATCACAACTGTAAGTGACTAGGAGTGGAGTATTCACTTAATTTATAGGTAATTAACTTCTGTATATTGTAGTAGTTGGGTAATGTGCCGTTAATATGCTCTGCAGTACTTCCACTCAGTCCGGGTGTTTGCTGGTCAGGATCCCTCTTGTGTATGGGTTGGCTGGGTCACCCCTGACTACCATTACTACAGCAACCTCTTTAACCTCAGTAAGAATCGGACAGTAACGGTTACACTGGGAGATGAACGAGGCCGAGTTCATGAGAGGTAGGTGTTCGGTCGTTAGTAATTCTTTCTGATATCTTTGTTGTGATTGTTTAGGGAATAATGAACCTTGTGTGTTTTACAGTGTGAAGAGGAGTAACTGTTACATGGTGTGGGGCGGGGACATAAGTAGCGCTACACATTCATCCAGCAGAAGTAACGTCGATGTAGAGATTGGTTGTCTGATTGATTTGGCCACGGGGTTGGTAGCCTTCACTGTCAATGGAAAAGATCTGCCAATTTCATACCAGGTACTCCACTATGACCTTTAATGTTTTTTTTTTACATTGAAATGTATAAAATTTAATGTGCTCCTGAAAGGCTCTTGAAACATTTTCTTGTTTGGTAAAAGAAGTATGATCATAGCAGAAATGGTTCTGTTTAAGCTAGTACTAAGAAGAGTTTATTTGTGCATATATCCTGGCTAGTCACGTCATAGCTTTTAGGCAATTACCAAGTCCAACTTAAAATATAAGTCAAAAATCTATTTTATTTTTTGGGACAAATTATACTCTACATTCGTTATAATGGTTTTACACACCAGCCATTGTAATGATACAAAATTAACTGGTATCACTCACTGGAGTCAGCTTCTACCAGGACTGGTGTGATATAAATTATTCTGTATAAGTTGTGGCAGTTTTTAGGAAAAGCTTTTGCTCACTGACATTTTGACAGTGATCGATGGTAGAAACAGCAGCTTATCCAAAACGACTGTTTCCACTCTTCAGAGATTTGCAAGCATTCCAGTGCTGACTAAGAATCTCGCAGCTTTAGCCTCATCTTGCTTGTCATGACTGATTCCTCTCAGTCTCACATTCACTGGCTGTCCAGCTATCCACTGGATGAGTACACACAGACTGAGCAAAAATCAGGCAACACTCTTTTTTGTTCTGCTTTTCTCTTTTAGCTCACTCACTTTCTCTGTATCTGTGTCTTTCTCATAGACACTAAAATATATTGGGTATAACATTCTCAGCCATTTAGATTTACATACAAATTCAGCCAGTTTAAAGAACTACAATTCTGTTTCTCTCTGTCCTGCTTCTGTCTTTCCCTGTTTCTCTGTTTTGGTAAATTATTTTGTTTATTACTTACATATACGCATATGCTATCTCTCTCTCTCTCTCTCTCTCTCTCTCTCTCTCTCTCACTCACACACACACACACACACACACACACACACACACA
>JBBKCR010000001.1:34030625-34054291 GCA_037577295.1 Ladigesia roloffi
GTTAAGGGGGCGTGGCTGCAGAGAGGGAGCGCACGAGACAGGGGAACAGAGGGACAGAAGTATAGGGACAACTAATACTCAGGAGAGGGAACACGGGGAAGGCGTGACGGAGACGAGGTGGCCGTCACACTACTGATAATCAGAAGTATAAAAATGCTCAGTTTGAGACCTGGATTGTGTCAATCACAAACATTACAAACATTATAAAATGATAGCAAAACAGCCAAAAATAGAAATATAAAATCCAGATATTTGTATATAAAATCAACTATAAAACAGGGCTTATCAACATACAAAACATTAATATTTGCCGAGTTTGGCTAAAATGATTCTACAGATGATAATAAACTAAAAGCCGTGTGGGAGCTGAGAGAACCGAGCACACAGTATGAAGTTGTTTTTTTGTCCTGTAAGTGGTATGGCCATAAGCAGCAGTGTAAGTGGTATTCACAGCTTAAATGTGTGTTTAATTTGAGTAACTCCATACTGCGTGCTCAGTCCCGCCCAGCACTGCACTGACCCAAAGATCATTATCCATTCATCATTGTTTTTAATTAATTAATTTTATGATATTACATAGCTTTTTTTTTTTTACAAATATCTGGATTCTCACCAAACAATTAAAGTCTGAGTCTGTGCTGCTTTTAAAAGCACAATGCAGTACATTACATGAAAAGAGATTATTAACATACATCTTATAATCACGGTAACAAAAAGAGCCATTTTTTTCTTTAGAATAGAGGAATGATCGTGTAGTTATGAATTACTGGACTACTCTTTGGGTATATGAAAATGTATTGCAATATTTTGATTTTAATATAAAATCAAAACAATTATAGTTACTCATATAGTACAAGGGATGGAAAATATTAATGCAGCAGTTACCCTGTGGTCAAAAATTGGCCTCTGATTAAGGACTGATGATTACAGAAAATGTGCAGGACGAGCGTGGACTACAATCTTTACCCATTCACCTGCAATGTGGACCAACAAGGAAGATGTTTTGAATAAAGTTTAAAAAGTGTTTAAAAAACCTAGTCAGGGGTTTACGTCCCTGGTGCACTGTAAACAGACATTATACCCCTGCTCTGTCTAAGTTTGCATCCTGTTTAAAAGCTAATATGCTTAGAAACATCACAATTGTTATGTAATCTGCCCATCACAGAATGTTATGCCACTGTCATCAGCGATCTTTAAGAGTGAGCACAAAAACCCAGTCCCCCAGTGTCCACCTCGGCTGGACGTCCAGACCATTAAGTCAGTGCTGTGGAGCCGGATGCCCAACACCTTCCTGAAGGTGGAAACAGCACGTGTCAGTGAAAGACATGGCTGGCAGGTGCAGTGCCTGGAGCCCCTACAGATGCTGGCTGTTCACATACCTGAGGAGAACCGGTTGGTGCACACTTAATCTCACACATAGCTTATATAACTTCTACAAGACTCTGTACAGATTACTTATGTTTACTTACAGAGTTTACTCTTTACTATATACAAATTCATATAAAAAGTAATCCATTTATTTTACTGGACAAGACTCTAACCCCTTAAAATATGGCACTCAAAATGTTAATGGTTCAAATAAATGACATGAGTAAGTACAAATTTAGAGGGATCAGTTAACATATTCTGATTTGCATAATAAGAACTGAACCCATTGCAATTTAATTATTAGCTACATTAAAAACTTTGGGCACAGACACTGAGCTCATTCCAATATGAAATGAGTTCATTAAGCCCTAATTGTTTGCATGGACCATCATTTTGTTGAAAATATGTTGGACTAACAGAGTCACTACATATAACACTGTTGTGGGGAACAGAATTCATGATTAAAATGAATTATTTTCAATAAAAAATACCTCTAAAATTTTATTACAATTCCATCTTATGGGAAACAGTTAATTATAGCTGTTTTATGTACGCCCAAAACAAACTGTTCTAATCTTCTCTGGGATTGTTTGAGTGCACTACAAAAAGGGTAGAACCCTAAAATAATTCACAATATATTAGTTGTCTTTGAGTCTTTAAACTTTTATTCAAATGAATGAATTTAATGCCCTAAAAGTCTTAAAAGTCATTTTTATGCATTTCACCCTGGTGAAAGATATATATCAGAGCATAGCTACTAATGTTGTATTGGTAAAGGTACTGTTCTACAATTTAGTACCAAAAAAGTGTTTATTTAGTTCTTTCCTCCTGTGCAGATGGTTAAAACGCATGCAGAATGTTCCCAGAATTTGTTGAGTTAGCTGCATGAATTCTCCTGTGTTCTTAAGTTCTTAAATTCATTACCGCTGCTATTAAAAGGTAAATAGTAAATTGTTTCAGACAAATACAACTCTTGTGTTTTCTGTGCAGTTGTGTGGACATCATGGAACTCTCTGAGCAGGAAGATCTACGCAAATTCCATTACCACACGCTTAAGCTATACTGTGCTCTCTGTGCTCTCGGAAACACCCGCGTAGCCCATGCCCTCTGCAGCCACCTCGACCAATCACAGCTCCTCTACGCTATTGACAACCAATATCTGTCTGGCATGCTACGAGAAGGCTTCTACAATGTTCTAATCTGCATTCATCTGGAGACAGCCAAAGCAGCTCGTCTTATGATGAACAATGAGTTTATTATTCCTGTAACACCAGACACCCGCAGCATCAGACTTTTTCCAGATGCTTCCAAGCAACACCAGCCCCCAGGTGTTGGACTTAGCACATCTCTAAAGCCCAAGCTTAGCTTTGCGCCACCTTGTTTCATCAGCACAAAGCGTGACCAGCACCTCTACAGTCCTGAAATTCCTCTGGATGTTCTGAGAGAGAAAGCAATTAGCATGCTGACTGAGGCTGTTCAGGGTGGTGGAGACCACATTCGAGACCCTGTAGGGGGCAGCGTGGAGTATCAGTTTGTGCCCATTCTTCAACTGATTAGCACATTGTTAACCATGGGTGTGCTAGCCAGCCAAGATGTTCACATGATTTTGCTTCTGATTGAGCCGGATGTGTTTGGGGAACAAAAGGGGGATGGAGAAGGGGAAGCTACAGAGAAAGAGGGCGTGACAGGAGCAGAGGAGAAGGCAGTGGAGGCTGGTGAGGAGGAAGCCAAAGAGAACAAACAGCCAATCAAAGGACTGTTAGAAAAAAGATTACCTGAGTCTGTCAAACGGCAGGTAATGAGACACTTTTATATATAAATAGTTAAAGTACAGTTATGGTAGAGAAACTGTTCATACTTTTGTACTGGTGTGGAATTTTTGGTGTCTTAGTGTTTACTACTTTGTTTTTGCCCTGGAGCTATATAATAGAGCTGTGTAACAAAGATGTATCTGCCATTTTTGGCATTACACAGACATTGTGGTTTAAAGCCACATGATGAATTTGATGCATTTTGCACTAGAGATTGCATTATACCATGATGCTGATTTTATTTTCTGGTGCTAGTAGTATGGTCAAGTTCATTTACAGATGCAGTCCTATTTTTTAAATTATCACTTGCATTAAAAAACTACTTTTAATAGTAGCACATCACTTTATATTAAAAGTAGTTTTTCAAATGTTCTGCTAGCTAACAGAATGAAACGTACAACTACAACATGACCAAATAGAACCTATGATATATTTCAAGCTGTTAGATTCAATATTCAGTCTAGCATTTTCCATTAAAATCAGGCCATTACTGTTAAACAGTAATGAATCACTAATTTATATTACACTACTTGGTGGGATATAAACCTGAATTTTTAAGTCTTTTAGCTTAAATGTTGAAAAAGTATTTTTCAGAAAAATGCACAATACAAAAATATTTGATATAATAGCAAAAATTTAGAATATATTTTCTTGATGCATTTTTAAGTGGTGTAATAAGAATAATATATTTGTGTGAATTTTCTCTAACTCACTCCGCAGATGTGTGAACTTCTTCACTACTTCTGTGACTGTGAGCTTCGGCACCGTATTGAGGCCATTGTATCGTTCTCTGATACTTTTGTGTCAAAGCTGCAGTACAACCAAAAGTTCCGATACAACGAGTTGATGCTGGCTCTTAACATGTCTGCGGCAGTCACTGCCAAGAAGACCAAAGAGTTTCGGTCACCTCCACAGGAACAGGTGCATTTTTCCTTAGATCCTATTGTTAAATGCATCATAAACGAAATGTGACTTGAGGTCATATTATTCCTAAAAGCCTATAAAATAGTCGTAGTTAAAGGAATAAAATATCTGGCCTTAATATCTTTAATATGTTTTTCTATGCTTTAAATCTCTGTCATAAAAGTGTTGAAAAATGAGCATCACTGCAGTTGAATACATTGTGTAAATACAGGCTTGCTACAAATGCTGCTTTAAAAATTGCCAGTATTTTGCAATTTGATCACATCTGGTACTCATTGTGAACAAATTTAAAAAGTTCATGATCAGTTGTATATGCAGTATTTAGATGTGACTTTGACCATGTCTCAGCCAATCAGACTTTAGAGCAAATCTATCCTAATCTACTAGAACTATACAGAAACTTTGAGAAGGCAAGGCTGGGTGTCACAGGCTTTAAAAATGGCTTGATTAACAAATAGTGTGAATTTACAGCTTAGCCTACAGGTGAGTCTAAGATAATTCTACATTTTTATGACCTGAGGGGTCTCAGTCACTCTAGTCATTCAAGAAGTTAGCAGGAAGTAAAATTATGTGCATGTAAAAATTATTACTTACTTTAATCCTTACTTGCTCCTATTTTTTTAAAAGCTTTTGAAGAAGAGAGAGGGCTTGCCCACACTAGCACAGTTATACTTCTTTGAAAGTCAGGTATCTGCTTTGCCTGCCCATAAATCTACTAAAAATATATTTATCATGGCAAGAATGTCTTTTAAATTATGATAATGAAAAGAATTACCCCTTTTATATTTGATAAACAGCTAGACTGTCAAATGTTTTGATACATTTATTCATTTTTTAAAATCGTTTTACTATCATTAGATTTAACCAGGCACTCTGATGCAGGGGTGGTGTGCGTCCTTTTCGCCACACATTCTGGTAGGCATCCCAGCACACTGAGCCTATCAGAGGGATATCCGGTTTGTATAGGGTTCCCCAGGCTTTAAGTCACCAGAGCAATCAGCACAGATGTGGGCAGTATGGGATTCTTTTCACAGCTGTCAATTCCAATTTTTCTGATTTTCACCTTAATAAGGGGGACTGAAACTCCAGATAAACTAGCAGTAGAAATTGTCAATACTCATAAACTACTACATTTCCCTTACAAAGTGGTGCACTAGCCCCTCCATTACTGCATACACTTTTGCATATGGATAGTGTGATCTGCAGGTCATTTAAAATTAATTGGGATGCTGCACATGTATTCGATTACAAGCCAGTTGATCGTGTACCAGAGTGCATCATTCATGAATGCCTGAGTCTTTGCTCCAGCAGACAGGGCTGTCTCTGATGCCCAGCTCTTTCACAATACATACAATGTCCCTGGTCTTGCTGATCCTGAGGGGTAATCTGGGAAGCTCCCAGCTGCATGTGTTCGGTAGTGGATTTGCCACAGGACTGCACTGGAACTGGACTGTCAATCATGCCAGGAGGTTGGGTGCAGTGTCATGTGGCTGGTGTCATGGGCTGGGTGAAACAACACATCTTAGCCCTTAGATGCTGTCCATATCGACGTCAGCATGTCAGCAGGCCAGCTCAGTTTGTAATTCAGGGCTATGGGCATCCCAGGACACTACCACCAGTACTGCCTCATTTCACTTGTTCTCTGCCATGAGGACCTGAAATGTGATGAAAATCCCTGGTGCAGGCGAAGGAGTTGGTCACCGCTTGACTTCCTCTGGGCTGGATGGTTGAGGATGGCCCAGAAGGAGTGGATGGGAATTCCACTTTTACCAAGACACTCTCCATACATCTATGGCCCAATCCTGAGTCCACCCAGTGAGCTGCCAGATCATAGAGGCAGTCTTCCAGGTGTCTGGCTGATAAGGGAACTCCATGAATTTCAGATCATGAAGCTCAGGAAGTCATTTTTGCACCTGGCTGGATCTCTGCTCTAGTGTTGTGGTAAAAAAAAGTGGACCTGTTTGGTGGTCGATTGTAGGAGGTGGTATTACATGCACCAGGGAGGCCTAATAGAGGGGCACACAGTGGTGACCAGCTCAGCCTTCACCAGTGAGCTGGCTAAGGTGTAAAACCTTTACATGCAGTTGATATAAGGGCACCAGAGCATCCTCTTTTAGTACCCAACCTCTCTACATGTAAGGTGACACACTTGCAGGAGGTTCCTGTAATGCTACATTTCAGGTTGTACTGACCAGGATGACTGAGGTCATGACATAAGAGGCATAGCCATGACATTTACATGTGAAGTGTTTCTTTAAAAAGTAATACACTGTCAGTAGAAGGGAGTTGTACTAGTACACATACAAAGTAAATTTACCATCTAATGTATAAAAATTGCCTTAAGGCACATTTGTAAACTATAGCTCTCATACCCTTAAAGATATAACCCTGGTGATAGATAACTGGGAAGGAAATTAATGTGGATTTATATAAAATTTTTGTATAAATTTGAAAACTTTAGAATGAAATGGCTTTGTGGTTAATGATTTTGTTCTCTTCCCACTTCATTGTAACACCCCAAGGCTGTGGCTAGACAATATATTCAACTCAGCATGTCCTCTTCCCCCAGTCCACCAGGTATCTCAGACATACAGGAAAAAGTATTTGTCTGGACTTTTCTCCCGGGGAAATACTCTGATGTTTTACCTTTACATTGTTTGATAATATGTTAGATTTGAACACTTTAAAGATTTAACACTTTAAAGATCAGTGTATCATACATAGATGTTGTTTGGTGGTTAAGTCGTTCTTGGTCTGTAAGTGTTTTAATGCATTTCTGTAGCACAAATTAGTTCAACGACTATGCTGTATTTGTAATGTTTTTGAAGGAGTGAGCCATGATGCAGATGTGCAAGTTTGAAATTTTAATCATAGTCCCAGAAGAAACAACCAAAAATACTAGTATGGACAAAGAAAATGGAAGGTTTATTCTAAAAAAACAAGCACAAAACAGGGTCCAAAAAACAGGCAAAGCATACGAGCAAGCGTGACAAGTTTTGGCATAGATAAACAAGTCCATGAACTGTTTAAATAGAGAACCCTGATGAGTGTCTATGACACTAGGAGCAAAGGTCCTAGAATTCTGGTTAATCAGAATTACATCTGGCTGAGGGAGGCATGGCAGGGGCCTTACTTTATTTTTCTCTGTCTTAGATCAACATGCTGTTGAATTTCAGTACGGGAGAGGACTGTCCATGCCCTGAAGATATTCAGGAGGAGCTCTTCGACTTCCACAATGAACTCCGTCTACATTGTGGTAAGCCCAGCATCCCATATATGTCAAGGAGTGTACAAAATAATTTGGTACAAAATTAGAGAATTAGTAATCCAATATGTGAAACTCATTGTTTTAATTTTCAAGAAATTGTGCTATAAATAATTATGTTTTCTATAGAGGATATTTGTTCATTTTGTAAGTTTGCAGTTACTGGCTGCAGCACATCTGTTGTTGCATATGTTGCCAACCTCCCAATACCTCAACCAACATTGGAGAGGAAATATAAGAGAAAAATGGCTAAGCAGGTATTTTGGAGTCTGAAAAGACTTAGCAGAGCATAGATCCAATCATGGTGACAAAGGAATGTGTGTTGCCTGGGAAGGTGTGGGTCATTTTAGAGAGCCTTAACCCTACTTGATCATTAATATTAGGGCTTTAACCTGTCTGATTTGTGTTTTTCTAAAGGTTGTTGCCTATTTGTGTTTTTGTCCTTTTACCCATTTCTGGATGAAGTAGCGCTCCAACTTTGTTTTGCCTGCTTCCTGTTCCCCCTTTTTTGCAATAAACCAGATGCTTATGTGATGCATTTACCACACTCATGTGACACCCGTGTTTTTATAAAGATTTTTTATAAATGGTAAAACATATAGATACTAATTTTATTCTGCCATGTGTAAATAACCATTAATGTGTGGTGACCAGTTCACCTGTACCAACACCACACATGCTGCTATATTTTCACCATGCATCCTGTGCTCTGCTAAATGGTTCACCACCCAAAAAATATTTGGTCATTGGTTTTGTTACACAAATCTCTCTCCATATCTTTTATATTAATGCAAAATTACATCTATTTTAACACTCCTTCTGTCCCACAGAGAACCTCTTTTTGCAGATAAGTTCAGGACCATGCCTGATAGCTCTAACATCTAAATGTTGGTCTTAAATAATTGAAAAGGCCCTTTCCCCAATGGAGACCTATGGGAGGGGTTTTTATATTGCAGTGGCAGCAGTGCCTCCACCAATCATCTGTAAAAATGTCACATTCAGGGTTCTAAAGAAGGAAGAGAAAGCAAAAAAGACATTGGCATGTATGCCAGATAAATCTCATTGAGATTGCTATAAAGGTCTTATTTTCTGCCTTCATGCAGGTATTCCTATGGAGGAAGAAGAAGAAGAGCAGGACACATCCATTAAAGGCCGCCTGCTAGCTCTAGTGTACAAGATCAAGGGACAGACACAGAGAGCAGAGGAGAAGTCAATGGAGAAAGAGCAAACTACTCCTTGTAAGAAGTGTTGGGCAAGCAATGATGATGCATGACAGAGACCCATTATTTGTCTGCTATCTTTTAGTAATATTTTATGAGGTACAAAAACATTTACACAGTATTTCGGTAACCCCAAAAGTCAGTCACTTAGGGCATGAGTCCTGTAGTTGGCAGGTAATGCCAAAATCATCACAGATAAGTTTAATATGGCACATTGTTTGGTAATTTCAAATAGACTTCCCCATGTGGCTCATAACACTATTATTACATACACTATTATTACATACTTACACTATATCAAATGATAAAGAATCTTGTATTGTGTCTGTACCTCTGTACTAGCAAATCTGTAATAACATTCTGAGCATGAGTTAACTTAATTCCACCATTTTTATTAAACCTTCATGAACCAATACCTTAACATGGCATATAAACTTGCATTCAAACCACATCCAAGTAACAAAAATAGCTTACATAAAATCTATGGAACAAAAATGGCTAGCATGAAATGTGAAATGAGCTAAATAACAGTATTAATGTGTCCATGTCATGTAAATTTTAATGTTCCATTTTTAATTAAACAATTTCATGTAGTTTGTACATATAAAGGATGCAAAGTAACAAAAACGTCTGGCAAACATGCTTATAAAGCAGTTTAACAGAAAGTGACACCAAATGCAATGAATGCTTTTAATTGATCAGCAGCAAATGTCCCAGCATTCAGTAAGGGGAGAAAAAATAATGTGGTAATTTTCGTTCTACAGGCAAATGTAAACCATTCATTTTGGCTGAGAGCAATAGTTGTGTTGTTTCTGATAACATGTATCTCAATGAGCATGTCTGATTAATCAAACACACAGCAGCTGAATTGTGTGAATGTCTTATATAGATGAAGAAACGGTATGTTACATTGTTCACTCAGCTCTGTTGCTTATTGCTCACTTGCTTACTTCTGCAGTACATGAATCAGCCTTGAACTGCTGTTCTGTTGCTATAGCTGAGACATGCTTGTTTACCCACAAGCAAACCTTAAAATCCAACTGCACTCCAAAATATGCCAAGGCCCTCCAGCTGGCAATGACCAGGAGAAATTCTCAAAGTAGCTGACGTTAAATTTGGGCTGAAATATGTCCCAGCAATGCAGAGAAAGTGAAATTGAATACCCCCTAGACTTGAACGCCAGACTTCAGAGGTCATGCAATACTCATCTATTGATTTCTTCAGGGACATTGTCTGAGTGTCTGTGTCTGGGATTGTAGGGTGAAGTATGTGTTTGTGCTCTGGGTGTCTTTGAATGTGTGGGTTTTCCTCTGTGTAATAGCAAGTCAATTTGTGTGCTTGTCCTTTGTGTGATCTTTTACTGAATTGATTGCCAGTTTTGACTGAAGGGTCACCAGGTTTATGGACAGCTGCTTTTTTTTTAATGTCTGAGATAGGAAGAGTGTGAAGCCCTGAAGCAGAACAGCAAACACATTAAGTTGGTGACTACAGAATACTAAAGCTACATTTATGACAATCACTGTAGAGAAAAATGGAAAAAATTCCAAAATATTATTTTTACAATGTACTTTTGTACTTTTGGAAGTGTTACTAGAATTAGATTTTCAATGTTATGTGTCTGTCAAATGGAAAATATACCTGCGAAATTATTTTAAGCTACACAAAAAATAGAGATATATGCAACATACAGGACCCGGTGTTTCAGATGCAAATTACATACAGCCACAACTTGTAAATCATAAACAAGTTCACCATACAAATACAGTATATGCCATTTATTCAAGAAAAAAGTTTTACACAGGCTAAAACTGCACTGGTTACTTTGAAAAAAAATAACGAGTTAATACAAGTCAAGTAAAATTAAGTCAAGTCAAATAGGTTTTATTTCTGGCATATACACACAGCACATCGGAAAGAAAATTGAAACAATATTCCTACAGGACCTTGGTGCAAAAGAACAACAGAACATAACACAAGACCACAAGTACAAACAGGACAAAGAGGTCAAAAAGGAACACATGAACAGCAAGACAAGACAATATTCAGTATGATTTACAACAGTTACAGTGAGGATGAATACATTTTTTGCCTGGTTCTGTATTTCAGCAACAGGGATGCGCAGATAGAAGATACATGTGCAAATACAGAAATAAATATGTTAGGGCAATTCAAGCAACAATACAGAACAGCAATATATGCAATTGTGCAAATTGTAGCATTAACACTCTAAAGAATGTCATGTTTTATGCTTTAAACAGAGTGCAATATTTAAAAGAGTATTTTAACAAGTAATAGAAGTAGGGTGGGAGTGGGGGGTTTGGGTTGTTGTTGGTGGTGTGTGTGTGTGTGTGTGTATTGTGCTTCAGTTCTTGTTGAAGAATCTGATGATCTGAGGGAAGAAACTTCCACTTTCTTGGAGTGAAGGTCAATATGCCATGTTACCTCTTTCCAGATAAGAGGAGGGAAAAGTGTGTGTGTGATAGATGGGTGGGGTCGCCTACAGTGCCGTTGGCTTTGTGAATGCATTGTGTGGTGTAAATATCTGTGACCGGTGATAGCGACGTTAATGATCTCAGCTGTTCTCACAATACTCTGTAGTGTCTTGCGGTCTGAAATGTTGCAATTCCCATACCAGGCTGTGATGTAGCTACAGAGAATGTTCTCAATGGTTCCTCTGTAGAACATGGTGAGGATTGGGGGTAGAAATTGCACTCTCCTCAGCCTTTGCAGAAAGTAGAGATGCTGCTGCGCTTTCTTGGTGATGGAACTGGTGTAAAGGTTCCACGTGAGGTTCTCCCTGATGTAGACACCAAGGAACTTGTTGCTCTGGACGATCTCCATCAAGGAGCCACCGATGCTTAGTGGTGAATGAACGCGTCGTGCCCTCCTAAAGTCACTATCTCTTTGGTTTTATTCACATTCTGGGAAAGGTTGTTGGATTTGCACTTCTCTGTCGATAATTGTACCTCCTCTCTGTATGCTGCTTTATTAATCAAACCCAATATAGTCATGTCATCGGCTAACTTGATGATGTTTTTTGAGATGTGCATTGCTGCACAGTCGTGGTTCAGCAGCGTGAAGAGTAGAAGGCTGAGGATATGGCCCTAGGGGACCATTGTGTTCAGTGTGGTGGTGCTGAAAATGATGCTCATGATCCTGACTGACTTAGGTCTCTGAGTCAGGAAGTCCAGCACCCACTTGCAGAGTACCATCCCAACCATTAAGCAGTCTCAGTGTCCCAATCAGACGAATGATGTTGAGCGCATCTGGAAAGCAGGTTTCACAATCACAGCTAGGTGGAGATGCCTTGTTGTTGGTGATGGCCTGGATGCCCTGCCGCGTGCGCTGTACACTCCAGCCTGAAGTGGCTGTAGATTTTCTGGGCGTGGGCACCTTTTGCTGCTCTGATGGCCCTGGGCACATTGGCACTTGCTGTTCCCAGAGCCATGTCTCAGGTCCTCAACAGTATGTGCACCTCATCCACGCTTTCTGGTTGGAGCATGCTCTGACCTCACTTACTGATGTAGCCAGTGTTGTGTACTCCTCCACGTTGGAAGAGAGCTGCTGTAGGTTGCAACCTCCCTGAATTTATCCCAGTCAGTGTGATCGAAACAGTCCTGAAGCGCAGAGATAGTGGCTGGGAGCCAGATCTTTGTCAGCTTTTGTATGGGCTTGGCAGACCTGATGAATGGTCTGTAGGCTGGGATGCACATGATGGGCAGGTGATCGGAGAAGCCGAGGTGGTGGCAGGGCTGACTCATTCACTGTCACTCCTCTGTTATTTATGTAGACTGATCATTTGAGTTAAGGCATTTTCTTCTTCCTTTGTTGTAGAAACACATGCTGTCACACTGTTTTTGCTGCTTATGATCAAGCAACCCTTCAGCTGACATTTGATCTAGGTTTGACTAATCACTAATGTCTCATTTCAGTATGTATTGGTTTGTCAGCTGCCTTCTCCTTAGTGCAGAAAATAATAGCTTCTAGTAAATGATACTGTGCAGTGTAAGTTCGAGTAGCAGCGGTTAAAGTGAAATCAGCCTCAGACAATGTTCCAATAAAGGAACTCTCACCAACAAGCTCTGAGCTTTGGGAATGCACACATCTAGCAGTGTACTGATTTGATTTGAATTAAGCCTCAAGGTTTACCGCATATATCAGCCCTCTATATTGACCTTCCAAACAAAGCAATCAGAACTGCTGGTGGTGTAATATTGCCAGTGATGGGCAAGTTACTTCAAAACTGTAATGTATTATGTGTTACTTGTTACTGACATTTCAAAGTAATTCGTTACATTACACTATTACTGTATTTAAAATGTAAGACATTACAATACTATTGCATTAATTTTAAGTTACTCTCGCCAAAATAACTAGAAATATGGATTTAGCGTGTTAATATTGCTCATGACGCTCAATTAGCTCATAACACATCCAGCGGAAGGTGACAGTACTATCCGTCATTAGATCAGTTGCAGCTGGGCCGCTGCATTTTAAATTAACCATCATTTTTTCGCCACCTTTTACATTTATGTTTTGGGGGTTGAAACATCCTGATATGCTGGAGGGGTGTTGTTGTTGTTAAACAGAGCTCCATAGTTGCAAGTTTTCAGAAAAAAAAAAAAAATGTGTAACTTATTCACTGGTGCCCAAAGTTTTACCTACAATTGTTTTAAACTGTCTCTTGACAATCATTAATTTGCGAGCCGATCATTGGCCATTTTAGAATCAGACTTTGCTTATGGCTTAGCAAATGTGAAGTACCTTTCTGTGGATATTGTGCATCAGACTGTATGTAGTGTTCAAGCCACCAAGCCTCCCATTTACTCAAAACACCTTGTGTTTCACATAATTCCCAGTATTCTCCAGTTTTAAACAGCAGGAAATCTTCTACGGTCACTTTCAGTGCTGCACATTACAGTATGTGCAGTGCATTTCTGAGCACACTATGGAGACAAAAATAGTCCAACCAATGGCCAAGACATGCAAAAACATTTTTTCCACTTTATTTTTTTTTCCTCTCTGCAGCGAACCTAAAGGAGCTGATCTCTCAGACGATGGTGAGTTGGGCTCAGGAGACTCATATTCAGGACCCAGAGCTAGTGCGAGTGATGTTCAGCCTTCTGCGGCGGCAGTACGACAGCATTGGCGAGCTGCTGCGCGCAATGCGCAAAAGCTACAGTATCAGCGCCATTTCTGTCCAAGACACAATCCATCTGTTGGCCTCACTGGGCCAAATCCGCTCTCTGCTCAGCGTCCGCATGGGCAAGGAGGAGGAGCAGCTCATGATCGATGGCCTGGGGTAAGGGGCCTAATGAAGAAATCAAAAAACTAATTTTGTTAATGGTGAATGGAAGTTATTAAAAATAGTATCATATTTAAAATATCTTGTGGATGAATCTCCAGTAGAGAAAAAGTAAAAGAAAACTGTAAGCTTTATGATAAAATATTGAGGTAATATTGCATTTTTGCCATATGTTTGATTGACGTAATTATTTCAATGGAATTAAATGTGAAATAGAGATGCACTGATTAGGACATTTTATACTTGATACCATAACTAATAATTAACACATTTTGTGGCTGATACTGGCATCCTAAATCATTTATGGTAATTATTTTTTTAAATTCATTATTTTACACTACACACTGCTTTGTATCATAAGCATAATAAATGATATTATAATAAATATTATAAATATTAAAAATAAAACATAAAATGATGTTTTGAGTGCTACAAGCATTGCATCTCATCAGGTTTGTGCATTTGTGAGAACCTGTAATCAGAATGTGACTGCATACCAGTAATTTGTGAAGTGAAAATTCTCTGTAAAAGCTAAAATAGTTCCATCTGTGTTTAATACAACAGTATTTCTTGTGTCTATATACCAGCACACTATGAAGAGATTCATTAAGTGTTTGTTCGAAATGTAAAGATGCTTTTGTTATCAGTATTGATAACTTAAATTGATGAAAATTTAGTCATTGTTTTTTGTCTTGTGTCCTTCAGTGACATCATGAACAACAAGGTGTTTTACCAGCACCCCAACCTGATGCGAGTACTGGGCATGCATGAGACAGTCATGGAGGTTATGGTGAACGTCCTGGGGGGAGGCAAGTCTCAGGTATTGTTCAGCTATTTTGCATGGTTTTATATGTATGAATAAAATGCATTTCTATATTCACTGTGTTCCTAAAAGTCAATCGTCCTAATACAACTGTATGTAAACTCATTACTTTTATTATGTTCTGTTTATTTTTTTGTTTTTGCTCTGTGTATAGGGACATGGTCATTAATTCAAATGTGTAATGAAAGTGCCCAAATGTACTGCTGGCAACACTTCAGGCTGCCCTGCTGCAGGTTTAATGACATTGTATCTTTTATCTTGGTATTAAAAAGTACTTTTGTGGCCATAATACGACCAAAGTGTGATTGCTTTTTCCTCTTTACAGGAGTTTTCCTCTCACAGGAGTTTTCCTCTCATAGAAGTTTCCCTAATAAAGCACAAAATACCGTTTTATACTTATTATAATCTGATATATTAGTACACGGAATTATCATTGTTGGCTTTGTGTGTGCTCAGGGCTACAAAAAAAAAGACGAATTTGTAAATACCTGCTCTGTCGCATTATTTATCATTTAGAAATGTTTTACTTAAACACTATTTTAGACTGCTATTGCCTAAATAGATAGTTAAAAGCACAAACACAAAATCTCTGCACGTATGTAACTACCTGTTATTTCATTACTTTGTGGGTCTGCTCCTTCTGTTGCAGAAACATAATACTTGATAATTGATAATACTAGTTTGACCTCACCAAATATTATATCAGTTATAAAACAAGAATGTGGAAAGTAATTAATGATTTTAAAATATTACAATTTTAAAATTTACTCCAGAATGAGCATGTTTCAAGTCAAAGTTATTGTATTAATCTGAAAATCTTTAAATGATAACTTAGACTAATGTATGGCCTACAATAATTTGGAATAAAACCACATTAATTACAATTGAAGAATATTTTAGTAATTTTAGGTATTGTTATGACAGCAGTGCTAAAAGGAGAAGTGACTAATTAAGCATAGTGTGTGTGAGAATCTTACGAGACAGTGGCTTGAGAAATCATTATGATGTGGTCACTATGGCCTATTGGACTATTTTTTTATTATTATTTTTTTTTTATAGTATCCTGCAGCACTGGCAGTCAAATAAAGACAGGCTGAAACACACACCCACACACGCAAGCACACTCGATCATGCACGCAATAATGAGACTCCATGTCCCAGAGGAAGCGTCAGTTTTTGGTGTTTCTTAATTGGCACATGCAGAATAAGCGCTTATTTATGGACGCTCAATATTCACTGGAAGTGGAATGGAAGTGGGGGTTTAGGAATCTGTACACATCAGGCATATTTTAAGCCAGTTCTTGGGAGAAGTAGATGCTTCCCCAAAAACTGGCTTAAAGTATACTTGCTATTTTGAAACTCTGAACTGATCATGTGTGGATTAAATTAGTAGTTTCTTTTAGAAATGTTATAGAATACTGATCTCTTTAATGTTGTTGATGCTTTGGTTCACTTTAACTTGGCTGCTGATATAATAATCATAATTGTATAATCATCATAATTTTCTGAATATTCTCTAGAAGCAGCATCAGCACAAGAGTGTCATAAACTTGGTTTCCATGGCTGAGCAACTGCAGACACACCTTAGATCACTGTTAGATTGCATAGTAAAGTCTGTCTATTTGACTGCAGGTCAGGCATTCTTTTGTCCATATACTGCAGCAGGACAGCTAATCACTTTACCTGATTGCTCTGCAGATGGTACATTTGTTTAAAAATGTTTCATAATGTGAAACATTAAAAATAAATGGTGGTCATTTTCTTTACATATGAAATGTGTGCGAAAGTAGCTGATGAAGTGCCTTGAGATGAAAGAGTTCATTCTAGAATGGTTAAAAAAAGAAGTTTTGCATGTATGTTGTTTTGGTTGTTTGATTGTGTCTGTCAGTGACTAAATAGTAAACATTTAAGCAGGACCACTTTGAACTGAACCACCTCTCCTCACTTCACAGGAAATTGCTTTCCCCAAAATGGTGGCCAGCTGCTGCCGCTTCCTGTGCTACTTCTGTCGAATCAGTCGCCAGAACCAGAAGGCCATGTTTGACCACCTGAGCTACCTGCTGGAGAACAGCAGTGTGGGACTGGGTGAGATCAACAGAATTGCTTTAGGTCTTGATACACAATGGCAGTGATGCCGCAAAAGTACTTTGTAACTTTAATCAGAATGGTTACACTGCACAGAAGATTCTGCACAATATATTATATCAACGTCTTCATATGTGATCAGGATGATGCTATGTAAAAGTCATTGTGGGTGCAGAGAACAGGCCCTGATCAGTGGCCCCTGTATTGGAAGAGATCGAATGCATGAGAAGAATGGTGTACTTGTGATCTTAAACACTCAAGGTTGAAAATGTAATATTTCTCAGACCTTAAATATAAAGTCTTTTAGGAGTAGGTTTAAGAACGTTTCACTTTTCTGGCACTTCTATGGACACTTTATCAGTAACATCGACCTTGTATGTCAACTAATCTGGTCTGTAGTAAGAGGCTATAGTCCGTTTGAAAACATTAGCCTTCTCCTACCCCTTCATCGAGAATTAGTTTCTGACAAAAAAAAAGTTTACACCAACTCTACACACTACCATATCATTAATATATGTCATTGTGATGCAGAGGATTTTTCACTAAGCGAATAATATAAAAAGCTGTCATGTGGTTGGAAACTGACCACAGATATATAAAGTGGGGTGCTGAACAAAACGGGGTGCAGTCTCTGATTATACAGTGCAAAATACAGTGATTTTCTAACTGAAAGTAAGTGCATGTGCTCTACACACTTGTGCGCATGTAAATGCACATTTACTGTTTATTTTGTGTTACTTGTTGAGGAAATAAGTAGTTGAAACACTGCCGCCCTCTGGTTGTCATGAGTTGCTACAAAAGCATCTGTAACGAAGAGTAATTTTTAAAATGTTTGATACTGTTGTATAAGTTCAAATGAAAATAGTTTTAGTGGTGGGTGCTATATGTGTGTGTGTGTGTTCACAGCTTCTCCATCTATGAGAGGCTCCACTCCTCTGGATGTAGCTGCTTCATCTGTGATGGACAACAATGGCCTTGCACTAGCACTTGAAGAACCTGACCTGGATAAGGTATTTCGGTGTGCGTGTGTGTGTGTGTGTGTTTGTGTGTGTGTGTGTGTGTGTGTATAACTACTATTTGTTCCCTAGCCATGGAAACTGGCAGGTAAGTATTTTATAAGTTTATACATTTTATAAATTACCAATGGTTTCATTCAAAAATTGTTTTACCTTCAACATTTGCATCACTTTCATTATGAGGTTTTTAAAATATTTCTAAAATTGTATATACAAAAGGTTCTTTAGGAACCAAAAATAGTTCGCTTACGACATTTTACAAAGAACCCTTTTTCCACCTGTGTACCCTGTACAGGTCATTTTTATATTATTATGGCAGAATGTTAAAAGAAAATCAAGTAAATGGGGACAGGTGTAATTTCTGAATAATTGGTAACCACCAGTCATATGAATTTGTTCTCCATTAGCAGCACCTGATTTCATTTAATGAAGGATTGTTTAGATGAAGCAAGGACTGGATATTTGTAAAAAGTGGATGTATTAATTAATAATGGCGTATTGGAAACAATGGTCAAGCTAACACAGCCACATACAGAAATCCTAATATCCTAAACAAAAATTTTTTTTCTTTTTGCCTGGCTACATTATTTTATATGGAAAAACAGTATTTCATAGTTTCATGTCTAAGTATATGTTCTAGAGTTTAGATTATCTGCCCGAACCCGGCACTTGTGCACGGGCTCGGGTCGGGTTCGGGTCTCATTTTTTGGGCCCGATCATAATTTGAGTTTGTCTGTGTGTGTATGTGTGTGTGGAGTGTGTGCATATGTGTGCTTGTTTTTAATAAACATCTGTTTTGGGCAGGTGCATGTGTCTATTAATGAAAGTGTTTTAAAATAACTGTGTGTGTTTGTGTTTAGGTGGTAACATATCTGGCCGGCTGTGGACTTCAGAGTTGTCCAATGCTGCTTGCTAAAGGCTATCCAGACATAGGGTGGAACCCCATTGAGGGAGAGCGCTATCTCTCCTTCCTCCGCTTCGCAGTCTTTGTCAATGGTAAGATTACCGTAGCTGAACAGCAGAACACAACATTCAGTTAATATGACATCAGTGCAGGGAGGAAAACAGCAGTGAAAGCATGAATCACTTCTGGAATACAAACAAATACACAGATAGACACAAATAAACATTTTGAGATATTTATGCTCAGGTTATACTTATCCTTATACAGTTCAAACACATGTTCAGAGTCACATAAGCAAGTCATTCAGAGCCTGTGTGATGCTGTACAGGTGAGAGCGTGGAGGAGAACTCCAGTGTGGTAGTGAAGTTACTGATCCGTCGGCCCGAGTGCTTTGGCCCGGCTTTGCGTGGAGAGGGTGGGAATGGACTGCTAGCAGCCATGAAGGAGGCCATTAAAATATCAGAGACACCAGCACTCGATCTGCCCAGCACCGCCCAGGGCCTTACATCGGATATGTAAGAAACACACACATACATGCACTTTCATATAATTTAGATATATTGATCTTCCATTTCATGCTAAACACTTTGGGCATAGGAATGAAATGCTTAGTGAAGAGTAATTTGGTGTGATGGTGGGTTCAGATTTTCATTTAACTGTGTCATAAATAATAATAAACTGTATCCTGTTAAACCTAGATATAAATCACAGCCTCCCATTGCCTGTTCCTAATGACTTGAGAGATCACTTGTTGTGTCTCCTGAGACCTATTAATGTGAACCCAGTCCATCCTTGCTCTTCACCTTAGTGACAGGAGTAACTAATGGCTTATAGTTCTTTGTCTTGAAGCTGTTGTGTAAACCTCACAACTTTGTACTGTATTTTTGCCCGTGTGAGTGTGCCAGCTCATTCACAGTGCAGGTTGTATCACTAATTGCTTGTTTTGTTTAACCTAAGTAATGATAAAGAGACTGAAGTGTGACTATTCATGAGTTTTCTTGTTCAAATATGTAGTTTGTGAGACAAACTAAATACGTTTTCTTGACATGTTATTCCATCCCATAAATTTTAACAACTGCACTGTGACATAGTTCGAACATAGAAAAGTGCATTAAATATGTGCCATATTTAGAGGCTTAGCAATTGTTAAGGCATGTGAGAAACTACAAAGTAATATATTGATTTATAGGATAATGTCACCATTAGTTGTGATAAGATTATCCAGGCATTAAAAGTACTTTTTAATGAAAATATGACCATTTTAGATTATTTTATTAAGAATTTTATTTTGTTTATGATGTTTATCTATATGTGTATCTATCTATCTATGTACCTATCTATTTATCTGTCTGTCTGTAAATCAGGCCTACTGAGGATGACGAAGAAGAAGAAGTGGTTCATATGGGGAACGCTATCATGTCTTTCTACTCAGCTCTCATAGATCTGCTGGGACGCTGTGCACCTGAGATGCATGTGTGTTAACCTCCTTTTCACTCCAAAGAAGATAGTGGTGTAAATACAAGCAAATATTCAAATGAATAAAAATAATACAGTATTTTTTCACATAAACATTTCTAGAAGTCTATTTGGAAAAGCCCAGTATTACTTGTATTTTCCATTAAATTCCTGCTTTAAGCAATCAACGCTTCTTTAGAATAAATCAAGTTTGCTGAGAATGGAATTATTGTAATCCACGCAATGTCTGGAGACTCAAACGCAAAAGTGGCATAAAGTATACAATCTGCTAAATTCTGTATAATTTCTCTGCTTTTCTCAGTGAGCTACAGGTGTTAAATACCTCATATTTTATAAAGGTGCTTTTATTGCCAGTGATAGCTTAGATTCCTAAAGGTTAAAATGCCTCTGATTTTAAACTGTTATGGCATTGTTGTTGGGGGTATGTCAGTCTCCTGCAACCTTTTGCTTTTATTCCCTCAGCTGATCAATAAAGGGAAAGGTGAGGCTCTGAGAATCCGTGCGATCCTGCGCTCTCTAGTACCAACTGAAGACCTGGTTGGCATTATCAGTATCCCACTCAAAATGCCTGTCGTCAATAAAGGTATGGAATCTGGCTTTCATTGCTTTCAGTGGTTGTTGTGAGTAGTTTTTTTTGCAATGATGTTTGAACCACAGTTATTGTCCATTTGACTTTCTTTGTAAGTGAAGTGCACTTTCAGGTTTACAATTACAGACTGTAGTCTGTTTCTCTGATTTATTTGTTAGACCCATTAACATATACATCAATTATCAGGGTAACCAACAGTCTGCTGGTAATTCACGCAATAGCCATAACATTGTGTGTGCTGCATGCAGAATATCACTAACAGTGGTCACAGTGTTTAAAAATCCCAGAAGCACTGCTGTGTGTGCAACATTTTGTCTCTGTATGCTTAGTTGTGTTTGACTGGGGAATTTCTGTCCTAAATTTTCATCTCCTGTGAGGATTAGCCCACAGTAAACACACACTATTGAGGCATTGTAATTATACATGCAACCTGCATTTACAGCTAGGTATCTGTTGAAAAGGTTTAAATCTAATGATGGCTAGTCAATGTGCCTTTGCTGTCTGCTGTATAAAGTTTGAAGTAAACCAGGTGGTCATAATGTGTTTTGAATTTAGTTTGTTCATCCTCCAATGGCTACAGCACAATCCTGTGTAAAGGTAACACTAAACAGAAAACAAAAATGAATGGGGGAAACCCGAAGATCAGTACTCTAAAGACTAGGAAGGCCGGGGGTATAGCACTTATTTGATTAATTAATTTTTTTGAATGGTACTGTAGGGTTTTATTAAAAATTAAACATTAATATTAGGTTCAATCCCAATATTCCCTACTTATAATAATACTGGGATAGATTTTTAGTTTAATTTAGTTATTTCTCCACCAGAATCAGTTTAGGCTGATTCACCCTGTACTTGACTGATTGATTAATAATCAGTTATTATTTGATTCTTTATTGATTAATTAGGGGTTTTATATCAAGCAGGACATTAAGCATCTGCATGAACTGTTCGGTCTGCAAAATAGTTCAGACAGAGTACATTCATTAACCCCTCAAAGCTGTTAAAAAGAGCTTCGCTTTTAGAAAATATACCAATTGAAATGGGGATTTTAGTCCAAACTCCTCCAAAGCTCCTCCACAAATGTTTGGAAATCTCAGTACAGAACATAGAGGTTCTCCATTGAGGCACTGGGCTCCAGTCTTTCTCCATTTTGCTCTTGAAACATCTTTGGCAGCTTTTGCTTATCTGGATCAATCACATTTGCAGATGGAGTTTAGCAAATATGTAATCTGAGCATCTCTGAGGACTTGATAGAAAACATCTGGTGTAGAGTTTTGCTTTTCTTGGTTTGTAATGTTTTGTGTACAGAAGTGTGTGTCATTGGTTTAAAGAATAAAGTGGTTCTGCTGACTTGATTCTGATGATGTTCTACTGCTGCTCTGTATCACTTCTAAGCACCTCTGAGGTTCCCTTGAGCAAGAGACCATCACTTGGCGAATGCAGAAGATGCAGAGGAAGAATTTGATACTGTTCGCACTGTGTGCTGTGGTGTGTTCATGTATGACAGAATGGTCACTATCACTTCACCCTGCCATCACCCTGTGTAAAACCGCTCTTGAGTGTAATTCCCTTTAATGTGTTCTCATTCTGCCTCTTGTTCTGCACAAGCTGTTTTATCATAAGAATTAATAACCAGCCAAAAACAGCAGTTCATCCCAGAGAGAGACAATCCTAATCAACACAAAGCACTCTGAGGGCATGTGTGCATATAAGTGGGCATAATCTATCACTTTTTCCTATTGATAGTTAAAGAAAAATGAAGTAGATTTGTGCTGTTTTTCCCTTTTACAGGGGGTCCTCGAGTTCTGACAGTGATGTAACCCAAATTTTGGTGTTAGTCAAAACGCACCCTAGCCAAAGTCACTTCCCTATCCTAACACGACAGTAAAATCACAGAATCACAACTATGCCCCAGAAAAAAAAGGACAATTCTCTTACTAATATGCTGTGTTACTTCATATTTTTACGCCATGTGCAACACAAATTATCGCCTAGCTATTACAAGGCTAAGAGTGTAAGCAGAGACAATAATAATTCAACAATAAGAATATTTTTTTTGGTTGGCCAAATATGTGAGCAAACACAAGGAATTTGTTTCCTGTGTCAGGTGGGTCCTGGTCTGCAGGCTTCTATAACGTCTGCCAGAGAGCAGCAGGTCAAAAAGTCTGTGTGCAGGATATGAGGGATCTGTGATACTCTGTGACATGTCTACAGTCATTCCATTCTTTCAGCCTCTCAGAGTAGGTCCTTTTGCAACTTTGATCTCCCTGGTCAGTGTGTGGCTTGTTCCTACAGGGCCCTGTCACCACTTCTGTGGGCATCCTCGTTGGTTTATGATAAAGGGTAAAAACTATTTTGAAGTGACTTTCTGATATTTAGCAGTTGATCTCTGCAAAAAGTAATGTGGTCAACGAAGACAAGAGAGCTCTGTACAGAGGCTGCCATTTGTGGTGACATCTAGCATCTGAACTACCTTTACAAAAAGTACTCACGAGCACAATGGCGATGAGCATTACACTTTAGGTTGTTCATTATTATTTGTATTAGCACAGCAGCCCTCTTATTGTCCTAGCTAATTCTCGTCCACTGTCTCTGTGGCCTGGTGGTTAAGGAGTTGCCCTTGTGATCAGAAAGTTTCGGGTTCAAAACCCATGACTGCCAGTGGCACCTCTGAGATACACGTGAGCAAGGTACCTTCCTCACACACTCCTCCATGGGCGCTGCTTCACTTGTTGAATGGGTTAAATGCAGAGAAAGAATTTCAAACAGTTGAAATTGTGTGCTGTGCTCTGGTGTATGATGGTGCCGGGGAATTAGCCCCTTTTTGAGCCAGGGATGAATCGGCTGGGTGGAAGAGATTCTTTAGCAGGAACAAACACC
>JBBKCR010000001.1:34068974-34086656 GCA_037577295.1 Ladigesia roloffi
GAGACGAAAGACACGAAAACACCGTTTTCTCGGGAGAGAGAGAAGCCGCTGCGTGTGCACGCGCCGCCATCCGCCATAGAAGCGATATTTTGGTTGAAAAAATATTTTAAAAAATTTATAGTTACAAAGTAATATAAATACCACGATAAAATCGAAATCGTGATTTAAGTGTAATAAAATCGTGATATGAAATTTTTGCCATATCACCCACCCCTACCTAAGACTAACTTAAGAGTATTAAAGAGAACAGCTATCCTGAAAAATCTAAACAGTTATTTGTGCTGGCTGATCTAGTGAATGCGAGAGTACACAAAATTAAATAAAATATTCTGCAATTATCAGAGTTGCTCCGTTGCATAGAAATAAAAACTAAATAGGCTATCTTTTGGATAATTTGAGCAATCCTCAATTTATTCGGCTAAAGCTCTGATGCTCATGTATGTCATCAGGATAGAATTTGTCTTCCCTTTTGTTCAACGACAGCTTTTAACAGACTACACTGGGCTGTGCTTACAAACAGTAAACTTACGATAAGCTCCAGCAGTGTCAAAAGCTAAATTTGGAACCAGTTGTGACAACATAATTGGGTCTAATAGGCCAGGGATTGGAACCACTGACTGTATATATAAAATATGTGATATATATTAAGCCCCTGTTGCTTTCCCATTGATGCTCACCTAAATTGTTCACTTTGTATTTTTTAACTTTGGATAAACACCAACATTAGCTAAGTGGAAAATCATGATTACACAAATATGTTATATATTAATTGTTTATTTTGTTTTATTTTTAATTATGTTGAAATTTGATGTGAAATGCAGGTAGTCTTAAACAAGCTACAGTTCTTCACTACAGTGTGGCTGATTACTGTGGGTTGCCTCAAATATTTGAATATTTTAATACATCATCCTGATTGCAAAGTGATTACCATTGCAAAAAACTCATACAGTTTCCTGAAGACTCGCAAATCTTACTACTTCATTTTGTAAGCTTTACTCTTATTTCTTCAGTGAAAAATATGATTAAATGAGAATGTAATTTTGACATAATTATATGACGATGTATAATACTATAATTGCGTAAAAGTGTCTGCTAATCTGTTTTCTTGCAGAACTTTAAGAGAGAAGAACAGAATTTTGTGGTTCAGAATGAGATCAACAACCTCTCTTTCCTGACTGGAGACAGCAAAACCAAGATGGCAAAGGTAGGAGAACAGGCGAACCAAGGGAGCTGACATGAACCAAAGATTTCACAACAAAGAGAGTGCACCAAGCCCTGGGTTACATCACATGGTGGCTTAGATTTATTCTAAAAAAACAAGAAGTGAAAAGGAAGCTTCTTTTTGTCATTTATTGTAGAAATGGTGAGCAGAGTGGGTCTCTGCTCTCTGTGTACTGTCACTGTATATCTTTAATGAGTTGAGGTGGTTTTTGGTTTTTAGCTTTTTGTAACAGTCTCTCTTGATGTTACTGTAAGTGTCCAGGAAACACTATAGCTGAGGTAAACATGACTGAGGTAAACAATGTTTTATTAATTAAATTTATTTTATAATGTGCAATGCAACTAACATCACCACAAACATGGATATTTAAGTGGCAGTTTGCACAATAATGACATTTAGATTTCCCTTTACCCCAAATCAGTCAGTCAAGACTAGTGAAAAGATACTGCAGTTAGACAAAAAGTTTGTGAGTGTTTTCCTGGCGGGCCCACCTCTGCCTTGCACATTTTGTGTTTTCCCTGCTCTTACATACCCTCTTCCACCCAGAAAAAGCTTGCTAATGAGTTGACTAGCTGGATCAAGTGTATTTGGAGCATAGAAATCACTGTGTAGATGTACAGAGCAGAGGGGGGTCCAGGTCTAGGTTGTGTAAACGCTGGCCTACATCATTAATTATTAAGAGGGCTAATTAAATCCAATAACACACGAGTAATGAGTGAGGAACTTTAAGTTACATTCCTCTACTTGGAAAATAAGAAAAAACCCAGGCAGAAAATAAAAATGAGCCAGCAATGACAGGGTTAAAACTGTAACTTGTGTTTGTGGTACAAGCAAAAATGCCAGCAAAAGCTGTGACACTGACAGGATTTAAACACATGCCACTGTGGCAGTAAGGTGAACATTCTGCTGTTGAGCCAACCCATGAGGATCAGCAGGGGCTCAGTGACTGCGCCCCTTTACATGAACTTCTGGAAAAGGAGCGACAAGAAACAAGGTCAAAATAATACATGAAATGGGAACTGTCAGGAGGGATGAAGGCTATACTGAATGGTTTCCTCAAAGGAAATTTCCCAGTTTTAAAATTCAAATTAATATGCTGAAAATGGTTAAAAAGAAAACAGCATTTGAGAAGGCCAAATTGGTCTAAAGGCTAAAAGCCCCTAGGGACAAAAATGGGCACAAATCAAAGAAGGTTCTTTACCAAATTGCCATCTAGTTTAATCACGTGAGGAGCAAACTGCTTCACACAAAAATTAGTGAGACTGCAAATGGGTGATGATAGTGATCATGAACGGGAGGCACCTTCCTCCCAACTGGAGTAGGGGCAGCTGTCCTTGTCACCACCTAGTGGCTGGGGCAGAAGTGGCAAAAAAGAAGTTACTGCTCGTCTGGCACACTACATCCAGCTGCATGCTACTTATAGTGCTGCAGGGCCCATAGTGCTTTAAACGTATGAACAATGTTTGAAAGGGACACAATTACAAAAATACTTGTTTTGACAAGCAATACTGCTACTGGTCTAAATGCTATTATACTTACATTTAATTGTATCCTCTTGTATTCTTTTTTAATCACATTTGAATTTAAAAAGATTTTAAAAATAACAATATCTAAAAAAAAAGCATTTAAAGAATTATTATACATAAAGTTTCAATAAGTTTAGGTTAACTGTGTTCTAATGTATCAAACTTGTGAAGTAGCTCTCAGTTTAAAAAGAATGATGACCCCTGATGTACACATTTTAAAATATTAAACTACCATACCACTTGCTGTTCATAAGCTTCCATTAATGGTTAGCTACATTTAGCCTCATAGCTCCAGTACAAAACCAAAGAAAAAAACATGATACCAAGCATTTCTTGGTCACATTTGGGGTAAGGGGAAATTGTGTAAAATGTCTCCAAACTAACACTTTAAATTGTTTAGTACTCTACTCCTACATATTGTAACTTTGATTTTGCTAGAAGGAAATCTAGCTCTATATATATATATATATATATACACAGACGTGGACAAAATTGTTGATACCCCTGACATTTTTTTACTTTACACATGTTTATTCCCTATGTGTGCATTTTAACAAAACAAAAACAGGAGGGAAAAAATGCAAATTTGACATAATATCACACACAAAAAAATGGGATGGACAAAATTATTGGCACCCTTTCAAAATTGTGGATAAATAGGATTGTTTCACGCATGTGATGCTCGTATAAACTCACCTGAGGCAAGTAATAGGGGCAATATAAATATCACACCTGAAAGCAGATAAAAAGGAAAGAAGTCCACAATTTTGCATTGTGTGTCTGTACGTGCCAAACTAAGCATGGACAACAGAAAGAGGAAAAGAGAACTGCGTGAGGACCTGAGAACCAAAATGTTTGAAAAATATCAACAATCTCAAAGTTAAAAGTCCATTTCCAGAGCTTTTTGGAAAAGCACATCAGTCTACTGGAATGAGGCCTACAAAAAAAAGAACACAGTAACTAGAGTCAAACATGATGGAGGATCGATGATGTTTTGGGGTTGTTTTGCTGCTTCTGGCACTGGGGCCCTTGACTGTGTGCAAGACATCATGAAATCTGAGGGTTCCTAAAGGATTTTGGGTCACAATGTGGGGCCCGGTGTCAGAGAGCTGAGTTTGAGTCGTCCGAGATCTCGGGTCTTCCAACAGGAGAACGACCCCAAACTACTTCACAAAGCTCCAGAAATGGATGGAACAAAGTGCTGGAGAGTTCTGAAGTGGCTAGCAATGAGAACTGATCTAAATCCCACTGAGATTATAAACTGCTGTTGGGGAAAAGGTGCCCTTCCTGTATTAGAGACCTAAAACAGTTTACAAAGGAAGAGTCCAAAATTCCAGATGAGAGCTGATGGTTATATGGAGAAACTGATTTCAGTTTTTCTTTCCAAAGGCTGTGCAACCAAGTATTAACTTTAGGGTGCCAATAATTTTGTCCAGAATGTTTTAAAGTTTTGTGTGATATTATTTAAAATTTTTCCCCTCCTGTTTTTGTTTAGTTCCAATACACACAAAGGTAATAAACAATTTTGTCCACGTCTGTGTGTGTGTGTGTGTATATATATATATATACATATATATATACTTCATGCAATACTTATGACATATTTAACCTGTGTTGTTACCCTATGGGTACTTCACACATGTAAATAATGTCAACACATCTTGCAACTGTCACAGGAACTTTTTTTTTTGTTTGGGTTTTTTTTTTCACTTCACAAGGATATTAGTTATATTTTTTGTTGAGACCACTACGTTCTAATTCAGCCAGTTTGAGAAAAGATAAAATGCATATTTTGTATATTTCTAAGTATATCCTGTATTTGCTGAATTAAAATGAAATGTTCTCAACTTGCACTGTTGTTGACATTTTCCTGTGCGAGGATGTGTTCTCTAATCCTGTTTTTGCTTGTGCTCTTTCTTCTTTCTTCTCTCTCTCTCTCTCTCTCCCTCATGCACACACACACACACACACCCACACACAGTCATTTCTACCGAAGGTACAGTGAGGTTGCATAAGTTGTGTTTTGGCTTTGTCTGAGCTCAGTCTTTTTCCTTTTGTGAAGAACTTTCTCCACCATGTAGCATTACGCAATGCTCCATCACTTCATTCATCATATCTGTTTGTCTGTATGACGACCAGCTTATGTAGCATTGCAGCAAAATCTCCACTGTCTTGCCTGTAGGGTTGGGTTTTTGAACATGCATGTAGAATGTAAAGCAAAAAATTAGCCTTCTTGTCTGGGAAACCTGCAGTGTTGACTTGAGACAGTGATTATTTAATCCCACTAGACAGAAATGAGCTTTGTGAAAGTGAATTTAATCCTCTGTAGGTTTCATTTCAACAATATTGTCTGGCCTTAACTACATAGGAGTTTATGATAACATACCACTGGCATTGCAGTTCATCTAAGATTGTTCAAGGAACCAGCTCTATAGGAAATTATTCAGCATTGGGGTTTTTGCTGTATTTTTGTATAAACTGCTTTAGCAGCACATTTTGGGACTTTTTAGTGATGAATACATTTTTAAATCTTGGTTAAATCTACTATAAACTTTACAATTGCCTGGACCTTAAGTGGTCCAAATAAATAAAGAGTTAAACAAATCAAAATGATTCGCTTAAATATTTATTTATTCATGTATTTACTTATTTATATCGAAATGGTTGAAGCCAGCTATGGTGCTATAACAAAGTCCTAATTTCTATTTAGTTACTGTTACCCAGCTCTCTTTTTAGGCAGTGCTTCCTGTCATTTGTCAACTCGCATAGATTTGTCACAATTTTACTTTTTAGTTGTATTGATTAAAGCAGCTTGCATAGGCTTTGGCTGCTTGTAAGCTGCAAATTCATAATTACTGTCTTTATTTAAAAACAGAAGACTGCTGTTAGTGATCAACATCTTTAATGTACATTAACAGGATTTACAGTAAGGCTGGTGTCATTGTGTGTGTTGTTGGATTTAATGCGTGATCATTCAGTGTCTTTCTGTGGTTTCAGCTCACTGTGTGAAATTGCTGCCGGTGTCTTTTATGTCGTTTATCAGTACTGTCTCTAGAATTTCTTCATTTTGTGTTTATTCTGTGTTTGTTAATGGATTTATTTTAGTGTGATTATAGTTTTATTGGGTGTTTACTAGTGACATGATTTGCTAGTGTTAAGGGACATCTATTATAGGGAAATAAACTTGTACCTGTTAATGGACCAGAATATGACTGGTTTTGTCATATTCTGGTCATGAAATTATACCATAATAATAGTTCTAAAAATAATCTTAGAATCAATTTATATTGACATATTATTTTAAATTTAAATCTTTCTTTAAAGAGATTGCTACATGCTAAAAAACAATATGACCCATAACACAAAGTATTTATCACGTGTACAAAACAGGTTATATACTTAACCATAATAATAAAGTAATAATAATAATAATAATAATAATAATAATAATAATAATAATAATAATAATAATAAAGTAATAATAACAATAATAATTACTACTACAAATAATAATAATAATAATAATAAGAAGAAGAAGAACAAGAAGAACAAGAAGAACAAGAAGGCGTGTCAAAATAAAGACAAAATAAATATATACAGGAATATCCCTGTATATAAAATCCCTGGTTGCTTTGGGGACTGTATATATTGTACATTGCTAGAAACAGCCTTCTACTACAACCCTATAGATTTGATTGTAAAAGTTTTCAAAATATTTTTTTTACCTATTTCTTTTATTTAGGTTGATTATTTGTCAAGTAATAATAAACAATACTAGTTAGAAGCAGTTAGAAATATCATATATACTAGTTAACCTGAAAACAAGATAATGACAGTGATTTCAGAGCTGTTGTGCATATTTATTCTTAAAGTATTTATGTATTGTCTTCGTGACCAGAGTTTGTGTGTGTGTGCGTGTGTGTGTGTTTTTCGTAACTCCTGCCTCTGCTGTGGTATTTGTTAACTGTTTTTTGTGATCAGGCAGGAGGACAGGACCAGGAGAGGAAGCATAAGAAGCGACGTGGGGAGTTTTACTCCATTCAGACCTCGCTCATAGTGGCAGCGCTGAAGAAGATGCTACCCATCGGCCTCAACATGTGCACACCCGGCGATCAGGAACTTATCTCATTGGCTAAGACACGCTACAGTGTGGTGAGGGGGATGGGCTCTAAGGTCAGATGTTTTGTGCTCTGTTGGCATCTGAGACATTAATATGCTGCCTCTTTATTCTGCAATTTTTTTTAGAAAGACACAGATGATGAGGTCAAAGAGCATTTGAGGCTGAATAGGCACCTGCAGGAGAAGGTGAGCCAGATTCAGCCTCAGAAGTACAGAGTTAGTGTTTACATTCAGCTATATATATTTAAACTCAATTATGATATAATTTAACCGTATTTGTGCAAAGATGAAGTGAATGCACTTTTTATTTTTATTGTTACATCAGTAGTTTGAGAACTCCAGTGTACCTATTTTGAAGCTTTGTAATTTTTCAAGCCAAAAAACTTAGAAGACTAATTTTCAATACAATGTAAAAAGAATAATTATCTATGTATCTCTGTCTTTCTGTCTGTCTGTCTGTCTGTCTGTTTATGTAACTGTCTATATAACTATCTATCTATCTATCTATCTATCTATCTATCTATCTATCTATCTATCTATCTATCTATCTATCTATCTATCTATATATTTATATGTCTATCTTTCTATCTATCTTTCTATCTGTTTTTCTATCTGTTTTTCTATCTGTTGGTCTACACTTTTCCTTGCCCACATACAGTCAGAAGATCCTGCAGTAAGATGGCAGCTCAACCTGTATAAGGATGTAATAGTGAGGAATGAAGGCCCTCCTGATCCTGAGCGAACGGTCGACCGCCTGCAAACAATTTCTGCTGCAGTGTTCCACCTTGAGCAGGTTTGACAGCTGTGCCATTTAAATTATTTTTTTAAATCCTTTGTATTCATATATTCACAAGATTCTACCTATAACCATAAACAGTAAACCTACTGAAATCGTAGACTATGCAGTAGAAATAAGGCAGACAGCTATGAAATATGAAATTTATTTGTATGAGAGTTACATCTTACCTCATGTCCTCTCTCACCTCTCCCTCACACACACATACACACTGCAGGTGGAGCAGCCACTGAGGTCTAAGAAGTGTGTGTGGCAGAAGCTACTGTCCAAACAGCGTAAGCGTGCAGTTGTGGCCTGTTTTCGTATGGCACCTTTATACAATCTTCCCAGGTATACCACTCATCTGTCTAATTATGAACCTGCACTATTACAACTCAGGCAGAAGAGTCACTTTATTTGCAGACCATCCCAGTTTCCATTTACTGTGTTAAAACCTTGCCATTTTACCCGTAAATACCCAAACATCTGTACTGCAGATTGTTTTTCTTGTATTTATTTAGCAGACAAGTGTCTAACAACAAAATGGGAATAATTATACAAAAACAGGATAACATAAAGGAAATAGCAAGGGTAGTGTGAGGGAGAAGTCAGGGTGAGAGCATGAGGGGCCGACAAACACTGGTACAAAGGATATTTATAACAAACCGCTAACAGGGAGCACCTCAGGCAAGGCATAGTTTCAGATGGACACACTAACTAGGAGAGTTGAGCTAAAGGATATCAACAGATAGCATGTGGAGTGATGATTAGGCAAGGAGTGACAAAGTAAACATGATGGGGGCACCAGTTTTAACTGAAACTGTCATTTAAAAGTGAATTTAATGATTGCAGACCCTGTTTACACCTAGTAATTTCATGTGCCTAGTGTCCGGATTTTACACTGAGCAAGTTTTAACTATATGCATTATAATTTGTATTTCACATGCATCTCTGGTTAGCCATACTGAAACCTGATTTTAAACAAACAATTTAGCATAACGCAGTCAGTGTTCACTAGAAGACAAATGTATAATTATCCTCCTGTGTCATTGCCATCATGAACCATGTGTGTTAAACACTGTGTAGTGGAACAAGACAACAATGCATGGTTTATCTAAACAAGCATTTTGTTAGGACCTACTGGCTAATCCAAATTGGGTTAAGGAATGTAAAATTAAACTCTGGTTAGGAGATTAACTGAGAATGTAAAGAAGGTCTCTTGCATCCTTAATCAGAGGAAGGTGCCATCAGTTTTGGGAGGGTTTTTGTTGCTGTATTTTAGGGAGATGGATGAATTTACACTACTATTACACATACTGGTCTGAGCAATCAGATGTATATAATTTAAATGCATCTTGGGAGCAGTTCCACTTGCATTTTTCCAGATGTAATCTTAATACTCGAGATGGATAAAATAAAGGAGCATACAATGTCATTGTGTATCTGGCTGAAGAGACCTTCATTCGTGTCTGCAGGGCTGATTACCTACCCACTTTATTCTTCACCTCTCTAAGAACGGCATCTCAGCAATATAACTAGCAGGCTATCAAAAAATCTCAGAATAACTTTTTGTTCCAGCAAACAAGAACATCCCTTTGATGGTGAGTTTTGGGTCATTTAATTGCTTGTTCAATAAATAGGTAACTTTGCAATATTTTTGATCTAGCCTCTTAAGCTTTCTTCTGAGATGAGCACTCATACACTCATCCTCTCATGATGGCGAGAAAGTCACACATCCATGTCCAAAGGGGTGGGGATTTACTGTTCACAAAAAGGTCTGCTTCAGCTAGAAGGGATTAGCACAACCTGTGGCATTTGCAGTTTGTTGTCAGCTCACAATGTCGACTCTTCAGAGACCAATAACCTTCATCAAGAAGATCCTCAGACAATCAGCATGATCCCAAGGTTTCTGACAAGGCCAAGCCACCCCATTCAGATATCAAAATATATTGTTTGTGAACTAGACCTTAACTGAGCTAAGCAGATGAAGTGCTTGGAGTTGCCACCATCTGCTCTCCTAAGAGATCTCTGAGCCTGCAGCTGACCTCCTGTTATGGTAGCATCACTGGCAGCTTACCTCATTCCTTTTCACAACCAGGAACTATCTTTAAGAGAAATTCTCCCTCCTAAGTGCTAAAACTTCATTCTCTCCACTGGACAAGGTGTATGGCCCAGACGGTGCCTTCTACACATACCAGGCCATGTGTCACACCAGATTCTGAGCTTAGATTCCCATGGATACTCTGCTCATTACTCTTCTCAACAAGATTAGAGTTGCTTTACATTACATCCTGTACATGCTGGTCAGTGCTGTGCTACTGCTAAATAAATGAGAAACAGAAACTTTTTCAAACCTCTGTTGTGGCTAACATGAGAGATCAGGTGACCAATCTCCTCACCAGGACTATTGGCCCGTCAATCGAAGCCATTTAAGAGTTGACAAAGATACAAATTGAGGCTTCGGGGAGTGATGAAGTCAAAGCCACATGCCTGTGCTCAAAACCTACTGTTAATAATCCATACCATAATGGTATCTCCAGGAAATCTCAGTCCCAGTTTCACAGCATAAACCTGGATGGCCCTGTAAGGTGCCACCTTTCCCCTGTTTCAGGGCCCTGTCCAAAGAAGATGTCTTTCCCCTCATCACAGTTCCTAAAGCACAGGTTCTCTCAAACTCTGTCACAGTGTGCAGGGATAAGGGAGTTTTCACTATTGTCAAGCCACTCGTTTGCCTCACTTTTTCCAAGCAGTAACTTAATTAATTATGTGCCTTATTGGGAACACAATTAAAGATGTGTCCAAACAAGTAATTAAAGCACTTCCCAATTTAGCCACATGGGGTCTCTGTCATCCCAATAGTCGGGGGCATCCAAACATTTTGCAGATTGGGCCAGAGTTGGTGGGGTAAAAATGTGTGGGAGCCAACAATTCAGCCTGACATTCTTTGAACCATTAACATTAAATGCAAATTAATCATTTAATGAATTTTTTATTGCAAATGGCATACTTTTTATTTCTTCACATAGAACACAAATAAATCTGCACCAAAACCTTTACCAAAATCACTCTGCCTTTTATATTTGAAGACCACATAAAAAGTCTGGAGAAGTCTTTAAATATTATACACAATTAGATGCTCATTGTAAACAACACCACTATATTCAGAAGTACCAAACATCGAAGGCAATATGCGATATCCGTGTATCACTCTTTTTTGTTTTTCAATTGACATTCAAAAAACAAAATGGCTTTCATAAACTAAAAAGGCTGTGTTTTTCATTATACAGTACACAGGCTTCAATTAACCCCAGGGCCAGACTTTGGACATGCCTGCTCTAGGTAGACTGTCCATCCTTGTTAATACAGTGGAGTCAGATTCATGCACATGCGTGCTCCACGTAGAAAGACGGTTATAAATTTCAGTGTATAGATTTAACAGTCTTTTTTTATAGCCCTTTCCCACGAGTCCAGCAGTGCAGTGGTGGTTCTCAGAGTGCAGGATATGGGTATTTTGCCACCGCCTTGCACAGTTTAAACTGTGATTCAGACCTAATTGTGACAGATTCTCCAGCTCTTAGGTTTATACTCTCCAGTAATGGCCACCTATATGGAAATGGAAACTCTGCACCACTGTGTTGATGCATATCGAGATTAGATCTCTTCACATCCACCTACCCACACATAATTAAGTGAGTAAATAAAGGTCTTTAGCTAGATATGCAAGGCCATGAATTCCACCTACTATATGCTTTGTATTTCAGTCCTCTCCTTCAGGGAACAGTGGTTATATGCAGAAAATTGTTATACATGTTTTAGGTATTAGGGGAACAAAAAGAAAGCTCCAGGCATCATATATCTGTTGGACAGGAGACCTCTATTTTTCCTCCCCACTTATCTTCTCTCTCTCACCGCCTTTTCTATTCTTTATTAAGCTAATAGGGACAATGTCTAATCTCATGCTCTGTTGCTCTGTAACTCAGGGCTACAGTACAATGAACAGGAATTTATGATTTTAACAGTACCTTCAATTAACCTTCCCTTTTATCACTGATATATTTGTTTTGCTTCTTTCTTTGTTTGTTTGTTTTTTGTTTGTTTGTTTTTTGTTTGCTTGTTTATGTATGTATGTATTTATTTATTTATTGTATTTTATACTTTTTAGGGCCCATCACTGAAGTGAAGATTATTAGGCCTTGTTAAATAAACAATGAATACAATAAAAACTGTAGTTTTACTTTTAGTTTTCATGCATGTATTCATTTATATTTGTTAAGCACCAAAAATCCTGTTATTCTGTGAGGTTCTTTTTGTTTCAATATACTGATGTTTAATATTTGAACTTCACTTCTTGTAATGTCTTTTTCTTTGTTCTTTTCCAATGACAATACCATCCTTCTTTTTAGGCACAAAATTAATAATTACTTCCTGAATACCTACCGACACTTTTGGCTGGGAAAAATGCATGAGAGTACAGATTATGACAATCTGCTCTCCATGCTGACGGTAATGTAACGCTTGGGGAATGTTTTTGTTTGCTGCCTCATTGTTCTCCATCTCTCAGCCATGGTTGGGACTGTAACTCATACTTCAGCTGGAGGTCTCACTGGTCATCTGTTAATGTGACACGATTAACAGACTTCTGTCTGCCCCTTTAGAGAACAAATTTACAAAAAAAAATTGCCAGAAAGAGTTATTTGTGTGATGCCATAGAATAACCATTTTTGGTTCCCAGAAAGACCTTCCAAAGGACAAAGAACCATTTTTCTATGTGAGATGTGTGAGAGTGAGAAACATGTATAAACATGATGTAAAGTTTTTGGAAGTATCTTTACATTATTTGAATCTCTACAATACGTTTACAAAGATGAGAACTAAATAAGAACTAAAATTGGTCTTCTCTGGAATTGTCGAAAGAAAACTGTTTCGTGTTTCTGTCTCAGGTGTTGATTAGTATTGTAATGACACCCTATTATCTCATTTTCAAGAAAACCTTACTATTTTGAGACAGCCAGTTAGACTTCCTGTGGCTCATACTAACCAGTTCTACTTCTTCCTTAGCACTACCTGTTTTCCAGCTGTAATTTTCCTCCTCCTAACCTTTCCTCTCTCCATGGTTCCCCAAATAACTTGTAGTCATTGTGCCAACACCTAATTTCTTGCCCCTCCCACCCCCAGGCATCGTTCTATTAACCTGTTCCTCACGGGCTATCAGAGAATATGGATAGAGACAGAGACCTACTCTTTTGAAGAGAAGCTAGTGCAGGATCTGGCAGTAAGTAACTCTTAAGTCGGTTCTTCTGTGTTCTGTGGACAAACCCGACCTGATGTCGCCAATCAGGTGAACTGCAAATGCTGTGGTCATTTTTTGTGCTCTTTTGTTTTTGGTGACAATTTAGTTGAAGTGAACTACCAAATATATTTACAGTATAGCCAATGATGTTGTGTAATAACACAGATTAACACAATTTGTGAATATAAGTATGCCTTATTGTTTAGTATCAATATCACTTGGAGAACAATGCAAACCTGCTTACTTTTACTTGTACTATCACAAATCATAAAAAAATATTGGATGATATGGAAAATGCAAATAATACATTGCAGTTATCCTAAAAGTTACTTTGACTGCCATTACATGTCATTACAGAAAAAATGAACTCAAGGTATTTCATTCAGTTTTAGAGCAACAAAAATCCAGTTTGTCAACAAATGCATAAGAACATTTTTAAATGTTTAAGAACAATGTTTCTTAAAAAATAATCAGAAGAGATTTTGCATATTTCTACCTCTACCATGCCTGATGTCATTACACAATTCAGTGCTTCTGGAGAAAGTTTGGTGCATACCAAAGACAAAAAGGACCATGTACACTATTATCACCAACCAATCCAAAAGTCAGGGTCTGTCATGGTTTAGGGTTGTGTTAATGAAACTGGCAAAAGTAATACATATTTATAGTTTATATTTATATTACTGTGAGAGTAGAATTAATGCAGAAAAGTACATTGAGATTGTAGAGCAACATAAGCTCCCGACAAGATTAAATTTTTTCTTGGGAAGTACACACATGTTTCAGTAAGACAATGACAGCGAGACAGTGCCTAAAGACATGTTTGCAGAAAGAAAGGGACCAAATTCTAAATGTCTTGGTATCCTCAGTGCCAAAGCATCTTTTAAATGTTATGGGAAGAAATGTCAACTTTACAAAATTGTAAATGCTTTTCTCTCTCAATTTTTAATGGAATGAGTTGAAGGCAATGAAATACAGGGATGGATGTATGTAAAGGAAACTGACAAGAGTTAAATTAAGTTGACTTGACAAAAACATGAAATTGTTTCTGTTCATACTGTCCGCAGTGTAGTAAAATTTAAAGTAATTTTAAGAATACTTGCATTTGTTTATTTGCATTTTCCATACCATTCCTCTTTTGATGAAAAATTTCCAAAGGCACTAAATCTCATAAACCACATTTCAAACAGCTGAACAGAGAGGACAGAATAAGAAAAAAGATAAATAGTGAACATATCAGGATGGATACACAAGGACAATGGTCAAATAAAAAAGAAATTAGTAGTCACTTGGAAAATGCAAAACATAAAGCTAAAATATGTTTTTTTATTATTATAAATATTCTGCTAATTTGTTAGCTCAAAATGTTATGGCAGTAATTCAAGTTCAAACATCCAACTCTTTTTTATTGAATAAAACACCATCATGAGCAAAATACCAAAAACATTCAAATGTAAAATACACAAAATCTTATGTGGGGAAACATGAGAATGGGGAATGTCAGCTGATAGACCAGAACGCACTTTGCTCTGAGAACGCTCCGAGTGGAAATGAGATTCCCACCAAGGAATCCTTGTTCTCGTACGCAAACAGAGAGGGTAGAGAGAGGGATAGAGTTGGGGGGAAAGTACTCACGGTGCTGTAAGCCTAGAGCTGAAGTGGGAATGAACCCTAATGTCTGGGTACTAGATGCCACCTAATTTCCTGTTTATATACCCCCTGCGTGAGTTACTTCCGATGACCCATGACGTCATGCGACCTGGTGCGTACGACGGGGAACTGACAGTCATGCTTCACCAACATGATTTTGAGTGTATTCAATTATATCAGGCATAACCTTTTAGCTCCATACAATCAATATCTGTATTTATGACAAAAATGGTCATCCTGGCTGAGGAGTTTCAGAAACATTCCTTTAGAAAAGTGCATTCTCATTTTACAATGGTTCCAAAATTGCATTGTTAGATGTAACATTTATTCACGTAATTATTAACAATCAGAGCTAAAAATATTCATTTTGCTATTTCTCTTAGATGCAGCTTTGAGGGAGAATAGCTGAGGTTAGAGACTAAGTCAGCAGGGCCTTCAACTAAAGTCTTACCTGTTTCATTTTTTTATGTCAGTTTTTTTTTTTTTCTATTCTGGCTAATTAGGAACAACTGTGCCTTGGGCACGCATGACATCTTGTGTATATATACAGATGTCAGTGCTTTTCGTGAAGTGTCTCTATCATAGATGTGCTAAGTGCAGCCAGTAGGGTTGTAAAAAGACATCTGAATCGATTGCTTCATTTTCTTTGTTAAATTTATGGAAGGCTTTCTTTGGATTTTGAGAGACTTTCGTAAATTTTCAGATGGAAAATGGTGGCCGTGCTCATGTACATGCAGTTTTGAGACAAACTTCAGTTCATGCTTTAGAAGAAGGTTGTACATGTAGGCAGGATGTGAGGATGAACTGTTCCTTTGTCAGTAATAACCATTCCTTGCCCTGATTGCATGCTGTTTGTGTAAGCTTACATCATGCTAAATGAAATGCTACATCGCTTGCTACATATACACAAATATATCTGTGCCTTCTGTTTTTGTGTGTGTGTGTGTGTACTGAATAATGTGTGGGTTTGTGTGTATGGTGGTGTGTATGTATGGGTGTTTCTTAATTTTAGTTTAAAATGTGGATTTTGACAAATGATCATGGAATTAGAATAAGCACAACAGGTGACATAAATATATTCAAAGTTTTGTACAGATCTTTTAATTTAGTAATAGTAATTTCCTTCGGATTTCAGTTTTCAGATTTGGCCCAAAAAATCCTTTCTGTGCATTCCTGATATGGGTGGGGCCAAATCCAAATATGGTGTTCGGAAAGGCACAGATAACAAATTATTTCCGAATATGGTATTCAGACAAATAATTTTAAAATATTTGTATTTGGGAATTTGGGAACACCCCCTTCACCCCCCATTACAAACTGGTTTAGTGGCACGCAGAAGAATACGCCGAATTTGAAGTAACGCAGCGTATGACTGAGGGAGGGCGCTTATGTAAGCTCAAGTGTTTCATTTGTGTTGCTTTGTTTAGGGTTTTATCATGACTTCTGAACGAATAGTACTTTATATATAGCAAGTACTTACTGCCTAGATAAATACCTTACACAGACTTTTGCACAGAACTATGTATTTAACCCCACTTGCAGACACTGTACAACATTAAGTGTGTGTGTGTTTTTGTGTAGAAGACACAGCGGAAAGTGGAGGAGGAAGAAGAGGAGGTGGCGGAGGTACAGCCAGACCCTCTTCATCAGCTCATCCTTCATTTTAGTCATAATGCTCTGACAGAGAGAAGGTGAGACATGCACATTCCCACATCCAATAATTCTCTCACCCACACACACCTGGACACCTGTCTGTCACACCATGTGTTCCGTCTGTGCAGTGAAACATTTTCAGCAGCCCCATTCTAGCATTGTCAGCTCAGTATGATCTCAGGCAAATATTACGTAACATAAACTTTCCCTATGATGTCTGTCTTTTAAATCTCACTCCAGTTCCCTAGAAGAGGATCCACTATACATAGCCTATGCAGACATGATGGCAAAGGTACAGCAGTGACTTAAATTGAATGCATTTTTCATGTCTTAAAATGTCTCCCCATTTTGCCCTTTGATGATCTGAAAATTCTTGCGGTGTTTTAATTTTGAGCCTCTTTTGTCCTCAAGAGTTGCGCTGAAGATGAGGATGAGGATGAGGAAGGGAAAGAAAAAACCTTTGAGGTTTGCTTCTCACAGTTGTTTTCATGCTTTTGTATTTGTCTTGTGCTTTGATCATATGTTTGTGTTTTATACAGTTAAAATGACTACTTATATAGTTTAAAAAAATTGTTACTCAAATAACTGTTATAATTTTGGCATAAACTTAAGTGTGAGTAAATGAGATTATGCTATTCGAAGCTGATTAGGATGATATGTGTAAATGTGTTGATAATAGTAAATAAAATTGCACTGGAAACAAATGGAACCTTTTATAGGATACACTTTTATTTGTAATATTTATAGTCACAACATACCATCAGAGGAACACACTGATGGGTCCAGAATTTATGAACACCATGGAATAAATTATAAATTGTTTAAGATGCCAAACTTCCTAGTATGGAGAAAATAATTCCCCCAGGATTTAGTGCCATATCAGTGTCAAAGGCTTTTAATGTCCCAGCACAAAGACGTGATCAGCAAAAGGGTGAATGACATGGGTTTCTTGTTGCCTTGTGTATTCAATCAATCAATCAATCAATCAATCAAATAAATAAATAAATAAATGGCTAGTAGTATTATATTTTACATAATCACAAAAGAGTAGAATAGGGGGCTTGGCTAAATGAAATGGCCGACAATAACAAGCCATTTAGTTCACAGCGTTGAAATTTTAAGCATGGCCGAGGTGGTCCATGCATCCATTCTACAGTATTTATTTGTTAGTCAACAGCTTTTGTATAGTTATAAATTATGTCCTTCAATTCAGCAAATAAACAACAATTTTGAATTTAAATGAAATGTGTTCTCTGAGGATGTGGACTGATTTTCAGCCCAAAAATACTGACTGGTTGAAACCTTTGCACTGGAATATATTTACCAGTTATCATGCCTTCATTTTTTTCAAATGTTCCTAAGTTAAATATTTGAGCTGTGTGTGTGTGTGTGTGTGTGTGTGTGTGTGTGTGTGTGTGTGTGTGTGTGTGTGTGTGTGTGTGTGTGT
>JBBKCR010000001.1:34095820-34116626 GCA_037577295.1 Ladigesia roloffi
CATTCACCTTAGTATAGTATATAGAAGTATCGGATCGGGACTCGGTATCATTCGCCTTAGTATAGTATATAGAAGTACCGGATCTGGACTCGGTATCGACAGATACTCAAAATCAAATGATTCGGACTCGAGAGCAAAAAAACCTAATCGGGACATCCCTAGTATTCTCTTATTCTTCCTTGGTTTCCTTTGTCCCGCATTCATTCAATTGTCTTTTCTCCTTTTATATCTTTTTAAATCTGTTTATTTTTACCATTTTTAAGTTACCTTTTATTGTCAAATTTTATTTGATTAACAGTATGTTATTTGAGTTTATTTGATTGTGCAGCTAATTCGTTGAACACACTTGTCTTTTTAATGTACTAACAAAGACTTGACTTGACATGAATTATAAGTACTGCCAGAAAAGACTTTTCTTTTTTGATAAGTACTTCTATCAGTGTTTAGTTTCCTGTGCGTGCTCAAATCCTCTGAAAGTTTTTTTTCTGTTGATTAACACATCCAGAGACAAGAAGACACTTTTGATGTATTCAGTGAGAACAGACAGGGAAGAGAAGACATGTCCTTTCTTACATCTATTCTCTTTCCTCTTGCAGGACTCCAGCCAAATTGAGCTGCTGAAAGAGCTGATGGATCTGCAGAAGGACATGATAGTCATGTTGCTCTCCCTTCTGGAAGGTTCTCTTATGCAATCTTTGCTTAATAATAAGCAAACAGAATGTCTCATTTACATTCTGTTCACAGTGACTGTTGTTGTGTGATCAGCTGGATCATTGGGGGATATTTGTCTTATGTATTTTACTTTACAACCAACACATTTAAAGAACGTTTAGCCATTACAAACCAGTGTTCAAACAGTAAATGATCCCAGTGGACCTATTAGTGTAGGGTAGAGCAGCTCTAAATAAATTCAGCTGTGCCTGTTATCAGTGCATATTTCTCTAAGAAAAATTATTGTAAATTACTTTGTGATATGGTGAACAAGAAAGTAATGATCCCTAATGCTTTGAGAGGGTTATATTAATAAGTGCAAGTGTTTAATGACTTTCATATACTGAAGTTAGTGTCTTAGGCACATTAAGGATTTTCACAACCCACATTAACATGTCCTCTTAAAAGGGAGCAAATGCATTTTTCCACTTCCAGTCTCTTGTAATATTATTTACATGTTTTATTTATCCAATGAAACCTAGAGTTAATTCAGCTGCATTTGTAATGTGATGCTGCATTAGTAGTCTTGACCAATAACTAATTTTGAAGTAGATTGGTGAAAAATTGAACCCCAGGCTTTTGAATGGAAGACAGCTAGTACGTAATGTGCTGTGATCAGTGGATAATACTGTGTAACAATGCCTTAAGCTGGATTATGGGAAAGACTTACTATTTGGTTATTGATTTTAAAACTTCTGTTCCAACAGTGACAGTGTTTATATATTATACTTTGAGATAAATAATAGAATATTAATCCACAGTTTTAACCTTGGATTCATTAACTGTTCATTGTATTTACAGGAAATGTTGTAAACGGAACCATTGGCAAACAGATGGTGGACACGTTGGTGGAATCCTCCAGCAACGTGGAGATGATTCTCAAATTTTTTGACATGTTTCTAAAACTGAAGGATCTCACCACTTCTGACAGTTTCAAAGAGTGTGACTCTGATGGCAAAGGAGTCATCTCCAAACGAGAGTTTCAGAAGTCAATGGAAAATCAGAAACAGTACTCTCAGTCTGAGATTGAGTTCCTACTTTCTTGTGCTGAGGCGGACGAGAATGACATGTTCAACTACGTAGAGTTTGTGAAGCGCTTTCATGAGCCTGCAAAGGACATTGGTTTCAACGTTGCTGTCCTGCTTACCAACCTTTCAGAACACATGCCCCATGACTCCCGCCTGGCCAGCTTCCTGAATTTGGCTGAGAGTGTGCTTAATTATTTTGAGCCATTCCTGGGTCGCATAGAGATCATGGGCGGCGCTAAAAGAATTGAAAGGGTTTACTTTGAGATCAGTGAGTCTAGCAGGACACAGTGGGAGAAACCACAAGTCAAGGAGTCCAAGCGGCAATTTATCTTCGATGTGGTTAATGAGGGTGGAGAATCTGAGAAGATGGAACTTTTCGTTAACTTCTGTGAAGACACCATCTTTGAGATGCAGCTCGCTTCAGTGATCTCAGAACCAGACGCTGTGGAACGGTCGGAGGAAGATGAGGACGACTCACAGAGTGTGACCGAGGAAGAAGAGGAGGAAGAGGAGGAGAGAACACTTGAATCTTTTTCAGCTTTTACCATGGCTTGTGTGTCCATGAAGAAGAACCTCTGCAGCCTTCGCAAGCTACTAACCCTTAAAAGCATGAGGAAGCAGTACAAGAGATTCCGCAAAATGAGTGTGAGGGAGATGATTCGCGGCTTCTTCTATTTTTTCTGGATGATCTTTGTCAGCCTTTTCCGCTTCCTGTACAACCTGGTATGGGGGTTCTTCCACATCCTGTGGTCCACACTATTTGGCGGAGGTCTTGTGGAAGGCGCCAAGAACATGAAAGTGACTGACATCCTCGGCAACATGCCAGACCCCACTCAGTTTGGTATCCATGGAGATGCTCTGGAGACTGAAAAGATGGAGGCAAGCGAGGCTTGTTTGGTGGCGGAGATTGGCCAGATGGCAGAGGGAGACCAAGTGGAAGTGGATTTAATATCTGAGTTGTTAAGTATCCAGCACAAGAAGGAGGGGGGGAAGCATGGGATGGAGCCTGGACTGGGGGATGTGTCAGAAGTGGTTGGTGTGGACTCTCCATCGCTAGCTGCCGCTGTCCATCAGAAAAAGGCCCAGGTGAGCTAGGGTGCTGTTTCTGCTCAAGTTAACATCATAAAAGTCATGGTGAAAATTAAGATTACATCATTAAATTTAATCAACCCAATGCTTCACTGAGTGATCTGAGAGGGTAATGCAGTTCTTTAACTATTAAATATTTAAATATTTTCTTTGATTTCTGCAGAATGACCATTGATTTCTGCAGAACAACATGAATCACTGTTCACTACTTCTCTGTGCAGGAAGCTGCGAGTAAGAAGGCGGCTGAAGGTGAACCAAAAACAGAATCAGAAAAAACAGAGTGAGTGAAAAAATGTGTCTGGATTAGCTGTGCGGCCAAACATTTCTTAGGTTGCCCTATTCTTTGTTAGTTAAATGATTTATTACTTTGAAAATAAATTGTTGTATTAATAATCTTGTAAAATTATCCTAACAATGGCATTAAACACACATTATATTAGCGATCATTACTCATAACAAGGCCATTTTTGTGAAGCAGTGCAGAGGATGGGGAGAAGAAAGACCAAGACAAAGGTAAAGAAGATTCCCTCATAGAACCCTCATCTGAAGAAGAGAAGAAGCCACTAAAGAGGAGAACCGGGCAAAGGAAAGACGAAACAGAAGCTTTCATGGCCAGCTTTTTTGCAGGACTGGACATTTATCAGACTAAAACTCTAGTGAGCATGATTTTGTTGATGTGGTAAAACAGCTGTACTCTTAAGTATTTGTGATTCAAAACACTAGAAACAACACTATTCATTTCTATGCATTTGATGGCTAAATTACAGATCAAATTTATATCTAATATAAATATATATATAAAAGTAAGTGCCCTCAAAGTATATTCAAGTTGCATGTTTTAAAAAACATTGTGTCAATTTTCCATTAGCATATCTATGCACTAAGATAACAGAATGTTTGCAAAATTCCCATTCAGTGCAATGAACCCACATTTACTCACATTTTGACTGATATTAATTTCTTATTTATGAGTATCATTGAAATCTATTTTGGATGTAAACAGCCACACTGTTTACATAGAAGGAAATGTAATTTTAGTTAACAATTACTGTTTGAACTACAGGATATTCAGACAGAACTGAATTTTTGCAAATCTGAAAACTGCAGGTTAGTCATTTTTGACAATGGGTTGTGCATTAGATTTAGCTGGAGTGGTTTCTCAAATGCCATATATTAAACTTGCATTTTCCATGCCCTGAAAGACTGGAGAGGAATTCACATCTTTTATGTGTGCAGAATTACCTGGCCCGAAACTTCTACAACCTGCGATTCCTGGCTCTGTTTGTGGCATTTGCCATCAACTTCATCCTGCTTTTCTACAAGGTGACTCAGCAGGCTCTCTCATTTGAACTGTTTATTGCTCACCACCCTTCCCCTTTATCTGCTTGATAAATAATTTCATTACATGACATTTTTAGTGATTTGAGGCTTTCTATTAAGAATAGTTCCAGCTGTGATAATGTATCAAGTTGATTATCCTAACAGTCATATCTAGAGCACATTATCCAGCACAGTCTTAGAAGTAACTGCAAGTGCCAACCTGAAAGGTCTTGTAATTATCAATTGGTTCTTTACTGAAATTCTGTTTTTACTGCACAAAAATAATATGCTTGTGTGTGTGTGTACAGGTGACTGGTGAGGATTCGGAGGAGGTGGACCCATGGACAAGGAGAGGTGATGAGGAGGATGAAGGTGGCGTGGAATATTTTGTTCTGCAGGAAAGCACTGGCTACATGGCACCTACGCTGCGCTTCTTAGCTGTTCTACACACAGTTATCTCATTCCTCTGTGTGTTGGGATATTACTATCTGAAGGTACAAACACACACGCATTGAAGGCATACATGGATAAAAACAAATATAGTGGTGCAATGGCAATACAGTTCACCTTCTGTTGGCAAACTGTGCAAGTCACTGATGTTTTATAACCAACTTTCCTTAATAGGTGCCTTTGGTGGTTTTTAAACGAGAGAAGGAAATTGCCAGGAAACTGGAATTTGATGGTCTTTATATCACTGAGCAGCCTTCAGATGATGACATCAAAGGGCAGTGGGACAGACTTGTGATTAACACACCGTAAGTGCAAAAGGAAATATATCCTGTCACTGATTTAACCATGTCTAGTCCTTTCATTACATTAAAAATATTTACCTGAACACTCTTTAAATAGTTTCCTGATAAAAACTAATGACCATAATGCATACGTTCCAACCCTGCTCTTAATATTTTAGAGGTTTCTGACTCCAACACACGCATCTTTGTTCTGGAAGTACTTGATTATTGGTTCATTAGTTGGCTCAGGTTTTTTGAGTACATGGGAAACACTATATAATGCATAATTTAAATGCATATGTTAACGGTAACATTTTCCAGTAAGGAAAGTTTTACAAGTTTTACATTACAAGTAATTACATACAATAATTTAAGCATTCACAAATTGTATAGATTACAAGAAGACAATTGGCCATTAAGTAAGAATAAATAAATCTCTCAAAAATTAAACACCAGAAAAGAATATTACTTAACATCAACTGATGACTGTAGGCTACTAAGGTAGTCATCTGTGTATGAATAATCATGAATGGATTATTTTAAATTCGTACTTAGTAATACCCTAGAAGCTGAGGTGCAAGACCTTAATACTTTTTCCCAGTAGTAAAATTCCAATTTCAACCTGTTTTGGGAGTCTCTTAGACCTGTGCATGTTTTATTTCTTAACATTGATGGTCAGGGGCGCCACCAGGGGGGGAAAGGTTAGAACGATTCTAGGGGCCCAGCACTGACGTGGTAATATTATCTTAATAATAATGTTGCCCAAAATTCTAATCTTTCATGGGACCAAAAATTTCTGCCGGTGCCCCTGTTGATGGTAATTACTTTGGTATACTTTGGAAATGTTATGATTTACAAAACCAGAAGCCAATGGGCACATTTATAAAAGTGTCATATTGTGTTTCCAAAGTTTTTTGGAAGCAATTTTTGATAAGTAGAGTCAAAACATTTAATACTCATACACACCCACAACACTGCCAACCAAGTTACAACATCGTAATCAGATGTTAAATGGACAATATTACACCATTTTTTTCTATGGACATGATTTATACACGATTTTCTTCTATTTTGTTTTGCACAGATCCTTCCCCAACAACTACTGGGACAAGTTCGTCAAAAGGAAGGCAAGCAATTATTCTAAGCATTGACTTTTACATTTCGTGATTAGTTTTATGATTACAGAATGCTAAGGACAAGGATAAAATGACCACAGTGATGGGAGAGAAACTTGGTCATTCAATAATTGTTTATTTGTTATTCACCTGTAGGTAATAAATAAGTATGGAGACTTGTATGGGGCCGAGCGGATTGCTGAGCTTCTTGGTCTGGACAAGAGCGCACTGGACTTCAACCCCACAGAAGAGGCTATTGCAAAAGAAGCCTCCCTTATGTCCTGGTGAGAATTCCAGATCATTTCTGTAGGGTCTATATTAATGTAAAATGTTCTGTTCATTAGACTGGAACAGTATGCAGCACTGGCTAAAGTTTAACTATATGAACTACAAACTAGAAGTATTAGAATAACATTGTACTAATTACTAGAGGTAAACTAGAGGTATATCTACAAACTAGACTACTTATTTTCAGATTTCAAAGAAAAATGAAATAATATATTGTAGTTATTAGATAATGATCCAACATTTTCAGGCATTAAAACGTTTCAGATAAAAAAAGGATAGAGAAAGACAGGCTGGAATGTCTTACCAAATTAATAAATACAGATTCGACAATTTAACCCTTATAAAATCTTCGGTTTTTGGGGCCCGTTTTCAAATATACAAATAATTATTTTGTCAAATTGAGATTTATTGGCCCCATCTCATTTTCTGTGAGGAACATAAATCCAAAACCATTCACATCTACCTCCGCCCCTTCCCTCATACATACCTTTGTATTACATTCAGGGTCTTCGGGTCCACTGGACCCAGGTCTAGTGAAAGTGTAGAAATCAGAGGTCCTGTGTACCCACACTTTCTGTTCCTCCTCTCTGGGCCTTTATGTGTGTGTGAGAGAGAGAGAGGGAGGGAGAAGAAGAGAGTAAAGCAGGTGAATGGACCCAGGTGCGAGCCACCAGTGCTGTCCCCGCACAAGGTTGCACCATTAATGCAAAATTGGAGCACCCAACTCTATCTGCACCCACATTCCCACACATTTCCCCCTCTGTCTGTGGGAATGAATTTTGAGGACCTGACACCAAAAATATCTCTATGTGATTCTACACCACAACTGATCGAGATGGCAAAGTGATTCTCTGTTCAGACATCTAACTGTTTATAATGGAAGAGGGTTTTGAAGGCAATGCAAGGGGAAATGGTTTCATAATGTGAGGATCATTCTGACACTGAGAGAACGGTGAGCATCAGCCAGCTCTGAGGTATAAAAGAGCCTAAGGACCAGCCTGTGAGGGACCAGCTAGCTGTCGAACCAGCCCCTCAGCCAGCTTCAAAACGCAACAAACCTCAGGACCAGCAGTTGAGCAGCCAGTTATAGGATCAGACTGTCAGCAGTTTTCTAATAACAACGTATGGGTGTCAAAAGATTGCTCAAGAAATGACCCCCACCCCTCACAGCTGCCAAAGTGTTTCTGATGATACCAGGACCTGCACTCGTAGCTGTCATTCATGCACATTACATCAAGTCTTTTTTACCTCTTCATGCCATACCCCATCAAGAGTAGTTTACGTTTCTAATGGAATCCCAATAAATAACACACTATATTTATGAATATAGTTTTATGGTCCATTTTCTTATTTTGCTACATTTTAATTGAAAAAACAAACAAAAATGAGTGGCACTTCTATGCATAAATGTGATTTAACAAAGGTAAAGGGAACACATTTCTACATTTTTTGTTAATATTACTTGGAAATTGGAGGAAGTAAACATCTGCTGAGAATTGTAACCAAAAAAATTTGTTATATGTTGAATTAAAAGCCCCAAAAAACAAAGACCTTATGAGGGTTAAGTACATTTTCCTGTAATGACAATACAGGGGGGAAAAAAAGACATTCCACTCGAAATGCAGAAAATAGTAACATTACATAAGCAGTCCCTACAAGCATTTGTAGTAAAATAAGAGAAGATTAACAGAGCAAGCAAAGACACAGTTACTCACGCAGCATGTCCTGATTTTTTTCATATTGATTTCTAATTTGTTTATTTTTATTTATTCTGGACACATGTAAAATAATTTATTTACAGCTACCTGCTAAAATGTATGAATATGTATCAGGTCTTATATTACAGATAACAGAGTTTTTCTTCTTTTAAACACTGTCCAATGGTCCTTTGGATTGTTTGACAGGTTAAGTTCCATTGACACCAAGTATCATATATGGAAAATGGGCGTGGTGTTCACAGACAATGTGAGTTTACTGAGAACCCTCTACAGTGACTTTACATATATCTTGTAAGAAGTCTTATACAGTCCAACAGCTTTGGTGGAATAATGTTTCACTGGGGTCTTTCTTGTTTTTTAGTCATTCCTATACCTGGTGTGGTACACCACAATGTCCATACTGGGTCACTACAACAATTTCTTTTTTGCTGCTCACCTGCTGGACATCGCCATGGGCTTTAAGACCCTGCGGACCATCCTCTCCTCGGTCACCCACAACGGCAAACAGGTAATAGCATTTCTGAGGCTCTGATCTGGGGAGATGCTTGATTAAGGACTCTTCTCATATGCATTGTGTTTTCCATAGCTGGTGTTGACTGTGGGTCTGCTGGCTGTGGTGGTGTATCTGTACACTGTGGTGGCCTTCAACTTCTTCCGGAAGTTCTACAACAAGAGTGAGGATGAGGATGAGCCGGACATGAAGTGTGATGATATGATGACTGTAAGTTACAAACATTTGATTTATTATCTAGGCCAAAAGCAGTGATCTGCATCACCAAAAGATCAAAGCATTAAGTATTCAGAGGTAAACTAACTGGGTTTTATGGTTAGATCAAAGCAAAAGCCACCAGGTAAATTATAGTCACGTTTCCTCACAAATCTCAGCTCTTATACTTAATAGAACTTTTTTTAAGGAAGCTTTTTCTCATGAGTATTTATATGTGTTCATTTATTTCTTTGTTTGTTCATTTCTGTATGTTTCTTTTCACTTGTAGTGCTATCTTTTCCACATGTATGTGGGTGTGCGTGCTGGTGGTGGAATAGGTGATGAAATTGAGGACCCTGCAGGTGACCCATATGAGCTTTACCGCATCCTCTTCGATATCACCTTCTTCTTCTTTGTTATTGTCATCCTTCTGGCCATTATCCAGGGTAAGGTATAATCACCAAGGTTTTTGTAAAAAAAAGTCAGGGGTGTAAGGTTGTCTTGATTCATTTGATAAACTTTTGGGAACTTAAATAATCCCTTTGAATGTTTTATCTGTGTTGTTTATTTTTTTAAGCTAACCCCAAACCCAAATTGTCATATTAAGCACATTTATTCATATCATATTTAAATACTAAATACTGACTCCTGATATCCTGTTACCTTTAAAAGTGTCTTTATAAATTACTTTTAATGACATCGTTATGCACCAATGGGTTGGGGAGAATAATAACAACCAATAATAGTGTTTTTGGCCCTCCTTCCACCCCACAGAGTTAAATGCTCAGCTAGTTTAGATACATAAAACATGCCTGGTTTAGGTGGAAAATGTGTAAGTATGTCTAATTCATATTGATTTTACATAAAAATAGATAATTTAAGAAGCTTCATAGTGTATTGTTTAAATCTTTTAGAAAATTTGGAATGGTTTGCATGCTTTTTACTTTGCTTTGTTAAAACTATTGTAAAACTCTGCAGAATAATTGGTTTGGTGGACTTTTTGAACACCATGGTCTCTAGAACGTCATGTGTGGGTTTGTCAGGAAATCATGTTGAAGGTGAAAAAACAATTATGTAATAAAATAGACACTTTCGGTCATCACCCGTGTGTGTAGTTCAGACCATTACTACTTTCACCACTTATGTACAAATTCCTTTCTGTGTATGTAAAAATATGAATAAGTAAAGTCTTAGCACTCCTGCAATCATGTCACTGGCTCCTGCTGGCTGTATGACCCAAAGAGTTGCAGTGCAGAGGAAAAGCATGGCGTTGGCTCAGTGGGTTAAAGTCACTCCAACTGTGTGTCTAGAACTGGGAAGGCTCAGAATGACACATGCAGAGAGAGAGAGGGATTAAAGCCATGCTGAGAGAGTGAGAGAGCATGACAAAGGGAGAGAGAGGCAGGAAGTTAAGAAGAAGAAAGCAATAAAGAACTATTCTCAAATGCAGACTCACAGTTTACCACCTTGCTTTATTTTGTGCAGTAATACCTTTATCTTGAGACATGCCTGCTTAAAAAATTGGTATACAGTAACTGTTCAGGGTACATTACAAGAGCACTGGTGTAGATGGAAAAAACATGTTGTGATTAGGCCTGTCACGATAAACAATAAATCAATTAATTGCACGATAATTAAAATTAGGTAGATATTTTTCCAGCCATGATAATTTTCCTTTGCATGCTTGTTTGCTTTTCCACTCTACCAAAAACACTATTGACAACGAACTTCACTTTGGTGCATTGGTCTCTACCGCTCACTCTCATTTCCTAAGGGTAATGAGGCATGAACTCTCCTGTCAGTTAGCTAGCCACATGGGGACAAAATGCTAAGGTTAGTTGAGAATCGGAGATGGAATCGGTATCAAAGCAGAACCCGACAGCTTCAGTGTGGGAGCTCTTTGGATTTAAACTGAATGGACATGGTGAACCACTGCGCTAGCCGGTATGTCACATTTATGATAAAACAGTAGCAAGGGCAGGGATAGGCAACCTGAAAATAAGCCCCGCGGGACAAGTGCAGACCGTTGTTTTTTTTAATCTGGCCCGACAATGATCTGTGTCTTGTCTCGGGTGTCCGGGGCCGGACGGGACCGAGCACGCAGAATGAAGTTATTCAAATTAGAAAGTAGAAAATAAAATACAAAATTACCCCTGTATAGACTGCATTTTAATTCATGCACGGGACTTTTCTTTGGTATAAGCAGGAAAATACAATTATAAATACATTTAATTTACAGTAATAAAAATAAATGGCTTTAAGAAGAACATAACAGAACACTTGATGTGTTCCACAGGAGAAATTTTAGTCTGCATCTGTGTCAAAGTGCAGCAGCCAATCAACTGCAAGGAGAAATAAATATTGTTTTCGGACTGGCTACTTTCATACCTCCCACCCCCTCAGTTCAGTGAGGGATATGTCACAGGACAGCAGCCAATCAGCAGCAGGGATAAATAAATAATGTTTTCGGATTACGAAGAGGGATGCATCAAATGGCACCAGCCAATCAGCAGCAAGAAGATATAATTTACATTCTTGGATTGGCTAATTTCAAACATCAAACCTCTGAGTACAGGTGTATTTCACGATCCTCGTGCTTTTATTGTATTCGCTCATCAGTAACAAAACATTGTTTGTTGTTTTCATATATAAATATAGTGGAATCTTCATTATTATTGTTACAAAATCAGTGGGGAAAAGTGGGGAAGTTTTATGTTGCTAAATATTCATACCATTGCACACAGCTTTCAGAGAATGTTTAGAACAGGCATTGAGTGGGAAGAGTGCAGGCTAACCTCTCCCAGTTGGAACTAACATGCTGCAAGTAGCTAATAAAAAGCCAGACATCTCATGCGTTTTTTGAAGCAAGAGTGTTAGGTAAATTAAATCTTGGCTGTACTCACAAAAAAGCTGCAAGATGCTGCAAATCTGATACTGGTTCCACAATACTCTTCTACGTTTTTATGTATGTGTCATTTATTTATATATCAAATATTTATTTTCCAAATGCCTGCTAATAACCTTTCATGGTAGAAATACACAGAACTGTGCTGTACTTTGTAAGAATCCCTTTATAATAACTGCTTTCATATACATACATTTAGAACGTGAATTTTTTATTGTGTCAAAATGTCAAAATTTCAGAATTGTCAGATTGACCAATTATGCATAAGCTATTTACTGCTATGTCTTCATGACTACAGGTTTGATCATTGATGCATTTGGAGAACTGAGAGACCAGCAGGAGCAAGTCAAAGAGGACATGGAGGTAAGAATAGTTCAATAGCAGAACAGCAACTTGCTTTGCTTTATTATTTTGCTTTATCTGTTTCATTTGAAACCAAATGTATTGCGTGAAAGCATGATGCTGGTAAATATTTTCCATGTGTATTTATTAATTTATTTATACATATAAAAACATATGTTGAAATAAATTTCTTTGAAATTTCAGACCAAATGCTTCATTTGTGGTATTGGAAATGACTACTTTGACACCACCCCACATGGCTTTGAGACACATACCTTACAAGAGCACAACTTGGCCAACTACCTGTGAGTAGCACAAGCAGGATGTTGACATCAAAAATTTCAAAAGTTTTTGGCTTAATAGGGGTTAAAGATAGAGACTTACTGTAAATTAGAAAAATGTTGGGCATTTAGAAGTTTGGCGCGCAGTGTGACGTGTCTGGGTTCTTGCGCCGTGGGGCTTTGCTGCTCGGAAGGTTCATGATGGAAGAAATAATGGGACAGTGGGCAAGGTGAACGGTCTTTGGCTAATAACTCTGGGGGGGGTATTATGGCAAATGAGACGTCCGTGCCCCATGGAGTTATGCCACCCGTAATGTATGCCACAGCACCAATGATACGAGGCTCATGTCCACTGCTATTTACTCAAAACATTGAACAGGAAGATGATGGAATTTTGGTGTTAAATCAAATTCTGTATGTCTGCTTAGTTGGAGAATTAAAATTCACATCCTTAATGAAAAATTTGCAACTTGAACAACAAGTTTATCCTCAGATTATTATAAATGCATACTCTGCAGTCTGAATATACTCCATAGTGCTTAAAAGAGTGTTCATATCTGATATGGAGATGAGTCATATAGGGTTTCTGCTTGAAACAATGATTTCATCATCAGTGGCTTAGTGGTTAGGGAGTTCGTCCTGAGACCAGAAGGTCATGGATTCAAATTCCTGGAATGCTAGTGAAACCACTGTTAGTGTCCCCTTGAGCAACGTCCCGTCCACACACACTGCTCCCCGGATGCCCCTAATTGGTGGTTACCTCCTGCTTCACTTGATGAGTGCATTAAATCCAGAGTAAGAACTTCACATTATTCACAGTGTGGTGTGTTTATTTGGGTTCATGTGTGACTATAAGGGGTCACTATACTTCATTTTATCTTCACTGCAGAAGACAGCCAAGTTCTTGTTTGATCACAATAAAAACAATTTTGGTAAGCACACTTTCGGTGTTGATTGCTTGGTGAATTACTTTATTTGATAAAGTATAACAATTTGTAGCAATTTGTAGCAGGCAATTTGAGCTCAGTGTTGTTCAGCAGTAGATACCCAACAATTTAAACTGCATTTTGCACTTTCCCTCCATGTGAACACTGACCTTTCCTTAAAACCTTTTTTTTAAATCTGCCACAGAAATCGACAGGCTAGTGAAATTGCCACTGCTTGGGAAGAGTTCTTAAACTGCTTGTGTATTTTTATAGGCTAGAAAGCTATCATTATTAGTTCATTATTAGGACAGTATGACATCATTATTTGTGTAGTCAGTTTATTTCATTTCTGATAATCATGTCGAAATGAAAACAGCTTTATTTATTCCAATCTTAAGCAAAAACAGTACTAAGCTCATTAACCATTGTTTGCTGTGTTTAATCTCGCAGGTTCTTTCTGATGTATCTTATAAACAAGGATGAAACTGAGCACACAGGCCAGGTGAGTTTCTTTTCTTCTTTTCCCTTTAAATATATACATAATTCTTTATAGACTCCCTGAAAACAATAATGTCAAATCTTGAATAAAGTATTATGCAAAGCACAAACCTCGGAAAAGAGAAATAAAATTTAAAAAAATAATTTTATTACAACTTTTTTTGTATTTAAAAACGTTTTACACTCTGTCCGGGACATCAACCCACCACATCTTTTGTACTGTGGTGGTTTGTGTGTTGTTTAATTATATGCAGTAGAGGATAAAGCCCATTTGTCCTTTTTTTAATCAGACCCTAATTGTTTTTTTAGTTTATCATTACAGAACTATTGTCTGTTATTAGTAGTGTATATTCACAGAGCATGCATAAGGTGGATTACAACTACATGACAAAGCCTCTAGGCTAACACTATATTACACAGATCTTTTGTGCTGCTTCTTGAAAATGAAGGATACCAGATTAATGCACTTAGAGGTCTGCTGCGTCACATTTCCCCTTTTACTTCTGATTGAAGGCAGGCGCTTAGGCAGACATGCGTTTGAGCTCTTTATATAAACAAAACAAACTGGCACGAGGGCCATAAACAAAACTCAAAACAAAGGGAGCATGGAGAACATATAAAGCCACTCAGTATGATGGTGGACCAACAGCTAAGGTCCAACATAAACTGAACAAAGCCTTACAGTCCAGGAACCAATATAACTAAACATCCCTTTCTCTGTGCACACCAGTCAGCTGAAATACATGACTTACCAACTCAAGACTGGTGTGCTTCATAATAAGAGTTACATAACAAAAGGAAAAAGGACGGCCTCTAGATGTCACTCATGGGATATAGCAGAGGCACAGCTGATAAAATGCTTATTTGGTTCTATCAATTAAAAAAAAATGCACTAATCTTGGTTATTATTCTATTGAGGAAGCAGCCAAGAAATTATCAATGGCAACTTTATATCAGGCTGGAATATCAGGAAATCGATAAATATCAATCAGCGTTATTAGAGGATTGTCTACTTTCTGGTTTCCTTCTGCTCACAGTGATTTTCTGCATGCTCCTTTAATCCTCACACTTCTCCCTACAGGGCTGTCAGGCTCTCCATTCCATTCAAAAGCATTCTGTTTCTCTGTCTTAAGGAGTCTTATGTGTGGAAGATGTATCAAGAGCGATGCTGGGACTTCTTCCCAGCTGGAGACTGCTTCAGGAAGCAGTATGAGGACCAGCTGGGCTAGAGCGGCTACATTTCCAAACCACCAGCCTCTCCTCGGAGCTGTACACCAACTGCTCCTCTCTTTCCTTTTACATTTAAACCACTGACATTTCCCAGCCACTCAAAAAACTGGCCTTTTCTTTAAATCGTCAACTTACGTAAGGAATCTTGATGCCAGTGTTTCTTTTTCTACCACGGAACTTTGTGATACATCAGCGTCTCAAGTCCCAATCGTTACCTCGGTTTACAGTGCCAGTGTAGAGACTGTCTTGTTATAATCAAACCCTTATATTGGGGTTTCGATTTTTTTTCCTTACTTTCCTCAGAAATACAAAAAAAAAAACATGTTGCCTTTCTTCCACATAACCCTGAAACCATTGCACAACTTTTTCTTGTCTTTTGAAGAACCACTGGGTTGTGTGGGGTTACTGAACAACATGTGAGTCTTATACCTGTATATGCACAAGATAATTTAAGTTGTTGAAGGGAGTGGGGAGAATAAAACCAACATGCCAAATGTGAGTGAAGAAATATCTACAGAGAGAGTTCATGTTCAGATATCATTAACCTGCTTGCTTTTATGAGATATGTTATGAGAACAAGCCCAGGTTTTTAAAAAAAAAGTCATGCAATGAATTGCCTCTTAACAAGTCTTGATGAAGTGCCTTACCTTCATGACAAGTAAAGCTATGCAAAATCTTGTTTGTTTTCAATATATTTTCCTCCGGGTTTTTTTTCTGAATTAAGCATAAAACAAATCCTCTGACTTAATTTGTCGCTTCTGAGTTTCTGTTTGAAAAGGTACAGAATAGTTTTAAGTTTTGCCATCAGCGGTGGTGTTGTAACAGAATGCTCACAATGCAACAAAAAGGAATTTTAGCAAACAACCTAAATTAAAACAAAAAAAAGGCTATTGTATGGCTATTTCTATGTAGTAGCTTTGCTGAATTGTGCATTTCTTTTTGAGGGAAAATAAAGAATTTGATGCAATAAAGTAAATTTATTTTGGCATGTAAATTTTATTTGTTCCTGAAAAATCCCAAACTTGAAAAGTTCAAATCTTTTCATGCCAGAGCCTGCCATGTAGATTTTGAGTTAGTCCTAAAACACACCAAGTAGTGAAAAGAAAGTAGATGGTTCTGGCTTCTGATCAAAAATTCATTGATCTAGCTTTGCGCTTGTGGGAAACAAATGTTTGATCAAGACATACCCATCCACAAACTGTCGCATTGTTTGAAAACTTGTTCAGTTCTTCATTATTCAAATCTTACTTTGAAATGAGCATTAATGGAAAGTGAGGAGGCTTTTTTATACATGCAACCCACTTAATGAACCACTATATCTGCAATGCTTTTCTAAAGGTATCACACAATGGCTGCCACAGACCTGCACTGACAGTGTGTTGTTTCCTGATGGATGCTGCAACCGCAGCACATGTTTTGAATGATCAGCTGCCTTTAATTCTTAAGAGTGCTCTGACCTTTTGGTCTGGCGGCTTGAGTGATGACAACATGTGATTATCATCAGCCTTGAGCAGTGAGCTCGTCTGCCCACAGGAGAAAACAAGTCCTAGCAGGAGGGGTCTGAAAGCTTCCTGTCACACCTCAACACCTTCTGCACCAGCATGAGCGTCTGTGTGCATTTGCCCTTCCTTGCCGTCTGGTTATTCAGCACTAACTCATAGTCAACATTCTTCTTTCCACAGCAGTGTGAATATGACTGTCCAGTGCATGCAGGCCCCCAACAGATCTGTCCTCCATGCCCTTGGGAGGAAAATATAATTCCATTGAAACAATTTGATATTCTTAATTTACAAAAACAACTGAATTTGTCATAACCATTACTTGACAAAACGGTGCATGTCAAAAAACCAGTAATTGAGAGGTTTTTTGACATTATAGACAAAAGAAAAACTCAAAAGTTCCTAAAAAGTTCTCTGTGGCCAAATGCCTACAGAATGCTGACTTGTCCGGTCATGTTGGAAAAATTCCATGCAAATTACAGGCATATATTATAATATACTGATTCACTGGCAGCATTTCCCTGAAAAGAGGGGGCTTGTCCTGTATCTGAATGTGGTGCTTTGTTGTTAAAAGGTCTACAAAAATGTCAGAAGCCTCCTAATTAGTTCTTTAGGCTTTCTAAAAGTGGAACTAAAAGGGAGACAGATGTTTCTACTAGAATCTTGTCCATCGTGTAAAGGTCTGGGAGAGACCTGGGGGGTACCAGACTCCATGCTGAGGGGGGAAGGAAGACTGCTTCATTCCCTGCAGCAGGACGCCAAAGGAGCATGCCTCCCCCTGAAGAGAGTGCCCTAATTAAATCCCATTCTACCCTTCTGCTCCAGGGCTCTTGCAACCTCCCTATTAAGGTAAACAACATTGGTTCAATGCAAAAAGCCCATGTTTATATGCTGTGAAGGAATATGAAGCAAGATGGCTTGATAGAATAAGCATGAATGTGTTGACTTGTTTTTCCCTGTAGTGAACTGGACTAAAGAAAGATGAAAATCACAACCCTACTACAGCAAAAAGGTTTAAAGCATGTTGTACAGCTAGTAATTGGTATATAAAATGAACACCAAGAGTCAACAATTGGATGTAATGAAGTGGCAGTCCAGTGCTTTATACAATATTTTACATTTCTACAATGAGCCAGAATAAGTCATCCAGATGGAAAAATTCCATCATCCAGATGGAATATTAAAGTTTCTGCCTCCTCCACTATGAAGAAAAAAATCACTTTGTGTTGAAGACATCAGAAACAGACATCAGAAACCATTTTGTAATGGTTTGTTTAGCCTGTTGTTGACATCATCACACTGTAGCAGTATACTGCCACCACTGGTGGTGTTGGTGCTTTAGCTCGCTCTTGTTACACCAGGAAAAATCTGTATTATCTGTATACAGTCAATATACAGAAACAGACATTCAGTTTTGGAGTTTTGCAGTGTAACATTTTGGGTGTAAATGGGGGATGCTCAGTTGATTTCTTTGCAGTTAAAACCTCTGGGTCACAGAGGTGCAGGAGTGTTTACTGCTGGGTTAATTGAGGTTTAAATGTGCTGTTTGTCAGTCTCCTTTTCTCCCTGAGGGAGCTAGTAGGAGCTGTTTGATTACATTTATAGTTTAAATGGCAGTTAAATGGATACAGATTGTGGCAATTTTAGACCTTAATTACCATTTCAATTGTGATTTCCCCTTCTGACTCAGAATGAGCTACACACCTATGTGTTACTTAATTCTAATGACTAATTGTACAGCTGTAAATTGCCACAGTTCTTTGAAATGTGTGTAGAGGTACCTTTACGTGGATAAGGATGAAATCCATCTAATGTCAAATATCCATCGACAATGGCAATTACCATGATTTGCTCATTTTGTTAGAGGACTTAGGTTAACAGTATGAGTTGTGCAACATCCCATTCTAGCTTTTGGAGGAGCTGTTTGGCTTTCACAAAAGTGACTTGAGCGCGCTTAAGAAATCAAATATGAAGTTTTGATTGTTGGTTTTTGCTAATGGTTTATGTGAAAATCAAAACTCAGATCAAATGAAGCCATTACTCCTGCCTCATTGTGTTATGCCTCGTTTCAAACAAAGTGTATGTATCATGATTCCAAACAAAAAAAATAACAAAATGTTGCATTCAGTTAGAAGATTTCCTCCATGAATGTTTATGCGGTCATGAAATTTCAACTGCATAATAATGTACATTTTTCAGACTTGTATTTATGAGTGTGTGTCATGATTGGGCAAACAGGATGTAAAGGTGAGATCCCCAAAATGCTTACTACAAAAACAAGAAACAAAAACCACAAACATAAACAAGAAACTCTGGAGTTACGGCAAAAGCTAAGAGTGCATTACCAGAGAAACTAAAGCCTAAACATGCATGATTATTAGCAATGGGTTTTAAACGGATTTACTAAATTTACTAAATGTACTAAAATCCAAATACATAGAATGAAACACAGGAATGTATATACTGACTAAGAAAACATAGGTCTAAGAAAACCCGAGGAGGGGAGGAGACAGGAAGAAGACACCAGTAAAAACACCAAGGGAGAAGCATAACTAGGGCAGAAACAACCTCGTATGACAGAAAGACACATGGTATACAAATAAAAGCACATGTAACAAAGAGGACGTAAACAGCTATGCAGACAAGAGAACAAAAAAGCTAAGAGAAAGAGAATGTTACAGTTTGTTATATTACATGGCTGTATTAAATTGTCAGTCGTATCATAAAAGAGTAATTACCTTCTAAATTGATCTTTCTCATTAAAACAGGATTATATTGCTTTTGAGAGTATTGTACACCTGGTTACATTTCTTACTCATTTCAAACCGTCTCAACATTATTTTTGTAGTCAGTTCTGCATCTGAAGTGCCCCAGCGGTTTCACCTTGCTATAAATGCGCACAGTGTGGCTCAAAGTATAAATGACGGTGACGTAGGTTTGTTAATGTTATGATAACCAGGGCAAGCAAAACAATCTACAATTGTTTAAAAAAAAAACAATAAAAGATCTATAACCTTTAATCTTAAACAATGAATGAACAAACCCTTTGAGTCTTTTTGTTTTTGAAGACTCAACTTGCACCTTCACTCATCAACATACGACTCACTATTGGTCCCCTTTATGGGGGCAGCTGGTGGCCTGGTGGTTAGGGAATTGCCCCTGAAATCTGAAAGTTGTGATTTGATTAACACTGTGTAGTGTGTTAATCTATGACAAGCGGACACTTTATAGTGATGGTTTTTCCTCTGGGGGAGGGGCTTATTCATGGCCCTGTGAGGATGGCCTGGAGGGAGTCTACCAAAATCTTAAGTCCTCCTCTTACGTCTAGGAACATCCCACACATTCATAGAAGTTCATAGCCTCCCCAGCCTCCCCACCTTTACCAAACCAGTTTAAACTCATCCCCTAAAATCATAAAAATGGGATCCGCTACATCAAACCTACAGGTGCATTCCTCTAAATCCTGGGACGAGGCAGAGAAGATGCAAACAACAGGTCCCCACAAAACCTCTAGGGTATGATGTGTCACTAAATTCAGATCAGTTAATTAAATCAGTCGCCATCCACCCCATATATGACCGTACCTGTTTACAAAACTAAATTTAACAAAAGTACCCATATTCTTGCACAAAGCTGTGTGCCCAGTGTGTGTGCACACTTATAGTGGAAGAAATTTGAGTTCAGTAACATCAGTAACAGATTTCCAACAATGCTTTTCCATGCACAATAGTTTTGAAACAGGTTAAAAAAATTTTTACTCAAATTGTAAAAATGATATTAAAAAAATCCCAACATGGTAGCAAGCAAATGCACTTTGTTTCCAAAGTAACAAATGGGTGTTGGCCTGTCCCACATGCCTTTACTGAAGGACAGTAATGGGCCCTAGCAAAAACAGATTTCAGAAAAAACACAAACACTGCACAAACATTTCACAAAGTAGGGTGCATTTTGGCCACATGTGGCCCAGAGACCAATTTTGTATTAAAGTGCCTTTGCTTTTGCCCACTTAAGTCCCTTAACGGGATTATATTTGGTCCAGAAATGTCCACATGTTTTGAAAACAATTATGTTTAGCTGAACTGCATAAAGGTTGAATTCTTTATAACAGCATTAAGTCTATTTTTAGGTCGTACTTATGGCCTATTTTATTCTAATTTACTATTATTTTTAGCTACATGGCTTCATTAAAGCTGATTGTACTGTGTTTTGTTCCTCAGTGGCTTACGTGTGTGTGTGTGTGTGTGTGTGCCTGAAGTTATGGGGCATCTGCTTTCCACTGATTTGGCACAATCCTCTGACAGATGTGGCAGTTTTCCTCCATTTACCCCTTAGTAAAGTGTATGTGTATGCATGTGTGTGTGTGTGTGTGTGTGTGTGTGTGTGTGTGTGTGTGTGTGTGTGTGTGTGTATGTGTGTGTG
>JBBKCR010000001.1:34116726-34128348 GCA_037577295.1 Ladigesia roloffi
GAGGAAGGAGGGGGTTGTAGAGGGAGAGGAGAGAGAGAGAGAGAGAGAGAGAGAGAGAGAGAGAGAGAGAGAGAGAGAGATTCTGTGAATATACACAACTTTTAAAAACATATTTGAGGTTAACTCTTGGCATCTTCAGGTTGTTTTTTTATAGAGGAAGACTCAACAGCTCATGGACACTTCACTCTCTATACTAAATTATGGTGTGAATGAATCACCAATAAGGCTGTCATGATTCCCCAACTAAACCATATTACTGACACTAAAAATGAATTAAATGATCAATTTCACCTTCTCAGTGGACCTGTCATAATAAGTGGTTATTCTATGACTGATCTCTACTATAATAAGAATCAATACAATACAATAGAGCCTAATGGACACACCCTTTTGTATACATGTTGCCATAAGGGCTATAAGTGTAATTCAGTAGCTTGTGCTACACAAGCAGATTTGATTATTTTGATTTCACATTTTTATTTCTTTTCAGTTATTTTGGATTTAGAAATGTGATTGCTTTAAACATTTGCTGAAATCTCAATCGCATATGCCTTGTAGTTTGGGGTCACAACATAATATCAATGTCATTGAGATAAACTCCATTACAATATGACACAATATGATTTTCTGAGCATATCATAAATATTGGATTTCATTTCAAAGAGCATATAATCAATCCTGTTGTATTCAAAATATTTTACAGTAGTTTAAAAGCTCAGTACCCCCGGTTCCTTTTTTGTCTGAACCAACTTTACATAATTTAGAAAAACTGAATATCATTAATCATAGCCCGTTTAAATACATTATTCTGATTGTATCCAAAAAATACTGTGACATTATTTTTTCCTATATTTCTCACGCCTATTGCTCCACATGAATGCAATTTAAAATGAGCTTTCACAGACCAAACACTGAGCAGCCAGCTACACCAAAGGGATTTTTATGGAATACAGTTCTATCTTTTCTTCTGTGTGTTTGTGAGCCATGCTGATAAATCCTTGTCATCAACACAATACAAGAAGCAGAGCTAGCCATATAAATAGTAGGGATGCACGATGATATCAGAGTCATAAAAATAATGAAGATTCATTTATTGTACTCTAGAATAGAATGAAATTTCAGTTAAGAATGATGACTGTTTTTAATTCTGCCACAATTTACTAATGAAACAGGAGCTGGAAGGCTGATAACGTTAATGTGCTGGACTGTGTTGTTGAATAACACTGGTTTAAGACTATAAACCATGCAGATACATCAAATATCATAGTGCAAGGCACGCTTACTCTCTATGACACAGTGTGATTTCACAAGATTTTGTTGCATCATTACACACTTACAATTGATTAATTTTTGGTATTTTACTCATAGCACTTATAAATGTTATATTTATCTGAAGCGATAATGCAGGAAAACCTAGTGTCTCTTATCATAAAGCTGACTTAAGCCCGAACTAGATTTAGGCAGCTAATCGGTCTGGGTAATAATTTGGACTGGAAGTTCTGTGAAATGACGTACAAGGGGGAATGAGAGGCTTACTGCTTCCTCTTTATCTGCTTAATTTCTTGAATGGATTACAAATAAAAGCATTCCCATGCAACATCTGCTTTCATGAGTACAGAAACATGTTAATTAACAAATTCGCACTGCCGTTCGGCTGGCTGCAGTAGAGTGTGAAGGTACCACCCCTGCCTCACGCTTGGAGGGAGGTCTGAGAACATTCATCAGAAAATCAAACAAGAGAAAGCACCAGCTGCATCTGGTTGAATAAAACAAACTGAAAGAGCTTCTGTGCTCTTACTGTATGTAAAAAAGAGAACGGAGGTAATGTTCCAGTTCATGGACATAACACATTCACACTGCTACTAGCTGAGGCTGTTAGTTTACATAAATTCACTTTTATGTTTTTCCACATTGTGCTGCCACTTTCAATGTATCTACACTCCTAAGTCATTTTATTAGGGACACACACCATATAGGTGTACCCCTCTTATGAACAGAAAGGGTTGACCATAAGCGGGACCGTATCAAGCTTTCCAAAAGGGGTGGGGTTCTGAGATAGGGATGCCAAATTATAAATACAATTTAATCAATTTAATACAATATAATCTGAAAAAAGTGGGGGGGATTGAATAACATTTTAGCAAACGTGTGCTATGCCCCTGACCATAGGACCACCACCTGACCTGTAGTTATTTGGGGTGTGGAATATGCTACTACTATTTCAGTGGATTTTATTATATCTGCCATCTGAGGACAGTTCATGCCAGATTAAAAGTGGTTCTAGGCTGGTCTAGGGGGAGCTTCTATATATTCATAAACTACTGACAGATCACAGATGAGATGACTGTTTTCTGTGTATTTTGCTCCTAAATTTACACAATAGTTAATAGCGTGTGAAACACCCACTTCTCGCTGGTGGTATTGTGATCCCTTATAATTTAAGGGTAGGATTAGAGGGTGGCTGATTAATTGCACAGCAACAGATGGGCTACAATCAGTGAGTAACCTATCCATGATATTCTCACAAATTCTTTGAGCTGCCAGATTGGGCAAGCTTTACAGAAAACTAATGAGCATCTAATCAGATTTTATCAAATTACATAAAAATAGAATGAACTTGTTAATTCCCATTTTTTGTACATTTGAACAATTACATCTAACTAGCAACAAAATCTCGATGTTGTCGGTTCCAACCTAAAAAACAACTGTTAACTTTTGATTAGCAGCTTTAGGAATTAATGGGAAGTTTACAATGGATTTACCAAGGTTTGAGAAGTGCAGTTTCATGCACAAACTGTAGGTAGTCCCAGCCAGCAGCTGACGCTAAGCAGTGAGGTCCACGGCCAAATCATGACGTATTATTTACAGTGTCTTCTCAGGCATCTGATCCTGATTAAGTATAAAGCCAAAGGTCTGTGCAATTTGCACCATATTTTTTGCGTTCTTTTTTTTAACTATGATAAAGAAAAGTGCATAAGAATGTGCAGAAACTGCCATATATAAGGATAAAGAAAAATGCCTATGCGCATTTTAAATATTGCAAGACTGTATGGTTTACATTAAGGCTGCCCAAAGACATCAGAACCATATTGGTAGCAGGTTAATTATAAGCAATATATTATAAGCTAATTTCACATAAGAAATAGTATGCATACAACAGATGTTTTTTTTTTGTTTAATGGTCATGATCATGTCTCATCACACGATGAACAAGTGCACAGCGGCTAAGACAATAAAGCAACTTTGAACCTGGAAACTTGAACCTTGATTTGATTGTGTTTATCAGACTCCATGAGGACTGCGCTAAAATGTTGGCATTATATATATTTATTTAATTTTCCAATAGATAAATATGTTACAGTTATTCAAAATTCTAATCTGTGCATAAAACAAGATCGGATGTTGGCATCAGCTCCCAATTCCTGTGCTCCTGTATTTATTCTGATGAATAAATTTTTTTTTCCAATGTTTTTCTCCCTTAATTTGCTTTTTATTTCCTGTTTATCCTTTTTTATCTACTTTTTCCGTTCTTCTCATCATCTCCTCTCTCTGCACACCCCTCCTGCTCATCTCAGCTTCATTTTCGCTCTTTCTCTCCCTCCTCCAGTTTTCTTCTTGTACCCTCTGAAGGGATCATGCCCTTGGGGTGTAAGGCTGAGCACTGTGTGTGTTAAGGCTAAAGGAACCATCTCCAGCTGAGAGCAGCCACACACTGACTCAGCTACCTCATGCTTCATGTTGTGAACATGTTAGAATATAACATGACTGAGTCAATCTCGCACGTTCGAAATGGGCTACAATGGCTTGTCTTTCAAAAACACTGAGAGACTTCTCTTACACTCATGTTATGTGTTGGGCCGTGCACAGCTTGAAATCCGAGTTTGGGAAAAGAGCTGCTTTTTACTCTATTCATGCTCCTGAGCTCTTTTGCGTCATCAATGGAGGTAAAAAATTAATCACTGAAGAATAGATTCAACAAATCTTTGTCTTTTAAACAAGTGGAGCTCTGAAGATGTGACATACTGTACCAGAGGTGAAATATTGCGTTCACAAAAGATGTAGGAGGCAGGAAGCTTTTATTCCTTTTACTTATCCTAATTTACATGTAGAAAGAAAGAGCTTAATGTAGTTCTGCAATTCTATTAAAGTTTTAGAAAATACCATTCACTACATTCACACCACAAATGGAGAAATAAAGTAAGGTAAAGTGTGTTTATATGTTCTGGGGCAAGGTTTCATTCATTTTAAGTGATTTTACGGACAAAAAGATAGGTGACACACTAAAGGAAATTATGACTTCAATTTGGGAACAAGAGGCCAAGAGAAAGTGACCTAAGGCCTCTTATATGCCAGGACATAGCAACAATGAGGCACCTCCCCTACTCAGTATTTCACCAGGTTAAACGTAATCCTGGGAAATGTAATGTGAAATTTTCTGCATGAACATCTGAATAGCTCCTGTGTATTCACAGAATAAACGCTTGTGAATGTTTTCACCAATTAATCTGATCCAAAATTTTTAAGGGTGTTTGTCAGGATGTCACTCTCCTTGCCCATAATGTACTGGTGTTCTCACATGGGCCCGGGGTGTTGTTCTAGATATCAAACCCGTTAATTGCAGCAACAATTGTGGGGTTTCTGCCAACGTTTACACTCAACCCGTACTTTTAAATCTAGGGGGAAATGCATGTGTGAAACATGAAGTGACTTGACTGCCCAACCTTAAAAAAACTTGACTGGAAATTAGGGTTGAATGGGGGCTGGCGTAGCTCTCTAGTGCACTTATTTGGCAGGTTTACCTGATGAAATTACCAGTGAGAGAGAGAGTATTTCAAGATTGAATGTTTGTGATTTTGAATGTCATTTTTGTGTTTGTGTGTGTTTAATGCATTTATTTTGATAATTGTATCATTACTCAAGCAAATGACTTACAGCATCTGACTGCAGAGCTTTTTTTTAATGTTCCTGGGGCTGTTACCACTTGGATGTCCTCACTGACCACATTCACAAATGGCAAATGACTATGCAGAAGCAGAAGTGGATGCTGACTAAATCTGTTCTCCAAAAGATAACCTACTTATCCCATGTGCTGTCAGTTTCCCAGGCAGGGATTAAGCCTAGGCCTTGATTCCAAATGACTGTTAGGCCAGGACTAGGCTTAATATGTGCTCCAGAAACTGCCAATAAAGATTATAATGCCAAATCAGGCTTAGATTGCTATAAGCCATTATTACTACAAATCTCCTTTGTGGCTCTGGGGACAGAAAAAAATAGACTTGAATTATCCAGGCATAAAAATATTTTTTTCTCTTCAATGGAATCACTTGGGCATAGTTGTCTACAAGAAATTATCATCATTTCCCAACTGCTCATATCAAGCAAATTATCTTTTATATTCCACATGCGCAAATTACAGTCCTTATGTTCTTCAAGCTAAACAGTGATTCTTCCAGGGGTGAAAAATACCTCGCAAAGAATCAAAACCATAATCAGAAAACTTCACTGATTCTGGAGGAAATTTTTAAAGTAGCTGTATTTTGTGCTTATTTGAAACAAAATGAATTTTCACAACTCCATAATAAACATATGATTATTTCACATTAATCATCCAATAAAAAAAAAAACTTTCATTAACACTACTCTGTCAATTAAAAATGAGATGATTTCGCTGCATAATATCAGAGTAACTGCTAGCCAAATCATCAGGAATGTCATAACCGGTTCGACCCTAATGAAGTATTAAAAACATATTTAAATGGTGTGTACATAAACATAAATCATATCAGTTCGAAATGTCACATGTTGTTTCAACAGGCAAACTAGCATTTCATTTTGCAGATTGTCTTGGATTCTAGTAACACAATTAGAAGATCAGACTCTGCAGCATCAAACACTGCATATAGAGTCTGAGCAATGCAACAGCTATAGAGTTTTCTCCCCCTTCAGTAGCATGGGTATCATGTAAGCTTGTATAACATAATTTCATATTTTTGTTCAGTAACTGCAGCAAAAAAAGCACCCCCAGCTTAAAACATCTTTCCACACTGTTGGGCCTTCATGTTTGTCTTAGCGTAATAAGCCCCTAGATATTAGAGCCAACATGAGGGATGCTTTTGATGAAATTGACCTGTGTTTAGTGGAACTTGCATGCAGTATTTAAATGATTTATAATAATTACAGATATTGCTTGAGTATCATGCTTCAAAATAATATTGTAAAACTAACCAATGAAACATATCTGAGTATTACAACTGAAGTATTTAGTGTCAGTGATTGCATCAGCCATCTTCATAATAGAAACAAGAGGAGCTCCATCCGTCATATCTTTAGTTACTAAAGCAGTTACATGATCCTTCAATAAGTGATAACAAACTTATATGAAACAATATCTGTGCTCTCTTCTAGTTTCAGACTTCATTAAATATTCATTAAACAGTTTATTTAAACATGATTCATAAAAGGCCAATGTTTAGTTCCCCCTTGCGATTAGCATCCTCATATGAGTAATAAAATGCTGAAACTGCTCTATATCCTTGCTGGCCCTCGAGGAGCCCTGTCATAGGTCTCTGAATGCCAGATATGTGAGATCTTAGGTATGGGTCAGTACACTGACTGCAGGCATGCATGATGCACATCCAGCGCCAAATAGCCCTTGGCCTGTTTCCAGCAGTGGGTTGCAAAATTAGTCAGTGGCTGTTCAGGGCTGTAGCTGAAGCACAAAATAATTTGAATTGAAAACATTTATTTACAAAAAGGGACAAGAAAAACCTCCAGCCTGGAGCTCCTGGCTAAACCAACTTGACTCTATACAGAAAAAAACACATCTCTCTTGCTGTTGATTGTGCTAAAGCCAGAGACTGAGCTCCGGATTTGAGTCAGCAACTCTGACTCGAGTCACATGTTGATCGATAAGAGAGAAATTTCAGAGGGAGGGTCTAAGGTAAAGGACACAGCTTGCCAAAGCGCCAGAGCTATTCTACTCTGCGGCACTATGATTCTGCGTCATAAATCCAGCAGTGATTTACAGTGCTTAGATCCGATGGTGTTGTATGTTGTCAAATTTACAGGCAGTTATTGGCAGTGCTCTGATCCAGTGACATTAAGCAATGTTAGACTTACAGCACAGTAGTCCAATGCCTATGGACTACCTCGGGATCATATTACGGGGGAATTAGGGACTGAGAGGGCAAATGTTTTGATGTCCTCCCTAAAGGAGCACTATAAGCAACAGTGAAATTTATGTATATGGACACTCTGGCCCTGGGTATGTGCAGTTACTGCAGTGTCTAAATGAAAACCAGCTAGCATGTAGTTTTAAATACCAAGTATGCCAGCTTGCATCCTATCTAATAGCTGAATAGCTAATAGGACAGAAGATTTAATAAACTATACATCACATTACTTATAACTCAGAACATGAGCTAGATTATCTCTAAGAGTGAAATGCTCTACGAATCATGTGGCTCCCTGTTTTATTGTTTAGTTCTTTTCAGCTTTGATGGTTCCCATTTGTATTTGTAAGTGTCATCAATGTGAACACAGCTGTGCCCTGAAGAACCGGCACACACACTTTATACTCACATTGCCAACACTGGCTTGTCACCACAGTGATGTGCATTTGTGCAGTTATGTGCAAAAAAAGAATCACATTTGTTCTCAGCTGCATCACTAAATATCAAATTTGTGTCTTGAAACATCAAGAAATATCAATTGCTCAGTTGTATACATTCTATTCTGACATTTGTTATTATTTATTTGGTACCAACAGAGAGTTGGTCATGAACAGGAGATACTGGTTTCATGTCCTAGTGCATACCTTTATGAAAATAATACAGAAGATTCATGCTCACGTAGGAGTACTGTTTGTAATAATTTAGCTGAATAGCACAAGTAAAATATTTTAGGAAATTACTGAAGTAAGTGTTAGTTTGTGTAGTTTCTTGTATATTATCTTAATCCAAAAATATATTGCATTAGCTCCTTGAATGTTAACATACAAAAATTAAAAATATACACTTGCAAAAGAACATCTGGACTACATACACATACACACCAGCCGCAACTTGATGCACCTTTATAATATTGAGCAGGACCCCTTTATGTCAGCTCTGACCCATTGAGGCTTAGATTCCACAAGGCCACTGACATTAGCAGCCGATACTTGTGTTGGAGAATATGGAGGCCAAGTCAAAGGATTAAACCAATCTTGTAGCATGCAGGCAGATTTTCCTGCAGAAAGAGACGAATCGCATTACTCTTACTATAAACAGGAATTTTTCGCATGCAGCAATGTTTAGGTAGATGTAACATGTCAAAGCAACCTATAGATGAATGCCAGGATACACATTTCTCTTCTTCAGGTAATCATCACTTCCCAGAAAAACACACATCCAGCCATCTATTTTAGTCATTTTCTACAGTTGGGCACTCTGACTGGTCAGAGCTCTGTACATATTAAGCCTTTACTTACTGTGTTCTTTCACTTTTTTATCATTGTTGTATATCTCCATACATTTATACATGCTGCAGATTTTAAAAAACGTAAAAAGCGTAAAAAGGAAATAGTTGAGGAGCACCTAAGATTTGTAAATCAGTTGATTAACTTGCAGTATCCTCAAAGAAGCTGATTTGTGAAAAACAATTTCTACAATTTTCAGTAGAAGTATTTGTCAACAGTGTAGAGTCTTTTTGGTCTCATTTGGAAATAATGGCTGATATATTTACAATTTGTCTTTCTCGACAAAATTTAACATCCCAAGACTGAAGCATTTTAGATCTGGTAGTTTCCTGTTGCTGCAGTTTGACGGGCTTTCAGAACTGATTGACTTGGATTGGCATAACTTATTGGTTTATGATTTGTTATGATTTGACAACAGCTTTACACTTGACCAAGCATAGCAAACTTGGCAAACAAAGCAAACAACCGCAAAGCCACTGAACAGTCTGAAGTAACAAAATGCCCTGAGCGTCATTAGAATATGCATCCTCAAACAGATGGGTCCTGTAGCAGAACAAGACAATCTTTGATGTAGACCTGCTCCAGCCGGACTATCAGACGTTGCTCTCCTCAGGTTGATAATAAGCCTTTAAACATTTTCTTTCCAAAAGCAGACAGGGCCATTAAGTTGCTCCCTTCATCTGTTTAATACTGGCCTCCTCCTTGAAAATACTTCTGTATAACACAGACCATATCCGCTATTTATAGCCCCCAAAGCCTGAATTTCTTAGGCTGCCTCTGGGTTGTAAACTACAGGAATGATTCATGTGGATCAAATGTTGTTTTCCTGAGAACACAGCTATTAGACATCCTTTGTGGTCTGTGCTATATTTTGCATTTCCAGTGGGTATAGCAAATGAAGCACTAGTTTCTATATTAATTGGTAAAGATTAATCTTCAGAGAGCTATTAATGATCATGGAAAACAAAGATGGACAATGTATGGCTACAGTGGTTGTATTTCACAGTGAAACAAATCAAACTCTTGTCCTTATCAGTAAGCACCCACCGTCTGTCCCGGTGCGCATCTGTTTGAATAAGAAATAACAATTCTGAAAGGTCAAAATCCTCACTCAGCAACAGGTTTGTATGTAAGTGTAGCAGTATCATTTGAAGACCAAAAGTCTTACAATATTTTGATTGCGTTTTCATCCTGTCAGCATTCATGTGTGAGAAAATCTAGCAAGTGAGTAATCCTGAGCTGACAACCATTGTGATCAACTATTATGTCTATTAAAACACTAAATTAATATTGTAATTATTGTTATTGTCATATATAAGTCAAGTCAAGTCAAGTAGTTTTTTTTTTGTCATTTCTACCATATACACAGTACAGAGTACAAATGAAACAATCTTCCTCCAGGACCACGGTGCAACACAAGGACAGAACAGAACACAGCAGAACAGAAACAGAACACAAGTGCAACCAGGCTCGAGCACAAGAGCAACAATACAACTTAACAAGACAAGATAGCGTTCAGTGGAATTTAAATGGCTACATTCAGGTTACAGTATTCAGGTACAGTATTGACCAAAACTATATTCAAGCAAAGTATGCAAAACAGAGTTTACATGTGCAAAAATTGCGGGGCATCAATGAATATGTGCAATTTGGACAGCAATAATATAAATGCGCAGTTTGAGGCCGATTTAAAAATCATGAAAATGTGATATTTATAACTCCTCGTTCAAAATTTTAATTCAACTCGCATGAAGTATAAATTATATATGTGTGCTTAATAGTTGGATGAATGATTTTTGCATATTTTAACTTATAGGTAGGTTATTTATACTATTACCAATTTTTGACTCATTTTTTAGAGTTGGTCATTCTTAGAACAACTTTTTATTGGTTTGCAAGTGAGTGATGATGTAGGCCTACATATTACAAGATGATGTCTCTATTTGTCTTCATTACATTAGTTTGACAGCTCCAGTGCAAAATTGTGGAAGCAAACTTCCGATCAAATATTTCTTAGCTGATTCATTACATGTACATGTAATGCCGCATTTATTTGGCAAAACATGCCAAGGCATGTGAATTAAATCATTATGGCTTATCCTTGGAAGTCAGTATTAGTCATTAAATAACAGTCATTAGCCAACATATGACGGTTGCACTTCAAGTGCCACAAGCGTATTTACCAGATGGTCAAGAAAGAACAAGCCAACTGCTTGCAAACACTGAGAGGTTTAGCTGTACTGTTTTCTCAAACATCAGCTTAATGTTTGTCTGTGAACAGCTTTTAGAGCTACCATTTTTAACACTGCTAACATTGGGTTTATTTGTCATATAATTTGAAAGATAACATTGTTTTCCTTTCAACTTCCATCAAAATGTAAAGACCAGTCTCTAAGACATTGTTTGGATTTGAGTTTTATTGTAGTATCATGTGTTTTGGGTAGGGAAAATTTACCTGTTAGCTTGCGATTGGCTGTCAGTGTCTATTGAGCGGTGCAAAAAACGTATCCTTCTGTCTTACTCATCTGTGTCCTAGAATGACATGTAGCCTGAAGACAGAAAAGCCATAACAAAGCTTAAGTAACAAGTCAGCTGACAAGAACAATTCAAACTTAAATAAAAGGAATTTGTTCATTTTTTCTATTAATGGAAATGTGTTCCTAATTCAATCACAGACATAGTTTATATTAATAACAATTTTGAGGTTGAGAATAATCTTACCACTTAAAGCAACAAATTATGTTATGGTAAAAGTTGAAAAAATTAGGTGCAAGTATATTATATATGGAATTTGTATTCAAAAAACACAAAGACATACCTTTTAATGTGCTCAGAGAAGAACACAACAAAAAAATAACTAAACTTGATCAAATTAGTGAGGCAAACCGGCTCTTTTTTGGGAGCTGTGCCACAAGAGCTGCCTCTCTGAATAGAGGCAAACTTCCCATAAATATAGCCTATGAACATAAACCTTGAACTGTGTTCAGTCTCATGAGAATAAATTTCACTCACGACTCACTGTTATGTTCACATTTTGTAAACCGACATTCATTGAAAACATTCCCATTTTTCGTGAATAGTTCAGTGTTCACAAAAAATATAAATGTTTTCAATGAATACTGTTCACTGAATGCGTTGATGACCAACACTGTATGTGAATGAGT
>JBBKCR010000001.1:34129056-34143538 GCA_037577295.1 Ladigesia roloffi
TATAAATATATGTGTATTTATATAGATGTCGAATACAAACTTTTAATAAAGTTTTCTGTAAAATTAATGGTCAACATGACAATTAAACTAGACAAAACAAAGGCTGATACCTTGAATGTTCTGGTGAATACAACATAGTGTAGAACATAAAGTAGAACAATTTAAGCTGTAGCTCTCTGCAGTGCTAGCATTAGCATGTTAGCTAGCGGTTAGTGATGTGTCGTTCTTGAACAATTCGTTAATTCTGAACTAACCTTTAATGTGATTCGGGAAGAACAAGTCGTCTCGCACGAGTGTTACGTTCAGTCGACCATGTGCATTTGCGCTACATCCTTGCATTCCTGTATTGGAATTATTAAGTCTCAAACCCTAAGGCTCCAGAGATGAACTAATCAATTCTCTTTCTGGCTCAGCCTGCATTGGTTAGCTAATTGGGCTGTCAGGTGTTGAACGAACGACTCAAACCCGAAAACTTGTAAGATAAGAGGCGAAGTGAGCGAATCATCAACTAAAGACACAGGTAAACAATAAATGAAACGTTTCTGTTTCTTATAGCATTAAAGTTGTGTCTTGTTTGTAGTATGATAGGGAAGTAACACGTAACATTTATATTATATTCTGCAAAAATGAGCAAAAAAAGATCATAATTTTGCTGAACGACACTCAAAGGTCCGAGTCGGTAAAATGATCCGAACTTCCCATCTCTACTAGCAGTACCGTTTCAAACGCCGTGGAGAATGCAGGTTCTGTTACTGTACTTTAAGTCCGTGTGATGTATGTCTGCATGATCTGCTGATGTAGCTCTCTATTGGATTCCAATCTCTGTGTCAACAGTACCATCCCTTTTATAAAGGGACTATAGTAATTGGTTAAACCAAGAAACAAATGTCAGGGTCAGCCAGTCGTCTAGTCGACTTTTGTGTTAATGCCCTTTTATATTGATCTATTAGGGGTGTGCAGAGCGGCCACTATTGGTATCTGTATCTGTATTTGTATTTGATAAAAGGGAAAATTATTCGTATTTGTATTTGTATTCGAGTAAAATTTAAATGCAAATAATGCGAATAAAAAGTTTTTTTTAAGTATTTGTCCAAATACAGTATTCGTAAAAAACATGTTATTTGTGCCTTTCCAAATACCGTATTCACATTTGTTTATTATTATATATATAAACAAATATGCTGTATATTTACAATCGTCATCTCTCTTCGGATGTTAGCAAGGAAGTAAGGAAATGTGTTATCAAGGTCAAATCAGCTGTAGCCTGCTGTGAAAGCTCAACTCTCTTGCAGGACAAAGTTGAGTTTGCCCAGTGCTCTGCACGCAGGGTGTCAGTGTTTGGGGCTGGTGAGTCACTGAGCAAGAAGCAGGAAGAAAGCATCTTTGCTCATGTGTCAGTGAATACAAGTCATCACTAATTCATCCGCAGCTTCTGCCCACACTATTTTTAAGGCAGGAAGGCCTCAAGAGACTCCTGGCACAAATGCATTTCTAACATAGAAGCATCGTCCAGCATTGTTCTCAATACCACTAAGAGTAAAACATAATAGTTAAGTACTAACACCTTAACACATAAACATGTTAACACTATTTAAAATGAATGAGATGCTGCCTAGTCACCTCTGCCTTTAGACAACCATTATCGCTATCAGCGTTCACAGCATCAGCGTCTTTGTTGTACTCTCATGAGGAGCACCAACGACCGTTTAGAAATTTCATATCGAGGTTGGAGAAGTTCCATATTTCAAAATGCCATTGCCAAGGGAAAAAAACAAGAAAGGCTACCTGAGCTCAATGTGATATTGATGGTGAGAATTGTGTAAAATGTCATGGCAGCTGGCTGAAGGATAAGGGGAAAGATTTGCTCAGAAAATTTAGCTTCTCACACAACCGGCAACCAGTGTGTGAGCAGTGAGATAACATGAGTGGACAGGCTGGAACAAATGTAGGGTTACTTGGGGGTTAGTTTCCTGCTTTTTGGGGGGGAAGGGGGGTATATGTCATGTATCGTGTTTACTTTCTCCCAGTTTAGTCAGTTTGAGAAATAGTGAGTTTTACTGTTGTAGGTTTAATGTTGTTTAATTGAAGACTAGAAGTTTAAAGTTAGCATTTTTAAAGCAAATGTATTTTAACCCCATATTATCCTGATAACTGGTGTTAATGTGAAGAGACCACATGATAAATTGAAGGTGATAGAGGGTCAAGGAATGCAGGACTTTCCTTTTCTTTTAGAATGTTTCTTTACACTCACACAAAACTGTTTCTTGAAAGAACTATCAATTGAAAGGTTCCAGTGGTTCCTCTTTACCCATGTTCCAAATCTTGTTTGTATCTTTCTTTGATACCTTTCCACACTGATTGTGGAAGAGTTGCAGGTTTAGAGTATTGAGGTAGGGAGCTGAGGAATTTCGACTAAGTGCCAGAGAACCACAGGAATCCTTCTTTCAGTACCCTTGCCCTTTTCCTTGATTCTGCATTTGTGCCCTCAAGCAGAACGTTTAACCCTAAAGTGGCCCTAAATTGTGTGGCCATATTCCCGTACAGTACCAATGTGGGATTTTTGTTTTTTGGCTATGGAGTGGGGTCAGAATTTCGATTTATCGAGGCTACAGTGTCGCTCTCAACTGAACCTTTTTTATTTTTGAGGTATTTGTTTATAAACATCCAGGTATCTCTAAACCTAACAACCCCCATAGCAAAGAAAATCACCACCCTTGAATGCGGTTATGAAATTTGGATTTCCAGATAGATCCATTTTTTTCATGTTGTCATCACACACATTTTTCTGCGAGCAGTCTTCCTGACTCTGAGTAACTGTTCCTGTGGGAAAAGGACTAAGCAGCAGTGGCACAAACACTATCTCTGCCTATGAGTCCATTTAAACAAACGCAGGGGAGCGGATGACATGGTCATCTGTTTTTTGGAGTGCTTGTTTGTTTTGCCCTCCAGCAAATCCTGGAGCACATTTCCTGCACCTGAAATTATGTTGGCTCTTGTCTTCCAAAAGCAATTGGTCGCCCGTTTCCCTAGAAACAAAAAGCCACTGTGATAGATGGGCTGCTCCTCTAGCTTTGAACATTCTGCTTCATGCGTGCTCTGTCTGATGTAAGTAGAACAACAGGCTGGTGTAGAAAGCTGTTCGCCACTTTATCCAAACCCTGTGTGAGGAGTGAGATGGCCTTTGCTTCCAAGTAAAGGTTGTGTCATTATCAACTCAGCCAACACTTTGTTTCCACATTTAGTGTGAAATAAACGAAGCATGCACCTGGTGAGCTTTACAAACTCCTTCACCACTGAACAAGAAAACACACATCCTGGGTCGACACATCTATGAAGCATTTGAATATGTTAGAAAATTATTATTGAAAAATATCCTGTGATCCTATGATAGAAGCAATATCATGACCATACAGTGTTGTAAATGTGAAGCTCAATCTTCCATAGCAACCCTAGTCCTCTTCCAGACATCCAGCAATGGCTGCAATTAGTTATCATATTTCACATGGTCTTATTGAATGCTAATATTGACAATAGAAACGTAAGTTCAGTCATTTATATTATATGAATATGCATATGCTTTTACACCAGTTCAACAAAAGATATTTGTGACAACACAAAAGAAATGACAGTTTATATATTGGCTGCATGGACTAGGATGTGTGTGGTATGCTTGAAAATGAAGGAAAAAAAATAATTTGTGAAGATTTTTTTAAATGTTAAATATTGCTATATAAGCTGGTACTGGTATTAAATTAATAGGTACATCTCTACTAAGCATATCTAAAGGAGATATCAAACAGTGGTAGGGTGCAAATATTCCTTTGGAAAAAAAAAAAAAAACTATTTTAACACATTGTTTTTGAAAGATTATCATATGGGGGGGGGGGTGTTTGACGTGTCCAGTGAGATGGTTAAAGCAATCCTTTTGTGTTAAATTCCTGAATCTAGTGGAAACCCAAGAAAGCGTAAATGCCTCCCCCTACTGGTATCAATCAGTTTACACACACACACCACACACCGCAGATAGTTAATTGTGGTCCAGCGGTTCCAATAACATTTGATGTGGCATGTAATCATAGAGTAAGTAAAAGCATGTTAAAATCAAAAGTTTTCTTACCTTCCATAAACTAGTAAATCAAGCTTTGTGTGTGTGTGTGTGTAGACTATACAGTGTTCTGGGCCAACCCCTTTTTTTTTAGCTTCATAGCACATCAAGGAAAAATAACATGCTCCCTGTTGCAAATGTCTCTGTTCCCTGTTCATTACTATTATCATCTGTACATGATATAATTAAGCTGCTTTCTTAACTAGACCTTAAAAAAATATTTCGTTTTTCCTGTTCCTTACAGAATGCATGAGTCAGCATGGAGTGTCCTCTGTTCCAGACACTTGTTGTGAACTACTGCTAGCGGTGCAGGCTTAAACAAGCGCCATGGATGGAAGCCAAATGGAAAACTCCTCCGTCAGTGTCAACGCATCCGACATCCACCTTGTCACACATAGCCTATGGGAGGTCATCACAATAGCAACTGTGTCTGCCATAGTAAGCCTTATAACAATAATTGGAAACGTACTTGTAATGTTGTCTTTCAAAGTCAACAGTCAATTGAAAACTGTTAATAACTACTACTTGCTGAGCCTGGCTTTCGCTGACCTTATCATTGGTGTGTTTTCCATGAATTTATACACCTCCTACATTCTAATGGGCTACTGGTCACTGGGTAGCCTAGCATGTGACCTGTGGTTGGCTCTAGACTATGTGGCAAGCAATGCCTCAGTAATGAACTTGCTGGTCATTAGTTTTGACCGTTACTTCTCCATTACGAGGCCCCTGACCTACAGAGCCAAGCGAACGCCGAAGCGTGCTGGAATCATGATTGGTCTGGCATGGCTTGTTTCTTTCATTCTGTGGGCGCCGCCAATACTATGCTGGCAGTATTTTGTAGGCAAGAGGACAGTACCCGAGAGACAATGTCAAATCCAGTTCTTCTCAGAGCCGGTGATAACCTTTGGCACAGCCATCGCTGCATTTTATATCCCAGTTTCTGTCATGACCATACTGTATTGTCGGATATACAAAGAGACTGAGAAACGCACTAAAGACCTGGCTGAGCTCCAGGGTGTCAATCACTCTGCAGACTCCGACAATAAAGCCCAGCCTCAGAGGGCCGTCATCAGGTCCTGCTTCAGCAGCACCTCCAGAGACCAGAAGAAGTCATCCTGGTCCTCATCTATTCGCAGCAAAGCTGCCAAATCTGTCACTGAGTCAAACGATGAGTGGTCCAAAGCTGACCAGCTGGCCACCTTTAACAGCTACGCCTCTTCCGAAGATGAAGAGCGGCCAGTCTCTCCCGGAATCCTGCCGGCTTACAGGAACCATGCATGCGAGGAGAACAAAATGCCACTGTCCAATGACAGTGAACAGTTGAGCAGTCATGAAGATGAGAACTTCTTCCCATCCCCAGTCAAAGGTAACTCCCAAAAGAGCAAGAAATGTGTCTCATACAAGTTCAAGCCAGCTGCCAAGGAGAGCAACTCTCTGCAGACCCAGAACGAAGACACTAAAGCAGCTTCCTTCTCTTCAGCCGAGTCTATGAGTGTGCCCTCAACGGCCTCATCGTCCAAGCCCATTGACGCAACACTCAAGAGCCAGATCACCAAGCGCAAGAGAATGGTCCTGATCAAAGAGAGGAAGGCAGCTCAGACTCTTAGTGCCATTCTGCTGGCCTTCATTCTCACATGGACGCCTTACAACATCATGGTGCTGATCTCAACTTTCTGCTCTGATTGTATCCCCCTGTCCCTCTGGCACCTAGGCTACTGGCTGTGCTATGTCAACAGCACTGTGAACCCAATGTGTTACGCCCTCTGCAACAAGACCTTTCAAAAGACCTTCAAGATGCTTCTCCTTTGCCAGTGGAAGAAGAAGAGGGTAGAGGAGAAACTTTACTGGTATGGGCAAAACCCTGCTGTAGGCACCAAGCTAGCATAAACAAAATCAATAGGGGAGTGTAATATAATTGTTTATTACTATCTTTAAAGTATGGAACTTGTTTACTACCAGATCTTTGTGGACATCTGCAGTGACTTCAGTATTGCTGAATATGTAAAATGACCATAGACTTTAAAAATGTGGCTTTCTTACATCATGCCGTACATTGGAATGTCAATGAAGTGCAACAGTGTTAAAACAGTTCATTGGTTTATTGTTCCAGATTAGGTACATTTGCGCATTGCTAAATGAACAAATATTTAAGGATAATCCTTGCTCAGTAATTTCTCATTGTCCCTCTGATATTTATGCTAATCACAATGTGAGTCTTAAGGGCTACTACAGATTTACCTATTTTGTTTTGAGCTGAAAATTACAAAAAAAAAAACCCCAATTGACCAAGATTGTATGTGCCCAACAAATGTACCCATCAAATGCCTTTAACACAAGAAATAAGAGTCAATAAAAAATTCAAGTGATAAATAACTGAAAATTATATAGACATTCTAACAACCAAAAACAAATTCTGTTCTTAAATTTCCCCTGGCCTTTCCTACTGAAAATCACTGACATTTTATAGTTTGAGGATTTTTTTTTTTTATCCCATTGTCTTTGTTAAAGGTCATAACATGAATATTTTGGCTACTTTTACAGGCAAGTCAGGACTGCAGGAGGCAAAATCATGTCACTGTCTGGCTGTTAATATAAACAAATGAACCCAGTATTTGGAGTGTGTGCTAATGCCAAAGCGAATACAAGTGTAAGGATGCTCAGAACCGAAATATTCATGAAAATATCACCATTTAAATCACATGGCTTTATAGTTGGAAGTAACGTAAATAACAGATATTCTACCTTTTTGAGCAACCATTTCATGTACAGCCAGATTTACGTGAGACCTTTTTTGCTGTTTGGTTTATGTAGTGTGATTTGTGACTGTAAACCTACATGTCTGGATGATTTTATTTTTTATTTTTAAATATAGTTCTGCTTCACAAAATTTTGTGATTCCTTAAATATTATAATCCTTGTTTGATATTTAAAAAAAGGCATAATGATTGATCTTTTAATCACTGATTTTTGTCTCAGTCCTTCATCGTTGCCCGATTCTGTATCTGATGATCAAGAGACAATTCATCATCATAATCCCAAAGCTCAGCCCTCCACATTAATATAATGAGATTAGAGTTCATCTTTCTGGCAGTCTGAAGGACGGATGATTTTGACCATCTCTGAAGGCTTCACCATCATCCAAGCATATTTGCACAAATGTTCTTTGTTGCAGTCCTTCTGCCAGTAGATGACGTTACGACGGTTCAGGTTGGCCCCAGCGCAAGCATCATACCACCATCCACCTCCTGCAACTCCCTGAAACTCAAGCTTGGCACAGTTCTGGAAGTAGTTGTCATTGTCCCGGTCCTTGGTGGTGAACTTCTGGTTGTCATGGAGGTAGTTCTCCGGGTCCAGTGTGAGCGCATCCACGGCTGTGCCTTGATATAGGCCCAGGCGTAGACGGTACTGGGCATCCTCTCCCTCTACCAGAACTGGATCGTACTCACCCATTTTGGTAACGGCGTCTTTATCCACCAGCTTGATGCCCAGCCTGTAGTGTCCAGGTCCTTGGGTGAGTTGATGGATATATTCGTTGCCCAGCCAGTGGTTTCCTGTTAGGCTTCCAAAGCCTAACTTGTACTCCTCCCAGGAACGGTCAAAATCCACACTGCTATTGACCGTGATGTGCTGGATGACTGTCCAGCCACCTTCCTGCATGGCACAGTAGACTACAATGGGTGTGTCTGCAGGTTTGACCAAGTACACACCATCCCGTGCCTGACCTCCAAAACTCTCCCACAGGTCATAGCAGTCTCTGGGTATCTCTGGTGGGAAGAAGCAGATAAGAACTCTTGAATAGTGACGCAACTCACAGGTTTGATTTATCAGATACAAATTAAGACTAAGCCTATACTACAAAGTCAGTGATCAGTGATTTAAAGTCCAGGACTAGATTGAATCTAAGTGCATTCAATTCCTTGGGGAATTGCATCAAGTGCTTGAGGGTTGGAGTGCAGCACATTTTGGTTGTTTCCATACTCAATCACACAGAGTAAACCTGGCTATTATCAGAGGAAATGCCTTCCAGAACTGGAACTGAATAGCTCAGCCTAAATCTATGTGATAGTTACATTTCAGAAAGTTCGGTCTGAATAGTTCTGACTGTCCTATACACAGTATGTTAAATATTTGCACTACAACTACCAATCTGGAGAATCTGAGAAAAAAAAGACTCAGTTCAGTTCCTGTGCCTGCAGATAATGTGAAGATAAAGGGATAAAGAAGTTCAGGGACTGTCTTACTACTACGTGAAAACTGTGTTACTACTGTGTCAAAGGTCAGAGGCTTCATGTAGATTGAACCAGTGTTTTAAACCTAATCAAAATAAACTAGCATTCCTGACATTTACCTTAAAACTGTAAGAAAAATCTGTTTGCAAAAATATTAATAGGCTTAGTGTTCCTTTTTAATTTTTATGTTAATTATTACAAATGTTGAGCTTGAGAAGCACCATCTTCCATTTAACTCAAAATGAGGAATGTTTCTTGAAGTGTTGAAATGACCTTCTCTATTCCACTAATGACAGTACATACTCCGGTTTGTCCATTTGCTTCTAGGTGCCTCATCATGTATATTAAATGATAAATGGTACCGGATAAGTGTGATTTGACTGTTTACCAAAAGTTAAATCACTCTTAAAAACAAAAACTAGTCTAACTAGAAAAAAAACAACTTTTACTGGTACCTTTATGTCCACGGTTTAGGATGAATTGTTGTTCTTCTGAAGATAGCAAGTGGAGGTTTTTAGCATAAGGCTGCACAGCTAGTGCCCCAGTTGATATAAGCAGGGACAAGAAAGCCACCATCCTGCTGCCCGAATGCTTCATCCTTTAGTTGTATGCTTACATGCCATTTGCAAAGGAGAATGAATGTCAGTTAGAACCACAGCAATCCATTTAACATAGTCTCACCATTTTGAATGGATTTGGATAGCTTGTTTACAAAGTGCTGTTCATGTGGACATCATGTCTTTTGTAAGGGGAACAATTACTATTTCTTTTTCAGTAGGTCTACACCAATTTGTCTCTAAGTCAATAAAATGAACATGCTTACCTTCACACGTATCTTGATTTGCCTTTTACCCGTGTAACCCGTGAAAGACACAGAGCAACGCTTTACAAAATTCCAGTTGCCAACCCGAATCTCAGAGTCCACAGAGACACACACCTCTACGGGGCCTATCAGGACTGGACTTCAGCCCCATTCTCACGTCACACAGGAAGGCACCAAGGGTTAAAGCATTTATCTCTTTCACCTGGAATTGGACCATGTCTCCATATCTGGCTGTAACCCATCCCACAGGTCTATATTTCTTTATTAACTTTTATTTAAAAAAAAAAGAATTTGTCCATTGTGTTCCTTCCTTTTAGAGAGGGTAATGCTTTTTTATTCCATTGGTATGAAAGACAGTCTTCATAAGCCATGATGCAGCCACCCATAATTATACTCATATCTGTCATCCAGCAGCAGGGTAAAGGTGCTTTGCATACTAACCTAGGATAGATAGAGAATCTGTTTACTGTATATTTTATTGTTTACACACTGCAGCGTATCATTTTGTAGTTGGTTTATTTCTATTCCATATCACAGTTCTTCGGGGATCCACAACCCCATTTTGCCCTTGTAAGCACCACACAGACTGCAGCAAAAAGCTACGTAGGTGGAATGACTCCTACAGCCCCACTGGTGTGCCCCCTGACACTTGCTATTGCTATATTTAGCCTTCGCTCCTTCAGCTTTTATTATGGTCAGCCAAGGAAGCTGTTGCCTTTCAAATACACACTTGGGACTATAAAAAGAAAACATTGTCACAGCAATAAGTGAATAATCTCCTTACTTATCTCCAGCCTAATGGAGCTGAGTGGGGGACATAAAAGTAGGTTTTAAGGAATAAAACTGTCAGTGGTGAAAACTTTTCTCTTTTTAATATATTAGCTCAATAAAATTTGCAATATTAGCTCAATAAAATAAAGCTTTTAAAATAAATAAATCAGTCAGTAAATAATGATGTGTCATGTCTCCACAATGTGTCCCAGAGTACTTCAACATCTCAAAGAGGAGTGTAAAACATACAGGTGTCTTAGGTCATTAAAGTGGCTAATTAATGCTGACAAAGGCCATAAAGCGAAAGATGTTGTAATGGCAGAAGTAACACATCTTCTTGCACAGAGGAGTGCTACCTCCTCTTTGGGCCGGTGCCCCTGTGACCCTTGTGTCCTCCGCCTCCTGGTTTGCCACCATGGCTTTTGGGCGGGGCAAAGAACTTAGTCATGATCTCAGACACGTCTGGAAGTTCAGGGTTGGGATTCAGCATATTCATTGACTGTTCCATTTCCTAAAGAAGCATGTGAAATAGAGATACATGTCAAGTGGGTAATAAAAAAGCCACTAAAGCAATGAAGCATTGCATCATGCCTAACAACACCAATTAAGTTCCCATCAGGGCAGTGAATCTTTTTTTTACATTTTGGCGCTGTCTGTTGGAAACCACGTAACTCCACTTAGGTCTTTGTTGTTTTTTTTTTTCAAAAATAGAAACTATCCATTTTTTTAGAATATACATTGTTTTTTTTTTACTTTCCTGAAAAATAATCATTTTGGACATGAGGTTGCCCCCCCACAGAATAAATTATTCTGTGGAGTAGAATAATGGCCAAAATGATCCTAAATCAGAACTGGCTTTTAATAACCTTATACACTGTAATGTGCATTTGCACATTTGTAATAAAATGGGAAAGATTTGATTTTAGTACCTAATACATCCTTCATATAATATCTGACAGACACTTGAATGTTGATCATTGCAAATCATGTTACATTATTCACTCATTTTGCAATATTTAAGGAAATTAGTCATTTAAGACAGCTTCAAAATGAAATCAAATTTCACGATTCCAGAGTTTCAGAGTTGTTTTAGTGCAGGATTGATGAAAATTTGAGGACTTGCTTACCCTTCTCATCCCTGGGTCATTTGTGTTGATGACTTTTGGGAGAAGAAGAATGATCACAAGAGGAAGCACCATCATGAGAACCTGATGAACGAGCAGAAGTAAGTAAACTAATTTTATTCTCATTAATTGCATCTCCAGTCATTGAAACCAAATGAAAGTGTCATTAACAGATGACTCTAGATCTATGGAAATAACACCAAGCCTACCATGGGATTCATTAAGAAATCTGACCACTCCCAAGTCTCCCTCTTTATGAAGTAAGAGTGAAGTCCAGTGCATCTCATCTGAAGTGGGTAAGGCAACTGGACTACCTCAGATGTTTTGACGTAATTAACTCTACGTGCCCTGCAAATGAAAGTACAGGAATATGATGCATTCATATTCAAATAAGAATTTCTGTTTGACATAAAGGTTAAACGGTCCGCATTCCATTGTCATATTTTAGGCCAGTGGTTCTCAGCCCTGGGAGTGGAGACCCATTGGCCTGCTGCCATTTAGAGTATCCCCAGCTAATTATTAACTGATAAACAATCCCTTCCTGAGAGGAACAGGATGTGTTGGAACAGGGTAAACCCATGCAGAGCAGTGGTACTTCAGGAACAAAACTGAGTACCACTGATCTGAAAAAATTATTCATTCATCTGAGCCTCTGATGGTTACTGATCCCAGCAGTCCCAATGCAAAGATATTTACATTTAAATCTTAAAAACAGTAATTGTGGTGCAATCTTGATCCTGCTCACTGCCACAGTGTTGGAATCTTGACCAGATTAAAAGTAAATACATATTTGCTTAAAATATACATTCACTACTGCATTAGATTTGTATTTGTATTTGAGTTTACCTACCTATTTGTGGCCTATGTTTTCTTTTTCCAACATTTACATTTAGGGCATTAAGCAGATGCTTTTAATCGTAATAAACTTCTATTCTCTAACTACAGGGAACAGTCTCCCTGGAGCAAGGAACCCAGTGGTGGTATGCTGGAGGTAGGATTTGAACCCCTGACCTCTTGGTCCAGAGGCAAGTGTCCAACCCACTGCGCTACCATCACCCCAATGTTTTCAGATTTTCAAAGACAAGAACATCATCCCTAGTATCTTACAGGTAGCATGCTTACAGGTAACTGTAGCTAGGATTTTTCAAATACCAAGGTCATTTTTTCACCCCAACACACACATAAAAACCTTCTTTTTGTAATAACTTTTGTCAGCAGGACAATAGAGACATGGCACTGGTTTCATGTCTATAGGCCCTTTAACTGAGAAGCTAAAAAACGAAGAAAACTAACACTTTCTTCACGAAAATACCGAAAGTGAAGGCCGTGAAACATGATCAGTGTTGTCCTTTTGACGCTCACACCGTTTAGAATTTTTAAGAGCAAGTCGTTTTGAAGTTATTGGCGTTTATCGCAGACTGTGTCGCAAATATTTAAAACAAAACCAACTTTACTCCACTGTTTTTTCGTTGAGCAAGAGTCACTATTGCTGATGTTACTTAGCTGGCTGTCTAACGGGTAAAGTCCTATTATCTACTTAGCCAGCAAACTCGAACAAGCCTGTTTAAGTCAGTCCTATTGGACTCCCTGTGACAGTGTAGTTTTGTATGTTTCTCGAGATTCTAATGACAAATTAAACTTAGTGCTTGACAGCGCTGACCAGTCTGCCACTGACACACACAGGCTCACATTCTCTCTTACACTTGCCCTTCCGTTGTTGGCTTTTTTAAACTTAATTTAGTTTGATGCAAGTTTTTCTTCATGTCTGCATTTCGCTCAAGACCACACTACAATGTATTAGCTTACGTCAGGGGTGCCACCGGGGGGGTAAAGTTTAGAATGATTCTAGGGGCCCAGCACTGACATGGGGCACTGTTAGGGGCTAGTAATATTATTTTAATAATAATGTTGCCCAAAATTATAATATTTCATGAAGACCAAGATTTCTGGCGGCGCCGCTGCCTGCAGAGACAGATAGAGGCGGAGATTTCACTGGAGATTAGACGGAGAAAATACAGACCGAGAAAATACAGACTCAGACACGGACCGGGTTCTGTGTTTGGCATTGATCATCACTGATGGATTTCAGCTTTGACTAATATGAAATGACCTCGGTGTCCTCAAAGGTCGATACGGCACTGGTTCTAATACTTTCTGCTACAGATCAAATTTTTAGCCTCTTCTTTCTTAATATGTAATGTCTTAGCTGCCTTTATAGGTCAATAATGTATTATTTCACCGAAATAAAACTTTCTCTGGAATGTGGTTTTGGGATCCCCCCCCCCCAGAAACAGACCTTATTTTTCCCATGCTGGTTATGTCCACTCTTACAGGCTCGAACATGTAGGACGGAGAGACAATCTGGACCACGTAGGATCCAGAGGGGACATCATTCACTGTGAAGCTTCCGTCTAGTCTGCTGGGAGAGAAACGTGTTAAAATGTATAGAAACAAATTACCTTCTTGTTATATATTGTTATAACTAAACAACAATAACGATGGCGACCTGATGAAGCTGAGGAGATCTTCTCCGTCTAGCAGTACGAGTGCAGAAGGAGTCCAGTTCTCTGGTTTTACTCCATGAACAGCAGCTCGGCCCACGATCTGAAACTTATCCAGGACCTCTGAATCCCGCTCCTCCACCGCGCCCCACTCCGGACCCCCAGGCCCGGGGGCAGCAGCACTCTGTCCCTCGGAGCAGCACGGACACAGACCTAAGAACACGGTCATTGTTAAAGCAAAAGCCTCAGCAGAGCATTTAAAACGCACCATGATCCTCAGATGTGTTTCTCTGCAAGTCCATTAAAAGTTAATCGTATCTGGTTGAACTTGTAAAGGTCTTCTCCGTTGTTTTGACAGGCCGCCTCGCGGCGCACAGTGACGTCAACTCCAAGTTTAAAAGGCTGCGTTCGAGTGACGCAGCTTTCAGACCGAGCTCCGCAAAATCAGTTTTGCTTCTGACTTTAATTGTTACTATAAAACAAGCACATACATAGTGGTCTTAAAAAGGGAACTCGACTTTTAGTGTTTTTTTTTTTCAAATATATTTCATATACATGCAATTTACTAACAGAATACGGTACATATATGCATATGAATATTATACGTAATTTTTTACACACACACACGCAAATACATGTACACAAACATAGTCACCTTCCTTTACGATGCGTTTCCCACCGTTACTACAACGTTATAATGCCATTAACAAAAATGTTTTTGGTTGAGGCACTGATCATTTCCCCTTAAAACTGCTTTGACTGGTACAAAAAGTTGGAAATCGTGTAGATCATATCGAATCTTACTTGAAGATTTTGCTTGCTTATGGGAACTGTCTATTATATATCACTTGTAAACTATGAAACACAATGTACTTAAAATATTCTTAACTCTACCTTAATTTATACACCAAACACCTTAATTTGAATTA
>JBBKCR010000001.1:34163160-34196449 GCA_037577295.1 Ladigesia roloffi
GTCAGTTACTTGTTATAATACTCGCAAAACTTTGTTGATTGGAGAAATCACTGATAATTAATATGTATTTTAACAATAATCATGGTGTGATGTATGTGATGTACATTTGAATTTTACATTTTGAGGACTGCATAAAGTTTTCACTCACATGAAAACGTTTTATTTTATGTGTGCCGCTGCTCACTCCTGCTTAGCATGTGGGTGCATTGTCAATAGGCGTCCATATTATAGCCTTTGAACAATGTGCGAAAACCAGTTTTATTCTGGTCAGTGGCGCAAAGACTTTCACTTCTCATAATATAGCAATTTCGCGCTATGCGCCTCACCACACCCCTTCTTTCCAGTGTCCCGCCCCACCCAGCGCATTGCCATCTGCTAAAATCACAGCGCAGATTTTTGGCGGATAAATGCACAATGCGCTCCCACAATATAGCAATGATGGGTTGCGCCAGTGACGAAAGCGCGTTGTGCCGAGTGTATTATATCTGTTATACCTGGTCACTTTTACTGGCTTAAGAATTGAAAAGCTGCTCTGTGTCGGGGTCTCTTTCTGAAGTTCCGAAAAATTAAGGAATGTGCTTCCTGAGTGTGATTGACGGAGCTAGTGTTCAGCCATCCCTGTCCATAAGCCTTTTTGTGAAGCTCTGCCGGGACACTGCATGTCGAATGCTATTCTAGAAATTCTCCTCCATTTGTTTTCTGGTCAGTGTGCCCTCAAACCTTGATGTGACATAACCCTAACATTAATGATCACATCAAAAGTCATGCATCACCTTGCCCTGTCAGTGGCGGGTACTTCTGTTTAGTCATTTCAAACAAACCATGAAACTTCCCCACTGCTAAACATGCTGCGATTATAGACAGTGGATTCGAAAATCCATATGAGGTTGACTAATGTACAGGGCCCGACACTGACTGATGCCTCAGAAAGATCATAAAGCTCCACATAGTGCAGCAGTAAATCGTTTTTCACACACATGCAAAGACGTTTACCTGGAAATTCGCACTTACTGTCCAGTTTGATCTAGAAGAGTAATGCTTCTGCTCACTGCTATTTGTTTACCTACTAAAGGCTTTAAGATGTGTGGCATGGTCCTTTTAGGAATCGAGCACACACTCATATTTTTATCCCCTTAGGTCAAATTATGCACTTTGAATGATTTTTAAAGGTAGTAATTGACTGTAAGGTAACAAGGCTGTATTTGAAGAATGTTTTTTAGAAACAGTACAAGAGTACAAAATAAAATACAAAACAATGCAGCAGAAAATGGTGCAGTGTCCTATTTGCATGTTCCCTAGTTACTGTTTGTAAGTGTCTGCAGTGCAGTGAAGCACAGTTTCCATCCTGCTGTCACATGTGTAAAGATCAATAGCAAACACATTGTGACAATAAAACACGTCATTTCCCTGAAATGCAGGAGCATTCATTGAAATACTTGCCAACATAATCCAAATATTTATATCTCTCAAGATTTCTTATTCTTCTTTTTAAAAGAATTAGTCACCGGTTGTATAAAGATTAAAGAAAAAATTACTTAGTGGTAAAAGTAACTTCCTCCTGAACTCTATACTACATTCAGGCAAAGCTCACGTAACCTTCTTTTTGCACTTTTTGCATTCATTGTGTGATTTTTCTACAATCTGAACCTCTTTATATTTTACAGTTGTAGCAGTTGATGGATATTATTTCTAGCACATTTGTATTACTATGGCTTGGATTTAAACAAAAAAGTCACCCTGAATAAGAATGTCTGCTAAATTACTAAATGACAATGTAGAGCCTAGTCTCTTTTACTATTATGTATACCCTTTTAACACTCTCACCTATCATCAAACAAAAATGCTTAGCTGGGTCAGAAACTCCCTGAATAGAAATTACATTTGTCTTTAAATGGCGGATTTGATTCCAGTGGCCTGGATTATTTTATCATTGTATTATTATTATATATATGTTTTAAAATTATTATTATTATTATTATTATTATTATTATTATTATTATTATTATTATTTATTTATTTATTTATTTTTTAAATGTTATTTATGTGTTTATTTTAAGGTGTTATCTATCTTTACATTATAATTACATTTTTTTTGAATTTGTATATCTACATTGGTTTGTGTTTATTTTTATTATTATGCAGTTCTATTTGTGTCTTTTTCTTTTGTGGTTAGTTAGATTTATTTTAGCGTATGTGTGATGTGGTTTTTTTTTTGTTACTTTGCTCTTGCTCGGATTAAAACAAAGCAAATGCACCTTTTGGTCTTACCACCTTTATTTATTTATTTGTTGCAGCCTGACCTTAACAGGTTTTAATTGATGAACTTGAAAAAAGTTCATAAATAAGAGTGAAATGAATACAGAATTTCTAAATAGCCTTAAAGTTCTTCATGCTAACACTGATATAAACTTTTAAACTCTTTAAAGACAGTTTGGGAACACAAAATTTTAGGATCCATAAGACTACATAAATATTTAATGAGTGCTGACATTAATAAAGGACAGTGGTCCCTCATCTTAAAGGCTGCTTTTGTCAGTTTACCCCCAGAAAGTGTAATGGCAAAGGACACTTTTTGAAAGTAGCCTTTTTATATGTCTTAATGAGTTAACCAGTTGTCATAAAAGGCTTATGCAGATGCTTGTAGCCTGCTGAAAACTAACATACTGTACAGTGATAGTGGCCTAATTGGTAGGATACTTGCCTCTGGATCATGTGGTCAAGTGTTCAGATCCTTCTTCCACATACCACCACAGGGTTCCTGAGCAAAAGGAAGTCTAAGTTACTCCACAGAGACTGCCCCCTGTAGTTAGGGGATGGAAGTTGCTTTGTTAAACGCTGTAAACGTAATTATATGATGACAGAATTATGCGGTATAATATATGGCTTATTCTGCTTGTTTCTGTGAGAATGGAAGTTACTTAGGATAAAAGGGCCTGCTAAATACCATGAATGTAAAATGTTATCACCAATTGCTCTAAAAAACTGGAGACATACAGTGCCCTGGTAGTACACACAGCCCCTCCAACAAGAGAGGGTTCGAAGTGTTTAAACTCACTGGAGTGTGGCTCCTGTTAGACCAATAAACAAAATCCCTTTAAAGACCTTTTGATGAGGCTGGAACTTCTACACTGGCACTTCATAATGATGTCATGAGAATGATGGATGTTGGCCTGATGTGTCGTTCTGGGTGGTTAATAAACTCTCACTGCAGGAGAGGATGCAGCCGAGAGATTACGCTCTAGTTTCTTTGCTCTGCAATTTACGATTTCCTGCAAACCTTGGACTTCGAAAAGCCTTAGTAAAATCAAGCAGCTGCGCCACAACCATGTAATCATAACAGACATATGAGGAAGAGGCCAAGGACAAGGCCCTGTCCAGCATTTGCAAATGTTCAAACCTAAGAGAGATGCAGCAAAAAAAGTACAGTGTTCCTCCGTGAGGTTGCAGTTCAGAGTTTGCAGCCTCAGGCGTTTGCAGATGCTTTCTTAGAACTGAAAAAATAATTGTTCCTGGAAACCCTGCCAACCTACAAAGATCCTCTGCTTTGGTTTTTGGTTGCTTTTTCTGTGACAATGTATATATTCTTTTATTCATTTTAGACCGAAGTTATTAAAATAAAAATATATTTTACTCATTTTGTAACATAAATATAAATGTAAATTTAGCTACATTTCCAAATAAAACATACATGTATACATTTTTTTGTTTTGTTGAGAGAACACAACCGTATATTGGCTACTGTTCTGCATCTTGTCAGGTGAGTCCAGCATTCCCTCATCATAAAAGTTAACCATGTGGAGCTAACTCGAGTGTTTTTGTTAATGTATATTTTTGTTACTGTAAATTAATGAAATTATTTTTGTATTTACCCTGCCTATACCAAAGGAAACACCCATATAAACCAAAGAAAATGCACTTGTATGAAATACATTACAGTCTATACAGGGGTAACATCGGTGTTTTCCCTGTACAATGCAGATATGGGTTTGCATTTAAGCTGAGTAAAATCATTTCAGATCAAATTTAGAACATGTGTTAGAGCATAGTTTACACATTTTTTTTTCTTCACATTTTGCGAGTACTCTTGGAACATAACCCCGCAAATCTCAGGTCTACTGTAAACCTGAAAGAGATACTCATACACATAATGTTTATCAGTGTCAGCATCAGGTTGAAATGTGGTATGCAATTGAATTAAGTCAATTCTATGCCTTCCTTTTTTCTACGCACTGCATTTAACGGCTGCATTCACAAAAAAGCCAAATTGTCCAATACCAGTTTTTTTGGATTTCATACTATGTGGAGAAGTCATAAATCTCTTGAACAACAAACCAAATAAACGAATGAGCAGTCCAAGCATAATGCTCTGAACCCCATTTGTCTGTGCATTTTTAAAGTGAAACAAATTTTTAAAAAGACACAAAACTCTTTACTGGCACTGTAAGTTAAGTGCTGAAATAAGTGCACTTCAGACAGCCCCAAGTCCAGCGTGTTCTCATTCAAGTTGCAGTGCCATAAATGAGATTTGTATGCTATCTAAGACCATATGTAAAGATGACAGCTGGAGCTTGAAAAGATGCGATTTGTGTTTCCACAGAACTATGAAAACAACAGATTTATATCACAAAAATCCTACTAACTGGATTTGTGCTGCTTACAACTGGGAGCTTTACAGCCACCTATCAGAGCATATGAGAGCTCTGATAAAAATTTGGCAGGTAAGACCATTTTAAATGTAGTCAATATGTCTACAAAAAAACATTTTAAGATGAATTAAAAGTACAATGATTATATAATATATTTCTGGACCATTTTATTTCTGTCAATCCCTTTATGTTAAGAAATTGTCTCTTCATTTATATCAGGCCTTAAAAAAATTAGCAAAATTTTTGCAATTGTTTCTGGACAATAACAATTTTTTTGTTCCCCTATGTTAGATATATTGAGAATTTGCCAGGGTGTATTTTTAATCTGCTCCTTGCATTTTTCTAAAGGGATAGGATGAGGTCTAAAAAAGACAAAAACAATAAGTGTGCTATAAGTCTGCATTCTGATGCTTATTTGGAAAAAAAAATCCCTGAATGATTGACTTCACACCACCATGTTAAATGACATTGCATCCTTTAGTATCTTTTCTACAGTCATAGAAGCATGGTAGCTCACAGATATATGTTATGCTGATGTGTTTTTATAGTTAATGTGGACAAGAGAGAACCTCAGCAAATTCTCAGAATGCATCTCTGAAAACGTGCTCAGTTTAAAACCTGAATCAACCCCGGCTGAATGAACACTACGGCTCACTGTACAGCAGCTACTGGACTACAATACAAACAGCAAGCAATACACAGTTTATGTGGGAATGTGTTATCATGGTCAATGTCTTGAATGATCACAGACATTATTGTTTATTGTAAATACACACATCCTCAGTTGTAATATTGCTTTTATAAAACAATTTTGTAAAATAAAGGACACTGAAAGCCACTGAAACAGCAACACGTGTTCACATATGCAGATTTTTTTATTTTTATCCACTTGCAATTTGATATTTAGGCTTTGTTTTGAATTCTGTGTTGGGTTTTCCTCAAGTCAAGTAGTTGTACATAACAGGAAATGTGTGTAACAGACCTCAGAATGGAGAACACACAGGGGAGAGGTTTTGTTCTTTCTGTCAGACCTAGTGAAATTTGGAGTAGATTATGGAGCAATGTGGGGCAGTGGAACACTCTAATGGAAAAAGGAAGATGAAGCAACTAAAGGCAAGAGCAGAGGTGTCTGAGCAGCATCAGAGTCACAGCTGTCAATTCCGCATGAGCTTCTGCACTGTGATGCAGCATTCAAAACCTATTGGGTGCTCTGGTATGCTGCTCTCCTTCCACTGACCATAAATGGAGATGCAATATGAGACAGCGGAAAAACACGAAAGCACTGGCCTCTCCGGGTGCATTACACTTCCTTCATTTATTATACTTCTGAGGGTTCCATTGCCATAACCATTGTTATAGCATGGTTACAGAAAGAACATTGTGATGGTGATTACCGTAGAGCATGGGTCATCTTGCTCACAAAGGCCCGAAGAGGCTGCAGTTTTTCATTCCAGGCCAAAAAGGAGCTCCATTTGAGTGAAAACCTGTGGCCATGCCAGGTAGTTGTCACAAACATTACTACATTTAAATATGACAATATATAATAAAAATACAGCAATCAATTCCATAAATGGCCTAAATGGACTGAGAAAATGTTTTTTAAAAAGAAATACTACAGATCTTTTCCCACTACACTGGTTATACGAAATGAGATGAAGATAAATTATGCATAATGTGTTAGAAAGTCATTGGTAAATGTATTTAAATTTTGTTCTGCATACAGCCAATAAGTATTCCTTCTCAAAATCCAAAAAAGAACTTAATCTCTAAATAAGAAAGAAATCAAGCCATGATAGAATGAACGATGTAAATCAGCAGAATTAAAAACTATTTCTTTATTAATGGAGGACAAAACAAGTCACTAAGTACTACCTGTGGCTAAGCGACATTTGTGTGTCATGTCTTAAATATCCCTCAACAGTTTTTCTCTGCTTTACATCCCTCTCCAAAGTACGTAAGGCATTAATGCGCCGCACTGCGTGGTGGAAATGGAACATTCCACGGTTCCATATGGAGCCCATTGTCCTGATTACTTCACCCCAAAAATGAGGGTCGTCTGGTCTTCCCTTTCTATTTATGGAGTCTCTTTGTGGAAAAAAATGCCGGAAAAGACTTATGTAGACAAACCTGTGAGGAATGTCCGGCTGATGCGCTGCATGAAATTTGACATTCAGCGACAGCAGACGTTTGCTGTATCAACATTCAGGTGGAGAAGAAAGTGAATCCAGCATAAACTGACATTGACATCAGTTACAGGATGTGGAAAGTGCCTCTGCAGCCCATACATCTCTGTCTCTTAAGAATGAAGCTGAACATGTTCTCTACATGCACCATAAAGCGTGGTGTGTGCTTTTCTACCACAGCACCATGGAGTTCTCACCACTTGGTTTTAATTACTGAACTTTGTTTAAAATTACACTCGCCTGGCGTGGGGCTTCTTGGCTAGAGTGTCATCCCTGTCACAGACTAATAAACTCTGGGCTTTTGGAAGGGCTGCAGCTGTGGATAGTTACTCAGTCAACTTTTGATTCAGTACTAAAGCTTTCATGAACATGTGTGACGTATTTTGACAGCTTAAAGTTTGGATTCAGATGCCCCTGGATCAAGATAACAGTGTTCTAAGTTGGGCACACTCGTCAGCATTTTAATGCTCTTCTTGGTTCTGCTTTGAGGCTAAGTCAGTTCCAATAGCTGCCAGTAATTCCTGTATCTCCTGTCTTGGCTTGTCTGATGGTCTGGCCTCTACTATGTCCAATGGTCAACTTTTTGCATTTTTACATTGTTTTTTCCCCACATTTTCTTCCATCTTAGTCATAGCATTACGGTAAGTCACAACCCTGTGGTACAGTGAAGCCAAAGTTACGGCAAGGACAAAGGTCAGCAGGTGTCACCACTAGGGCATTGAAAATTTGCTACACTCTTAGAAAATAGTTTTACATAGTAAAAATAAGGTTTTTTTTTAATTACTTTTTATCATTAAATAAAGAAGGGTTTCTAATATATAATTGTTTCTCCATCATAAAGACAAGCCATTTAATATTGCAAAGGCCCATTTAGACATGGAAATTGTTAGGTTTTTGGTGATTGTATGCATAACTATTGCATTGTTTAAGAAATGTTATATAACCTCTTTTTACTTGTGTACTGTATTTTTCATATTATTTTCCACGGAAGGGATATTAAGTGGTTTTGAGCATGGGCATGCATCAGTTACATTAAAGAGAATAGCTTTAAGTGAATAAAATACCCCACTTACTGGAATTCAACATTAACTGTCCCCCCCCTGTCCCCCCCAGGATTTATGTCCATGGTTTTGAGCTACAAAAAAAACCTTGAATTTTAAGTTTCTCATAACAAAAAATTGTACATTTATGAAACCATCTATTTAATGTTCAACAGGAACCAGAAAAAGTTTTCCTAAAACATCACTCCAAAGAGCCTTCGTTATCTTCATTAATTTAGATAGCACAATAGGATGGTAAAACCATACTATGAAAACTTTCCCTTCTTCCCTTAAAGAATTTCCTATGCCCCGTAACCTTAAACAATGGGTAAGGATGTCTCAAAATGTCCTCAGATTTCTAAATTATTAAATTATTCAAAAAGTCAAATCATATAAATGATATTTCCAAAACCAGAAGTGGCTCTTTTGTTCTGATTCAACTTACCAAACTTCAGAAATATGAAATATTGTGACCTGTGTTGCATCTTATGGTCTTATTATATATTGGCTATATCGCCCAACCCAAACTCGTGTTAGCAAACGATGAGCAAAGGATATTGAAGTCCAGCTCTATAGATGCTGACCTTAGAAAAAAAAAAATGTAATACTAAAATGATCATACTCCTGGCTAGACAGACCCTCCTTTGAGATCCATGGCAGTATATGACACAGCAGCAGCTCCAGTCTCTCCCCCTGCACCTCAACTACACACATTCCAGTGTCTCTTTTCCTATATGTGGGCAGAAATCTTATGCCTTGTAGAAGTTTCTGTATATCAAGTGGGTGCATGGTGAAAATTTTTAGATTTCCTCTTGATCCTCTTGTTTATGCTGAACATTCCCCCAAATGTAAGCTGTGTCTGGTCTTTTCTGGCACTATGTGCGTAAGCATTCATATAAGGAACTTCTTTTTATCCCATGAGTTGTACCACCATTTAGGGCCAAAGGAACTACCACATTCCGAAAAGAGCCCAGATAAAAAAACATTTAAGTTTAATGTGACAATCGATAAAGGAAATGATGCCTTGATGTCAGTGTGGAAAAATACCAGTGCCTCTTGTCAGGTTTAAATAGAAGCGTCACAGGAAGACACTCTTTGTAGAGACTTGAAAAATGCTGCTCAAGGCGTGCTAGATATGGAGCCCCGCCAGGTAGTAGTGATTGTAGAATTAAATCATGGGACCTGACACATCTGTAGCTGGGTTCCAAGGCCTGGGGCATGATGATAAGGCTTTCCACCTGGCAGGAGGCAGATGCAGATCATTTTCATCATTCTGAGGGCAAGTTGAGTTATGAAGTGTGAATTCTGCTGAACAGGCTGAAGAGGAGTCCGGCCAGTCATAGTTTACTCACTGTTGTGGTGACTCATTGCCACACATTTAACAAGGTATGAAATACAACTAACCAAAGTTAGGACTTATGAAGTCCTTACAGCAGATCAAAGAAGCATAGCCATATTTTTGAATATGTTTGATTACATAAATATATACACCACAAATGGGCAACCAGAAACACAGTGCCCAGGGAGCAGTGTGTGGGGACAGTGCCTTGCCCAAACGTACCTCAGTGGTGACACTGGCAGACCTGGGATTCAAACCCATGGTCACAAGCTGGCCCGGTATGTGACAACTTACACAAACAAAATTGGTCCTTGATTAGTTGCTTGCTTAGTGGAGATCACTGGAAGTAGCACAGTTATGGACGTTTCAAAATTCAATATAACAGCTTTTGCACAGAAAAACTACAGTCATCTTAGCATGGACTTACATTACTAGTGGGTGTTCTGTTTTCTTGATTAAATCTAACAAATGGCACACAAGGGGCCATTTTATTGAGCAGCTATCACATATGTAACTTCAGATCCCCGTTGAACAGTCTGGACATAACAGCACTTGTGGGGTATTCCTGGTATGCAGTGGAGAAAAAAATCCACCCTGTCTGGTCTGACCCCACACAAAAGTTACTGTAGCTTTTTTGTAAGAATCAGAACTGGACTTTAGAGCAGTGGAAGAAGGGGGCCTGATGTGATGAATTGCGTACACTGTAGAAGGTGAGCTGGTGGAGGCAGCGTGATGCTCTAGGTCTTTTTTCTTGTGATTCATGTGGATGTTGCTTTGACTGCATTAAACAGAAGTTCATTTACAAAATGATAACATTATGAAAACGCTTTAAAGATTTCAGGTCATTTGTAGGAAGCTGTATAAATTAGGAAATGTTAAATTTGTCCATAAGTATAAATAGAGCTATGGATGATTTCATAATGACTATATCCAAAGTCATATCCAAAACTCAGTCACAAACCACATACAGACATTACTATATACTATATATACTTAATATATGTGTACTATTTTTATCTGTATTTGTATTTGTAAGGCTATTTGTATCTGTATTTGTTGAAAGGAGAAAAATATTCATATTCGTATTTGTATTTGTATTCATATTCTAGTAAAATTCTTAATAAAGCACGCAAACTCGTCATTTAAAGGCACCAACTGGCCTTTACATTACATGAATATTACATCATGAATGGACAAACAGAATGTTTCCATATGTGTCTGGAAAAAAATTATTAAGATAAGACCAGTATTCCCTTCTCTCAAAATATTTTTGGATTTCATTTAAAGGGATGAGTTTTAAATGACACCATGTTATCCTATTTGCAAATCAACCAGTGTCATGCATTTTTAAAACAAAGGAGGGCTTATCAGAAAGGAAAGATTTTATAGCACCTGACGGCTCAAAAGAAAGGCTCGACATCACTTGTAATGTTCCATTTGTAATCTGTTTCATTTAATGGCCTTTTGCCGTCTGGCAAATGACAAAGACATGTGTCGTAAATCAAAAACAGCAATTAAATGCTGAGTGGGGCTAGCACTCTGACATTGTGAGCTTCATTGATAGAAGTCGGGAGCTGTGCTGTGGTTGCGTCGCTACTTTGCTATTGTCCAAATGTTGAATTATCAGTCTTCCTCTGACCTAGTTGTGTCACATATTTTAAATTAATCTACCCTAAGCATCCAATAATGTCCCGAGAGGAATATAGCATCATTCAAATATGAATATAGTTCCTGTTTTACTGACACTTTGTGATGCATTACCAAGTATACTTGCTGCAGTGACTTGGCCTAAACAGAACAGGATGGGCCAGCATATTTTGTTGAAACTTTTTTTTTTTTTAAAGCTGTCCTCAGGAAGACCTAGCAAGGTTTATGTCCTCTTACAGCTTCTAACATGCTTGAATCGGGATATGGCACAGGTATATTGGAAAGAGCCTAAGAATTGGGCTGTTTTAGACAGTAGGCGGCAATACCACCCAGAAGATCACCCTCTATAGTTAAGCCAGACACCAAGGTTGAAGGATGGCAAAGCCAAGTTTTTCCATGCTTGACGTGGGCTCTGAGGTTCCAATGCACCTCAGTTCAGGGGAAGAGCCAAAACATGAACTGATTCCCGGCTTGCTACACCATTGCCAGATGACATTCAACTAACAAAATCAGTCCTCATTAACTGACAGAACTGAACTCAAGCCTGGATCCCTGTATGGTTGAACGTCTAGCATCTGGAAAGAGAGCAGAACTGCCTTGTGACAGCACTTCAGATGATACTGAACAGAAAGGCGTCCCTGTCCTGCACATGGTGCTGTATCTGAAAGCTGATGGAAAGAGTGAGTAGCACTAGCTCTTTAGCCCAAGAGGAAGGATGGAGGGTGGGCAAGGAAACTGCTCCTCTCCTTATCTGGCAAGGCCCTGTGTCCTCTCATGCCCTCATTTTGCCACCCACGCTCTGATGTCATAGGCACGTCTCAACATACCTGCACTTACACTCTTGCTTTAAATTCCAGGAGCAGTGACGACACTGCCTTGGAAGTGAACAAGCAATAAACACATGTACAGGTTGTCAAGAAAGAAAACATGAGTTCATTTTACTAGAGAGAGGATGGTACAATAATGTCAGAGATTGCTGTTCCTCAGATCCCCCCTGCCCACTGACCTTATGCCTCCAATCTAGAAATATTACACCATTTCCTCCAGGATAATACAAGTTTTCTGATTCTGATTGTCCCCATAGCATAAGGATTATCTGCACTCAGTAAAGCAATTTAAATGAGTGCACACTCATGACTTAAATGCTGTAGAGAAATCTGGGTGAGCATTTGTGTGCTTCCGAAGCTGTAATGCTGTACCCCAGTGATATCAGCTAATAGCAAAAAAAAGTCAGGGAATAAACAAAGTCCAACAGAATTATAAAGGACAGTGACATCTGGGTTGGTATTACTGTAAACTGGCAACATATCTATCGATGCCAAACAAAGAACTTGAAAACTATGAAATACATTCTTAAAAATAGATGGTCACTGTATGCATAGACTGAAATCAAGTGGTGTCTTGCTCTATAGATCTCAACACACCTTAACTGACCCAACAAATCACAGTATATTGGAGGGGCTTCAATATTATCAAAATCTGCGAATGTTGAGTGCTTCGCTATGTGGACAAAAATATTGGGACACATGACCATTACACCTACAGGGACTTTAATAACATTGCTTTCAAATACATAGACTTTAATAAGAAATTGGTCCCCACTTTGCAGCTATAACAGCTTCCACACTTCTTGGAAGCCTTTCCATAAAAATTGGAGAGTTTCTGTGGGAATGTGAGCCTATTCATTTTGTATGATGTCAGACAATGATTTTGGATGAGAAGCCTTGGCTCACAATCTCCACCCCAGTTCATCCCAGAGGGATTTGATGGGGTTAAGGTCAGGACTCTGTGTGGCCCAGTCTGGTTCATCCACACCAAACTAATTCAACTATGTCTTTATGGAGCTTAATTTGTGCACTGGGGTACCATCTTGTTGCAGTATAAAAGGTCCTTCCCCAAACTTTGTCCACAAAGTTGGAAGCATGGCATCGTCCAGTATGTCTTGGTATAAGTATTAAGATTGCCTTTGATGTAAGGTAATTGCTTTAGGACAAGCCCTGAAAAACAGGTATGTCCCAATACCTGTGTCCTTATAATGTGTGTGATTGGTTCGTCACTGCCATACTGAGGATGAAGGTTTCGATGAGAAAGGGGAGTAGATCGGCCCCTTGTGGTCAAAAGTGGAACAGCAACGCTCCGTGGTGTTTGCCAGATCCTTGAGAACCCAACACAAAAGCAGAAAGCAGCATTGAAAAACCTCTTCACGATATTTTTTACTCTTTTACCCTGTTAGCTCAGAGGCAGCCATATACTTGTTGGTGTAAATGTGATTTTTGTATTTAAAATCCTCTCAAAATGGGATTAATATTATCTCTCTCTAATATTCTCTCTCTCTCTCTCTCTCTCTCTCTCTCTATATATATATATATATATATATATATATACACACACACACACGTGCACACACACACACAGATAGATAGATAGATGGAAAGATTATATTATGTAAAATATTGGATATAGATTTAAAGTTATAAAAATTAAACCCACAAAATTTTTATCAGTTACTCTTTACAAATCTGCTTTTCTTTTCCACTTCAGCTCATCAGTAAAATATTTATCTGGTGATGGAAATTCTGCACTGGAATGCGCAACGGAATTTTATTATTTTTTTATTTTTTCTCTGATATTCCTCTCACTGTGAGGTAAGAACCAAAGCCCTGCCTTTTTCCTCCCTTTCCAAGCTCCTGATTGGAGGAGGCAGCACCTCTGGAATGCCCTGCAGCGGTTAAATAGTGCCCTGCTCTACAGCTCTGAGAGAGAACGAGCTGAACCAGGACCAACCAGAGAAGAAAGAGGTTTCAGAGAATACTAATAATCACACCTTCTAAGAAGCTCGGTGGAATTGAGACTGACAGACACTCAGAGATTCTGACACGAAAGGATTTTAAATTGTACTTTTTCGTTATTTCGGGGATTTTGCCTGCTTTGGGTGAGTCTATAAATCACAGTTTTTATTTTATGAATGGAAAGTTTTTTCAACTGCATACATGGGGATGTAGAATATGATCCGTTCCCTGGACCCCTGTTTTATATGTGCTCTTTCTTCTGTGTGAAAAAAGGCTGAGTTCTGACCATGATGTTCGCCACGATCTTTCTGCTGCTCATGTTCTGGATGTCAGAAGGCAGCCGAGTGGCAGGTGAGAATAATATTTCTCTTCAGGTATCTTCAGTCACAACGTGGTGAGGTCTGGTTCTATTTCAGTCACATGGGATTTAGTATCAATTTGGTGGCTTTGACTTAATTTGAAATGTATTTGATTTGAACTAAGTCCATACTGATCTTATACAAACCATATGTACCAAAAATATTACAGAAAGATAATATCTGCTCAAAAAAAAAAACCCTCTCATGAATATAAGTACTGGACGAACCCTTGGAGTTCTGTATCAGGTCTTCAGGAGCTGATTTGATTTCTCCTTAAGAAATATCCTTGGATAGGTTCATTTATTTTCACTTGAGCCTGTAAGTCAGTGAAGAAATAATACTTTTACCAGATTCACATCTATCCAGTAAGGCTTCTCTTACATCAAGATATTCTCCTTCACTTTCACAGAGAACCGAGATGACAACAGTGTGTATGACCTTTTTGAGCTTGCACGTGTCCATAAGAAGCACCATGGAGTGAGTTTAGTGAAGGGTCCAGATCCCTACAGCCCCGCTTACAAAATTCTCAACCCCAACCTAATCCCCGCCGTCCCAGAGCCCTCCCTCAGGGATCTCATTTATTCCATCCAAGAAGAAAAGGGATTCCTTTTCTTGGTCAACCTGAAGCAAGCCAAGAGGACCAGAGGCAGTCTGTTAACGGTGGAGAAGAAAGATGGCTCTGGTCCCATCTTTGAGATTATCTCCAATGGAGATGCCCACACCTTGGATTTGGTTTACACAACTGCTAACAAGCAACATGTGGTCTCCATCGAAGATGCTCATTTGGCGAGCGGCAGCTGGAAGAACATCACCCTGTTCCTGCAGGAGGACCGTGCGCAATTATATGTTGGCTGCGAAGAGATAAATACTAGTGAGCTGGATGTGCCCATCTACCAAATTCTGACCCAGGAGGTGGCTGACATCGCTACCCTCCGGATTGGAAAAGGAGCTGTGAAAGATCGGTTCATGGTAAGTTTTCTGAACATGTATATCATTCACATTGCAGATTTTTTAAATATTGAGATACCCTTTCTGACAGCACTCTTAATATCTAAGTAAACCAATGTCCTGAATAAAGAACTGCCCTGAACTTCTCCTTGTGCACAAATTGCCCCTACAGGGAGTCCTCCAGAATGTGCGCTTTGTCTTCAGAACCACTTTGGATGCAATCCTACGCAACATGGGATGCGAGAGCTGTAAGTGATTATGCTAATGCCACAGTCCCGCATAGTTCTTGAAATGAATCATTTTTGGCAAATGCCACACCAATTCGCACAAACAATAGCATTTGTTCTCTTCATAGCCACCTTCATCACAGACGTCATGACCCTGGACAACCCAGTCAATGGCTCCAGTCCAGCGATCCGCACGGATTACACTGGACACAAGACCAAAGGTAAGCTCTCACGTTTGACCATTTGATAGAGTCTGGGCTCTGGACCCTTTTAAAGTCATTGGCCTGTAAAGTCTCAGACAGAATGTTTTGTCCCTGTCCCTGTGAATCAGATCTCCAAGACATCTGTGGCTTCTCATGTGAGGATCTGGCCAGCATGTTTAAGGAGCTCAAGGGGCTTGGTGTGGTGGTTAAGCAGCTGTCAAACGAGCTCCGCCAAGTGGTGAGTATCAAAACCAGCTGTGCTCAGCTTGTGCTCTCTCTCTCTTTCTCTCTCGCTCTCGTGCTCTCTCTTTCTTTGTCTTTTTCTCTCTGTCTCTCTGTTCAACTGCCGAACCACTTGTTACTTAGTCACTTCTTACTCTTTGCCAAACCTCAAATTACCCTCATGTGAATAGCAGCAAGCCCTCTTTATTTTATTTCATTTTCCATCCCTCTGATTCATATCCAATGGAATCCCTCCTGATGCAGACAGTGCCTCCTTTGGTGCAGTAGCTCAGCTAAAATACCTTCTCTTCCCTGTTTTCACCCTTCTAGACAGAACAACAAGCCTTAATAAGGAACAAGATTACGATCCACAGTGGGGTGTGCCTGCACAACGGTGCTGTCTACAAAGACAAGGATGAGTGGACAGTGGACAGCTGCACCCACTGCACCTGCCAGGTAAACCCACAGCTTATGCTGAGTAAAATTAAAGGGATACAGCTAAAAGTGGATGAGGAAATGTATGTTGGCCTTTTAATTGCATTCATCCATCTCACAAAGTAAGCTGCCAGCATGTTTTGGTAAGCCCAGCCAGTAGTGATGGAGTGAAAGCAGGGGTCATAATGGAGTGCGAGTGGAGTGTTTTGCTTGCGTGAACTCTGCAGAAGCAGCACTGTGACCGCAGAGCACCTGGCCATTAGCCAGAGTCCTGCTTGAGATTAGGAAAGAGTGAAAGCCAGCAGAGCAGCAGGAGCCATCTGATGCTTTAGTTTACAGCAAAACGCTGGAAAACCTTTAACCAAGGTTTTGTGTTTTTCTTCTTGAGTTCCATGGCTTCACCAAAAAAATTCACCAGTTAAGTGTTTGGAAAAAACTAACAACTGTGAACTTAACGTCATGTTGAATGTGGAGTTGCTTGATCTGCTAGAAGATGATAACTTCAGCCCCATCATGCCAATTATAGACATTTGTGATGGCCCTACCCATCCTAACTAACCACAAACAACAGGCTGGGGCTACAACACCACAGATTCTCCCATTCTAAGTCAAAGGTTACTCCTTTACTGCAAAACACACAAATTAGGTCTGCAAGAGAGGCTTGCATTTACTTAATGTAAACTTTCAGAATTTAACGGTGAGGGCCAAGACTCTTGAACTGAGCACAACCTTGTTTTCCACAGAACTCTGCCACCATTTGTCGGGAAATCTCCTGCCCTCTCATGCCTTGTGCCAACGCCACTGTGCCTGATGGTGAATGCTGTCCACGCTGTGGAACTCGTGAGTTCAATTTATTGTAACATTGGCAAAATGTTGCCACACCTGCACATAGTACCACTGCAGCTGAAAAGATAAGTCATGACAGCAGTTCTAAATAAACACTCTTTTTTTCTCACTCCTTTCTAATAGCGAGTGACTACGCTGAGGACGGTTGGTCACCCTGGTCTGAGTGGACACACTGCTCAGTGACCTGTGGTCGTGGCATCCAGCAGCGTGGACGTTCCTGTGACCGCATCAACAGTAACTGCGAGGGCACCTCAGTGCAAACAAGAGACTGCTACCTGCAGGAATGCGACAAGCGCTGTTAGTTTTAACATAATTATTATCTGCAGAGCTTTACCATTAATTTACCATATGAACATAAACTTGTTTAAAAGAGGACAACCGATGCATGCTTTGACCAAGGTTGCAATTTGGTTCCACAGTCAAGCAAGACGGAGGCTGGAGCCACTGGTCTCCCTGGTCCTCATGCTCGGTGACCTGTGGGGAGGGCGTCATTACAAGAATCCGCCTTTGCAACTCACCTACGCCACAGATGGGTGGCAAGGACTGCCAAGGAGAGGGCCGACAGACAGAACCATGCAAGATGTCCCCATGTCCTGGTAAAGATTTTGGAAGTTGATGCTGTTTTTGAAACCTGATACAAAAGAAGTGACTGTAACATAAGGTTTATTTTTATCAGTATCTCAATCACAGTAGACAAAGACTTATCATTACAATCTTCTCCGATGTTTTAGTTAATGGAGGCTGGGGGCCCTGGTCACCATGGGACACTTGCTCTGTCACTTGTGGTGGAGGACTACAGACCCGTAACCGTCTCTGCAACAATCCTGTGCCAAAATATGATGGAAAAGAATGTGTGGGTGATTCTAAAGCAACACGTTTATGCAACTCCCAGGACTGTCCCATTGGTAAGCAGAGAAACAGTTTTACAGTAACACTTTGATCTACAAAGAAACTCTTCAGTCTAGAAAGTAAAATGAGAACATAATTGTACATGTCATTTATATTTTAAAGGAAATGGCCGCAGATTCATTCAACTGTTTTGTATGCATTCTTAGAGCATATGTTAAATAAATATATCTTTTCTCAATAGATGGCTGCCTTTCCAACCCTTGCTTTGCTGGCAGTAAGTGCACTAGCTTCCCTGATGGCTCCTGGAATTGTGGAGATTGCCCAGTTGGGTATACTGGAGATGGCATTCACTGCAGGGACATTAATGAGGTACAGGCCCTGTGAAAAAAGATAGCCTGATACAGTAGATAACAATACATCCTACTCTTTGTCTAAAAACTCCTTTGTTTCTTCAGTGCAAAGATGTTCCTGATGCCTGTTTCACGCTGAATGGAGTCCATCGCTGTGAGAACACAGATCCAGGCTATAACTGCCTTCCCTGCCCACCTCGCTACTCTGGACCTCAGCCTTTCGGTAGGGGACTTGAAGAAGCTCTAGCCAACAAACAGGTGAGTGAAGTTGTAATCAAAGCAATGGTCACCAAATCTCCTGCTGGAGATATACCTTCTTCTGAGTAAAGCATCTCATTCTGCTAATCAAGGGCTTTGTGCTATCTGCAATAATAGGTGGTGTCAATAAGCGTTAGAGCTACATTCTGGTAGAAGGTATGTCTTTAGGAGCAGTCTTGGTGACCTGAGTTTATCACAATGCTGGAATAAAACGTAGGATCTATTAAATTGACAACTTGTGAAGTACATTATAATAAGTGAATTAAGTTGAATCTGGTCGGCTGGAGAAAGTAGAATTGTGATGTATGCAAGTTCTATTGCCCTCTAGGGCTCTAGGCACTGATATCAACAAAAACCTATAATCTGTTATGGAGAGCAAACCAAAATCATAACTTTTCTCTTACAGGTCTGTGCACCAAGGAACCCATGTGAGGACGGGAGCCATGACTGTAACAAAAACGCCAACTGTATTTACCTGGGCGTTTTCTCAGACATCATGTACCGCTGTGAGTGCAAACCTGGTTATGCTGGAAATGGCTACATCTGTGGGGAGGACACTGACCTGGATGGATGGCCCAACACTAACCTCCATTGCGTGGAAAATGCCACCTACCACTGCAAGAAGGTATCTAACTTTCTGTTTCACCTTATGATTAAAAACAACCTTGCTATATAATTGAGGTTGCAACCCCCTAATCCATGCACCTCATGTTTCAGGACAACTGCCCTGATCTTCCCAACTCTGGCCAAGAGGACTACGACAAGGACGGAGCTGGAGACGCTTGTGATTATGATGATGACAACGATGGAATCCCTGATGATAGGGTGAGACTAAAACACATTCTTCCTATTTGACAAACTTGTGTATGCAAAGTGCAGCATTACAAGGAAAGGAGAATAAGCAAAAGATTTAAAGAGTGTGGAATTGTAAGCACGCCTGCCACAATACTATAAATAACAGTTTTGCTATGGGCACACTGTCAATGGTATAAGACCTTTTGGTTTTACATCCATAATTTAAAGTTCTATGTTGAGGGGAAAATTCTTACTGGGCAAGTAAACAGTAGTGTCCCCAGAGCCAAATCTTACATACCAGCTCAGCTGAACCTGAAGATTGGAGTCTGTGGTGTGCAGCTCCAGCCATTGATTCATCACACACTTTGAAGTCTACTTTTAACTTTTTATCCATGGCACAGAAAATGGCCCCAGATGTTTGAATGGTTCCTTAAGTACATCTACTTATAATCTGGCTGCAGTGATGCTTGAGCAAAGGTTTCCAGTAGTAAGGGATTTTGTTGTATGTGTTAAACAGGACAACTGCCCATTCATCTTCAACCCACGACAATTTGACCAAGACCGTGATGAAGTTGGTGACCGCTGTGATAACTGCCCATATGACAGCAATCCTGACCAGATTGATACAGACAACAATGGAGAAGGCGACGCATGTGCCATTGATATTGATGGTGACGGTAAGAGACAAACCTGCAAAAGGAAATGCATCACAACATGCAGCCCAACTGGCTATTTAAAGAGAACAATTAAAATGGAAACTGGTTAACATTCATTGCTCTGTTCCTCAGGTATTCTGAATGAGAAGGACAACTGCCCATATGTCTACAATGTTGACCAGAGAGACACTGACCGTGATGGGGTTGGAGACCACTGTGACAACTGCCCCTTGGAGTACAACCCCGATCAGGTCAGTTGCTCCCTACTCCTGACACAATTTCCTTTGTATATTCTGGTATATTTGACCTTTTTAATAATCAAATTGTATGGTGACTGTTACACATGCAAATTTCTTGTAAAGTCCTGAGCGTTTCAGTAAGAATGAAATCTTTGAGTCCCACATCTGAACCCTTTCCAAACTGGCGGAATTTAATCTGCGGTACATTAAATCATGAGTCATAAATGCTGGAGAACAGACTGAAAATGACATTTCAGTGAAAAGAGTCACTTAATTAGAGAATTGGGACAAAAGCTAGCATACTTTTATGCGATCAGACTTAACAATAGATTCATTCATGCTTCTCTTCCTACAGATTGACTCCGATTCAGATAATGTGGGCGACAAGTGTGACAGCAATCAAGACATTGACGAGGACGGACATCAGAATAATCTGGACAACTGCCCATACATTCCCAATGCCAACCAGGCTGATCACGACAAGGATGGCAAGGGAGATGCATGTGACCATGATGATGACAATGATGGTGTGCCTGATGACAAAGACAACTGCAGACTGGCCTTCAACCCAGACCAGTTAGACTCTGATGGTAAACACAATAAAGTGATCTTATTTTTTTCATAATTTGTACTTAAATATTTTAACGTTATCTTAACCTACATTTTTCACTTTCTCCTAGGTGATGGACGTGGTGATGCATGCAAAGATGACTTTGATCAGGACAATGTGCCTGACATTGAAGACGTTTGTCCTGAGAACTTTGCTATCAGTGAGACAGACTTCCGTAGGTTCCAGATGGTCCCTCTAGACCCCACAGGAACCTCCCAAATTGACCCTAACTGGGTGGTCCGCCATCAGGGAAAAGAGCTTCTTCAGACAGTCAACTGCGACCCTGGCATTGCTGTTGGTAAGTAGTTAAACACAAGCTAATTGCACATCTCATCAGATCAGACTCTGTAAAATCACAAGCAAATCATCAACAATCGCCATCTGTTTCAGGTTATGATGAGTTCAATGCTGTGGACTTCAGTGGCACCTTCTTTATCAATACTGACCGAGATGATGATTATGCTGGCTTCGTGTTTGGCTACCAATCCAGTTCCCGCTTCTATGTGGTGATGTGGAAACAGATCACACAAACCTACTGGTCCCATACACCCACTAGAGCTCAGGGCTACTCTGGACTATCCATCAAGGTAGTTAATTCTACCACAGGGCCAGGAGAGCATCTGAGGAATGCTTTGTGGCATACTGGAGACACACCAGGACAGGTGAGCAGGACTTTTTTCTTAGATAGATTACGCTCCTTCGAAACAGATAATGCATTTAGATCTATGAGGATTGTGATATTAATTTGGAACATGTTGAATTCCAGGTGCGCACTTTGTGGCACGACCCCAAGAACATTGGCTGGAAGGATTACACTGCCTACAGATGGCACTTGATCCACAGGCCTAAAACTGGACATATCAGGTTAGTGTGGTTCACAGAAGTGAGCATCTGGAACAAAGAAACACCTTTTAGGAACCAAAGAAGCAGAAAACATGCATCTAACACACTCGCTCTTCTTCCCTTTCAGAGTTATCATGTATGAGGGCAAGAAAGTCATGGCAGATTCTGGAAGTATAAATGACAAGACATATGCTGGTGGAAGACTCGGTCTCTTTGTCTTCTCTCAAGAGATGGTTTACTTCTCAGACCTCAAATATGAATGCAGAGGTAAAATATTAACAGTTGTACAATTGAAGCTAAATTCACATTTATTAGTCCCATGGGTGGAACATTTTAATTTTTACATCAGCAAAGTACAAGACCTTACAGGAGAAGAAAGTAGAAGCAGTACAGTTAATAGAATAAAATAGAAAATTGAGAATTCTTGACAGCCTTGAAGCATGGGTATCTTAAAGACACAACAATTTGTGCGAGAGCACTACTAATTGTTATTTCGTCTGTTCTTTCAGATGTATAATGGAACCAGATGGGATTTCCCTAAGGAATGTGCCTATCATCTGTTGTCTTCAACCTATTTAAACGTTTCATGTAAGTTCTGAGATGAAGCCTTTCAACTCTTTCCTGTGGTGGGACCAAGGGACATAAGGGAGAAGCTACAAGGTCTGGTCATGTGACCTTGTGGCTAAAAGTAACTGTTATCTGGATGAGGACAATAGAAACCCTGCAAGAAAAACAGGTAGCACATGGACATCCGTGCATGGAATGAGAAAGAAACCTTAAGACTTCTGAATTTCTAAAATGGTCAGGTTCTCCCTCCTGTTTTGGTGGACCTAAAGGAAGAGTAATTGTCTGTAATTGCAATGTTAAACCTCAGATCTGCTGTGGACTATAATCATGAAAGGAAGAAACCTCTCATAAAATGAAGAAAAGTGGTTCCACTTCTTTCTAATGGGTCTGAGGTCCCATGGACGAACTGTTGAGGGAGAATGCACAAGATGGTATAAACAGAAACGGACTGTGTTATTTTTTTTATAAATGAGTGTTTTCTGTGTGTATGTATGTCACAAAAACCCTTTTAAAATTACATTGAACCCTATGCCCATAAAAGTGGATTTCAATTGATGACAGCAAGCCTTTTTTTCCCGGAGAAATTTCTCCAAGCTGTTCTCAGGGTAAAAAGAACCTTTTGTCATCAGTTTTAAACATGAGAACAGTAGGTACCAGATACATTTGTACAAATATGCAGTTAAATGTTTCAATTGTGTTGCTTTGTGTGTATTTAAATTCTTGGCACAACATGGACATACCTTGAATTAATTTTCATCCTTTATCATCTCAGTGAAACTTGTCACATAATAATTAAAACAAAAACTGGATCTTTTGGGTAAAATTGCCTTAATTATGCTGAAATCCATGATTTTTATTGCAATGAGAACAAGTTATTGTTGTCTTTTCTTAGTTTTTTTAGCACAGAGTGCATGACTATAGTGGATGACTACGCTCTGTATTCTAAAGGAAAACAAATATACAAATATTACCTCACTGTTGTAAATTGAAACAAACTAAAGGACAAATACATCTTAGCTGCAGAATATAAACTCAGTTGGCTTCTTTGTTATGTAGTTAGCAAGTGTAGTACAATCATATCTTCCAAATGTATATAATACAAACTATTTTTGGAGCATCAAATACTCCAACAGGGCATAAGTGTTTTTTTTTGTTTAAGTTATGTTGTGCTTAGTAAATGAATGATGCCTTTTAAAGAATAAGTTATTATTAAAGTTTTTTTTAAATCTATTTTAGTAAGTAATTTCATGTGTGTAGATATATGCTATTTAAATAATTTATCAGGAATTGTGACCTGACATTGGAAGTTGTTTTTGTCTGTATAAACTGTTTGCACACTGACTTGAGGATGTTTTTATTGTTGTTTATAGTTTGTTGCCTGTTTGTTCCCTCTCCCTCTTTTTTGTACAATTACAGCTGCCTTATATTTTAATATTGCAACTTTTACCCCAAAAGCTGTTTTTTATGCCTACCAATTATTTTAAAAGAACAACAGAACAATAAACAGTTGAAAACTGAAATGAATGTTCCTTTGAAAGCTTCTTTGTTACATTCATCAACATTTAGTCATTGATATACAAAAGAAAATCTTTAATATGGAGGTGAAAGGAATCAAATGTCTATAATACAAATACAGTCATTTTAAATCTTGGTCAAACAATTGAGTTTTTATAAATTGTTGTAAAGGGAAACACAGTTTTTTTCAATGGTTTACTTTTCCCCTGCATGCACCTCTCCATCATAAATGTCTTTAACACATTCTTAAACAGCACATTCAATTGCATGACCAGCGCCTATAATTCAAAAGTAATGAAAAGCAACAATTTTCATATTACTGATTTTGAAAAAAGTTTTAAATGAGATGATAGATGTTGAACATCCCATTTAACTGAATGTTCACAATAAACAAAACTCCTAAATTAGTGTAAACAGAAACATAAGTTGTAAATAAACTGGCTTGTACGCTGTAGAGGAAAAAACTTAAGTGAGAGTGAATGGTGAAAATTCAGCACTCTGGGGCAAATATGCTTGGAATGTTTCCCCATAAATCAAGTTGTAATAAATTGCTTTTTTTTCAATCTCAGTCACACTTTTCCATCTTTAAGGTATTTAATTACTCTTTGTGAAACATACTCTAATATTGTATTATCATACAAAAAAAAAAACTAAATTAATATTGTTAGACAATTCCTTCTGATGACCTTATAAGATTACAGCTTAACCTCACTCGATATCCAGTCCTGGGTAGGTTCTTCACTCACATGGGTAGATGTGGGGGTTCCATATTCTTCCTGCAGCAACTCTAAGAGAGCAGAACTGCACAAGTGGGGTGTGCTGGCCAGCAGAGACATGGCATTGCCTTCCAGAGCACAACAGGATCTAGGGGAAGAATCTTTCGTACCGGAGCCAGAACATCTGCTCAGTTCCACCTCACATTCCACAAGCAGGCTCCTAAGCTGTTCTTCAGGTAAACCCTGTGTGTGAAAACAATATAATTGGCAAAATGTTTAAGTAACAAACTATGAAAACGTGTTGCTTGACTTACACACTTGAATCACCATTAAGTTCATATGAAAGCACGGCAGTAGCAGAGGTGAACAATTAAGGTCCAGAAAGTGAAAATGGAACAACGCCACGACAGACCTCTGCGCGCGACCAACCAATACATCTAGAGTATAACAAGTGCTTATTAATCTTGTGCCAACACTCAACAAACATAGACTCCTCTAAGCACAATGCTGGGGATTGTGGGGATGGAAAATCAAGCTAAATGATGCCTAAGACTATAAAAGTGTCACACCACAGTTCGCAATTTTCACTCTCCAGAATGTCACTTAAAAAGCAGCAGTTAAGGAGTCAAAGCAAAGTTTAGAAGAGCAAGACAACTCTCTAAGCAACTGTAGATGGAATTGTTTGAATGCAGGCAAAGCTAAGTCTTCTCATGCAAGCAGAAAATCTTTGGTTGGTTTGGAGGACTCATCAGGGGTAAACATTACTCATCCAAAGCAACTATGTCTGAAATTTGTGAAAAAAACACAATTTTAATTCAGATCAAATATTCAGTAATATACTATTGCTTCTGGTACATCTTTTTCCAAAACCATTACTAAGGAGCTCATAAATCCCTCTACTCTTCTGGAAAAGTTTTTCCACACAATTCTTTTCATAACAGTGTGTCTGTGGGAATTTGTGTCTGTTTATCCAAAAAATTATTTATAAAGTCAGTCACTGAGGTTGAACAAGAAGGCCTGGTTCAGTTGCAATGTCCTTTTTCATCGTAAAGATTTTAGCTGAGGTGTCTAATTGTCTAAATTGACTTTGTATGACATTAGAGCTAACCCTGAAAATAGGCCCTGGGCTATTACCCAATCTCTACCAAACACTACTATTGGTATTACGCATTCTCCCAATAGCGCTCCTGGCATCTACCAAATCTCTTTTTGTCCACAACAAAGCCTGATAAAGAATATTCATTACACAATTGTTTCCACTGCTCCAGAGTCCTTTACACCACTTACACTTGGAACTGTGCATAGTGATCATTGGCTTGTGTGCAGCTACACAAACATGGAAACCCATTTTTAAAGCAGTGTTTAAATATATTGGGCTCAGTATGACCCATTCTACTGCCAGTGTTTGTTGAGATTACATGGATATGTGCCTGTGACTTTATACACCTGTAAGTAATTAGCATGACTGATCCACAAGGTGGTTTATCATAGCTATGCAGAGAACATTCAGATCCATCTAGATAGTTAACCAAACAACTTCAGTCCTATAGACTCATTGAGGTTATTCAAGTACATTTACAGCATTTAACAGAAACCTTAATCTAAAGCGACTTCCATTCCCCAACTAAAGGAAGCAGTATCCATGGAGCAACCTGGGGTTAAGTTTCTTGCTCAATGAAGCAGTTGTTGTGTGCTGAACCCCTGATCTCTTAGTCCAGAGGCAAGTATCCTACCCACTAGGGTACCATCACCTGAAAGCAATAATGGGTGGTCACAGCAAAACAACTTCAGTGTAAATTGCATTTAGTCACAATGCTGAACGCCACTAGGACTGGTTCCCCGGTGGAGATCAGATTTGCCTCAAATGTTTGCAATTTTAAAAATCAACTTCAAACAGTTTTCACTTACCAGTATTTTTTCAAAAAATTCATGCACATTCATCTATATACTTTTATATTGTTGATTTATCTGTGTTTAATTGAATCTTAAGTTCTACTCTTATACAATATTCATTTAATGATTGCTTTTCCTGCTTACTTTTTTTTCTGCTTACTTGAACTCTGTGCAATTGATGTGAATTACTTCTGTGCATGATAATATGCTATGCAAATAATCTTGCCTTGCCATGCCATATAGTATAGTGTAGTACAAGTTAGAAACCCTCTTTTAAAAGTACAAAAAGATAAAAACGTCTAATATTTCAAGACAGCATCTCCCCCAATCAAATTATTTTCTTTACGCAAGGACGTTTGGTACAAATGCTTTAGCATCATATGGTCTATTTACTTATCGACTTTAGGACCAGATTTCACTCTGGCATTTCCTAATAATGAATCAAGCTGTCATCAATGTCCCACAAGCTACTAGAGCAGAACATGTCCCAGGGAAGGCCTCGTTTTTGCCTAAACAAACACAGCCAATCGTCTAGGACAGTTCCACTTGGCCAACAGATTGTTTTTCTATCTGTGAGTAAGAGAAATCATTGCTTGTTTTACTAACTTGAGCTCTGGTGAGTCTTTACCTAATCCTCTGGGATGGCGGGAGTGCAGAGCTAGTTTAAAAAAATACTGGTAAACGTATCCTGAGAACTGTGAGCTTAAAAACTACTGTACAGCCATGTTTCCACTGTTGGAAATGAACAATGAATAACACATTTTACCTCCAGATAAAACATATTTTGGTGCTGTTAGAACCAGCCTTTTTTAGCTTGATTGTAAATGCAGATGTTTTATCCATCACACGCTGTCTCTTCATCAAATCTACATTATACCAGACCATTAAAACAGTCCAGACAAATAGACTCATTCCTCTCATGGTAGGTGTAAATTTAAATGTTCCCTCACATTACATGTCCCTCTGACAGAACCTTTGTTTTGCTGCTCTAGATGTGGGAGTGCACAAAGGTGTGGCGTAGTTCATCAGTCTCCTCTTCCTGCTGAAAAGATTGAAGGTCACTAGCATTCCTTGGTTTCGTGTGAGCACCCTCGGGCTCTACTCATTGCCCCTAATGAACTCTCTGCAACTCTGTCCATGACAATGCCTCTGATCTCCATTAGGGTTTCTCCAGACCTTGGCTGTGGTGTATCACTTGCTGTCTCTGGCGCAGTTTCTCAGGGTTAATGACCTTATACCTCAGGGCATAACGAGGAAGGTGGCACTCTTCATTTCACCTCTCTTGTAATCATCAGAATTGCCCAGGTTCCTCCTCTGATCTAATGTTAAAGTAAAGGACTATTCTTTCAGAGACACATTCCAGCTCCTCATCTTTCACTTAAGCTCTTTGGCACTTCTCTGACTGTCAGGACAGACTCCATAGACTTGACGTATGTCCTCAGACTTCAACCTTTACCCTTGTATAATAGAAGCTTTAGTCTGTGGACGAAAACTCAACTCAAAGGATGACTTTAAGAAATTAACATCCAATCAGCATTGAAGCAAAAAGGTATTTTCTCCTTGTGGCATTAGATAATTCCTAGTAAATGGAGCAGCCTACACAGTTAGGCCTTAGCAATATTATGAGTCTAAATTTATTTTGTAAATAATTTTGCGATATAACTTTTAATCCATTAAATTCCCAATCTCTTATGCTTTTTTATTTAATTATTACATGGGCTTCAATGCACAATATATGATTCATTCCTTGGTCATTGAATTTGAAATAAGTGTTTGGACCCACCAGTGTTTGGACCCACCTTGTCGTTAATGGATTCAAAGATACCAGACAGGTTACATGAGGGTAAACAAAGTCCTTCTTTTGAGTCTTGTTCGACTCCTGTTCACACACCTTTCATTCTGTATATCTTTGTACAGCATCCATCTGAAATTACTACTTTGGTCTCTAGTCTGACCACGCTATAAAATAAATAACTGTTCACTGCAGTACAAAGTGCAGTATAACAGGTGATCCAAGAGAAAATGTTGTGTTGATGGTAAAACAAATTCCATCCGGTGGGAACTGAGAATGCTTGTCCACTAAATTACAGCATGTAGCACACTACACTCATGCATATTAACACAGGTGGGGATTAAATCAATCCCAACCTTCTGAAGACACAAAGTAGGTCAGCGGTTGGGATCGGACGCTGGCTGTTTTTTTGCTGAAGCCTGGCCTGAGGTAAACATGCCTTTGGAATGAAGAATTATGTGTTTGAACACGCTGGAACTCTCCGTGAGTAGTACAAGAATCACAGGGACATGCTAAATACTAGTAAAAGGTGCAAAGGCTATAGATCACATCCTAAAAACTATTTTTAAAAAGTACAGGAAAAAGAAAAAAAGTCAGTCTATTCAATTAAAGCTGCTGCTTTTTGTATGCTATTACTGTGGTGTCACATACTAAAGCATGTTATCCCTATTATACTCTATTTTCAAATCACCACTTAAAAAGTGCAAACTTATAAAAAGAATGGATTAATAGAATTAACCTATGGAATGAAACTTCATAACGTTTTTTTCTCCTGTAAAATTTTTCGTGATACTGTATAGTATTTTAAAAACATATGTTCTTGTTATTGGAGTAACATAATACAAAATACACTCCTTCAAATGAATAAAAAGACAAATGGATATCCTCAATGCACAATTCTCTAGTTTATATAATTTTTGAAAGACTAGAACAGATGGGTTCTAGAGATGTGAGCCATTGGAATATTCAGTGTAGGGGTCAACCACTCAGGACCCCATGGCATACATTATACATGCACTCCCCCATTTGTAGAAAATATGCTCAGCGACATTTGTCTGATCATACAAGGTTTTTCCATACCTCTGTTGCCAAACTATAATATTGCCCTTTACATGGTTTCCAGTGGACAGTTCTTGCTAAATTGTCGGCCCCTAGATCAAAATTAAAATCTACCGTATTTTTCGGCGTATAATATGCACTTTTTCTTCCCCAAAACTGGGGGAGAAAAGTTGGTGTGTCTTATACGACGAAAATACATTTTGCCTGCATTAAAACTGCACCTAACTTTTTGTGGTGCTGCTCGCAGTCCTGTTTTCATGCTGTGTGTGCTGCAGTCAACTAACATTTTTCACATGACAAAAACGAGACGCAATGCGACGTTAATGCTGGTCATGTGATGATAACGAAACGCAATCTATAAAGTATTTTTGTTGACGAATAAGAACGAGACTAAATGTGGTTTACAATATAAAAACCATGCTAAAGTTTCTCTTCATTTTCGTTGACTAAAACGAGACGAGACGTTATTTCCTGTGCGATAGGGAGGGGAGAAAAAAGTAAAGGGTGCTCGACGATGTTACGTCCCAAAACTTTTATCCATTGTGCGGCACTGTGAATTACATTTTAGATTCTCTGCTTGAACCCGAACCTGACCTGATATTGCCTGGCACCACCCTCGGGCCGTGATGCAGCATTTCAGTTGCTGGGAGCTCCAGCAGGGCGGGGTGTCAGTTTAGAAACGCACCCACAGTTCCGAGCGTGTGTTATAACGGCCCACGTATAAAATTTAAATAGTTACAGTCAATTTGTTGGGCTGGGCTGGTTTAGGACACAAGTGCACGGGTTTGGGTCATATCGGTTTTCTTTTGTTGGTCACGATCTGTGCTCTAATGTAAAGGAAATTTATCTAGATAGGACAAAAGTTGTTTTCTAGATTTTCCTCCTTTAAAATTGGGTGAGTCTTACATTCCGGAGCGTCTTATACGGCGAAAAATACGGTAATCAAGCTCCAGTCACTGTTTTTCTTGAAACACTAGACAGGTGAGCGGTCTTTGTGACTCCTGCCCTCCATGCCTTAAAAGCAAACGTTCTTTGAAGGCCCAGTAACTCTTTATGACCTGCAGTTGTCCAAAATCATGCTCAGCCGGGTCTGCTCAGCATTTTGATATGCCACAGAACATATAATATTTACTGCTCATCTGCATTCGGCAGTACACCCACCTGGAAGCTCTTTGTTTCTATTTTTAAAATTTTTACTTCAGCCAGTCGTCTCGCTCTGCACATTGGACATAAATTGGAATACAAAAATTTTTTTTCAAGAAGACGACTGTAGAAATTAGTTTACACTCTGTGGACAAAAGTATTGGGACACAATACTTTAATGCTTAATCATACTGAGACATTTTGAATAATGTAATGCTTCCAACTTTTTGGACAATTTGGGAACAACCTTTTCTATTCCAGCATGCCTGCCAAGTGCACAAAGCAAATTCCCTAAAGTTTGGTGTGGAAGAACTTGACCAGTCTGCACAGAGCCCTGAACTCAACCCAATCCAACACCTTTGGGATAAATTGGAATGTGATTTTGAGCCAGACCATCTCATCCAACATCAGTGGCTAACCTCATAAACTTTCTACAGAATGAATGGGCATGAATTGCCACAGAAAATTCAAAATCTCATGGAAAACCTTCAAAGAAGAATAGAAGCTGCAAACAGGGGACCAACTCCATATCTGAATGCAATGTCATTAATGTCCCAGTTGGTTTAATGGTCAGAAGTCACAATATTTGTTGATCATTTAGTGTAGTTGCTAATGAATTTAAATTACCAACTACACTAAATGAAACTATTCAGCAGCTTCTCCGGACCCCAGAAGAAAAACAATGACAGCAGCCGATTGGATTTTCAGTGCTTATTCTTTTACACCACAACAACAGCATCACAATGAGTCTATCAGTGTTCCAGACACATCTCCATGCTTGCCCTAAGGCCATGCCACATGTTGCAAAAATTTCAATCGACCACTCATGCATCAGACTACAGCTGCATTCAGAGGACTTTAACACTCTTGGGTTTTATTTAGGAAGTTTTACTTTACTATTAGTTTATTATTAAAAAAATAATCACATACATTCCAACACAAACACAGAAACACACACACACACACAAACTGAACTTCTTCCTTCTCCTAACACAATGCATACACACACTGAACTGTTCTGCCTTAAACAAATTAAATCCAACTGCCACTGTAAATACCCCTCTATCATATACTACGTATTCTTGGTCCTGCTGATTTTTACACAATTATGTATTTTACATAATTATGTATCTCTTTTCTACATTGTTGCACACTTAACACCTTTTCTGCTAGAATACCGTATGTGTTCTAATACTGTATTCATTAAAAATGACTGAAATTACAATAAACCTACTTGACTTGGCTTGATATGTGAAAGCCAGTTCTTCATATGATGTCGATTTTTATAGGAATATGTTTGGGTAGCAGTATTGTGATTCGAACTATCAGCAGGACATAAAAAGTACCCCAATCATTTAAAACAGAATTGATCTGATATTTTTGATGAGGTTCAAGAAGAAGTAACCATAATAAATTGTCATACACCTTTACAGAGAGATTCTTTGAAAAGGTTCTTCAAATTTGCAAATCTGCGTTCTTTAAAAATTCATTTGAAAAGGCCTCCTCAAATAAAAGTCCTTCAGGGAATCTAAAGTGGTTCTACAATTGCATTTATCCAAATAACCCTTTTTGAAACCTTTATTTTATATGTGTCATTGTTGCCATAAGAGTGGATAACTACAAATGTTCTGGGATAATGCACATATGATTTAAAGAAACAATATATTTATCATCATCGTTTCAACATGTGTTTCCCCAAGCTGTCTCCATATCTATCTAATTTTCTAAGCCAAGTTTAAACTTAATTTTTGCTTAAGGTAATAAATGTTTTTGTTTTGAACACTAGGCCTGTTGTTTTTCTTTTCTTTAAGTGATCTTTTGCTTCTTCTTGGTGTAGCTTTTTCTTGTTGTCACAATGTTGGCTTCTGTATGCATTAGAAACTCCAAGATATCAAATTGCTCTTAGTACTAGAAATTTGAAAACCAAAGCAAGCTACATCTTTTGCAGCTGTCCCAACTTGTTGTTTTTTTTATTATGCTTTTAAAAGATTTGGTTTTACAGTGGAAACACGCGTCAAAGTAGTCAGTACAAAGAAATAAATAACATCTGTACATTGCTTTGTAAATTAGGTATGTTAATTTCAAAATATGACCCATTGTTTTGTTTTTTTTTTAATGTGAAAAAAATGGAATGATCAGGCGGTGGAATTTGCATTAGAGAAGAAACAGATGTGGACAGAGAACAGAACACCTCGATGGATGATCCGCTTGCAATGTTGATGGTGATTAACCAATTAATCATTTCTGGCAGTCCTGCTTTTGATGCTGAATTTTTATATTAAATGGAATAATAAAGTTTGTTTTACTACTTCCCACAGGCTCTACTTCTTTACTCTTTTTTTTCCTACCGTACCCTTCCTCATTTGGCCAGGCCAAAACCCAGCTGCTTGTACCTCTTCCTTTTTTCTCCACTTTTTATATTAATACGAACATTGTTTCTCATACAGGGCCAATGTTAACAGTGAACACAAACAACAACAGCAGAAAGTCATGTTCATCTATTGGGGGTGTCACACTGGAAATGTTTTTACAGAGTAAGGTGTAGGAGAAATATGCTTTTGGCATTCCTTTTGTGTACCAGGCACTTTTTAAAATGAGTTCTGTGGGGATATATACAAAAACAGTTAATTTAGCATTCAGCATCACTGTGCCCCAGGTCTATAAAGACATGGTTGGGTGTAGTTCAGGGTGGAAGAACTTGACTGGCCACACAGAGCCCTGACTGTAAATCCCATCCGACACCTTTGGGACGAACTGGAATGGAGACTCAGAGCCCGGTCTTCTCAAAAATGCTCTACAGAATAATTGGGGACAAATTCCCACATAAACTACAGCATCTTCCAAGAAGAGAGGAAGCTGAAATAACTGCAAATGGGGGACCAACTCTATAATAAAGTCTATGTATCTGAATGCAGTTTCCTTACATTCCCTATTGAGATGATGTTTAGGCAGGCATTCCACTTTTGTCTGTACCTTTACTGCTTTAGTGTTTCCAGCCTTCGAGCACACGAACACACAGTCCACTCGTGTGGCTCCACACTGAACAAAAGTCCCTTACACTGAACAAAAGTCGCCATGGCGTCCCCCGGCTCCAACTTGGTGAGAGTTTCTAGTTCACCC
>JBBKCR010000001.1:34196549-34209119 GCA_037577295.1 Ladigesia roloffi
TCGGCTGGGCTTATAAGGTGCACGGGAACGAGACGCAGGTGGGGAGCACGGAGACAAGGAACAGGTGTGAGGAGTTAGGGGGGCGTGGCTGAAGAGAGGGAGCGCACGAGACAGGGGAACTGAGGGACAGAAGTATAGGGACAACTAATATTCAGGAGAGGGAACACGGGGAAGGCGTGACGGAGAGAGGTGGCCGTCACACTTGCAACAGTTTTAGTTACACTATATATTTAGTTGGAGTTTATCTTGACAGATCTCTTGCTAATCCAACAAACCATTGGCTAATATTGACATGATTAAAAAATTTTAGCGAGAAATGAACAATAAAATTGTTCTGGGGTAATTTCAAAATGTTTTCATGCATTTTTACACATTCCATTGAAGTTTACTTTTAAAGTGTGTTTGGTGTTTGGAAGTTCTTAGTCACAAAGGAAACACCAAAGCACCCCTGCCCTGTCCTCCACAGTGAAACACGCTATCCATTGTTGTTTTAATGCTACAATGCTAACACTGTCTTATACCATAATTACTCTGTGTGAAAAGGACAAAATAAATTTCAAAGTAATAACAGACAAATTAAACAAACATTGACAGAGTATTTGGTGATTCATAAAATTTCATTTAATTTCTGTCATGGTAAAATTGTAAACTAACTTTACACTGAACCATGCAACTGCATGTATTTATAAATAAAATTTGTGAAATTATTAAGTAATTATTTTGAACACATTAGCAAAAAATTATTGGCGAGATAATGACTCCAACTACAACAAATTTAAGCTTTACAAATGGTAGTTTACTATGCAAAACTGCCCAGAGCAATAGAAAACATCATTTTTTGGTTAATATAATAAGGTTTTATGTTAAACATAACTATTTGAGTTGAATGAAACAATATACTTGGAAGTATATTTGAATTAAATTATAATTTTTTTCAACTTATTTTGTAGTTAGATTTAATCACGTTTTAAATTCCCTTGGCTCTGAAAGATCAGATTATATAGAAACAAAATGCAAACTTGACTACAAACACAGTATAAACCTCTTTGGCTTCAGATTAAAACTGGAGGTATTCTAAAAGTTCCTCTGGACAGGATCTTTGGAAAACTGACATCAAGCCCAGTTAAACTCTTTGGTCCTTGGTCTGACAAACTTTAACTGAGCTCCTTTACAAGGGGATGGAAACATGGCTCCATTCTTGCACATGTGTCTGACAACCTACGGAAGGGTTAGTATCCAGCAGACAACCTAAAGAAGATTAGCTAGCTATAGTTTCAAATTGTTCCTGTTGCTAACAGACCCGAAACAAATTGAAGTAACCCTTCCAACAGTGATCCTGTCACAGGTTCTGGAACTGCTGTGCAATGATAGAATAGCCCAGCAATGCTCTTCTGGCCTGTGGAAGACACAGCTTGCTTTTGCCAGTCAATATAATGGGGAAATGTGCAGCCTGGTGTTTCACAAGGCTCATATCCAGCAGCCAATGTGATTTTTATGTAGAGGTGAGCAATCCTGAATGTGCAGATGAGCTACATAATGATTTAGCACTATTCAAAAACATGACCAAAAAACCTTGTTCTGACCCAAAAACTGTATGCTCTACTGCCGACATGGTTTATACAAACTAGTATTACTAGTTTACTTTACTTTTAATGCTACTGTCTTATGATTACATATTTTCATAGAATTTAGTACAAAGCTGCAAACAATAACACTGTATGATACATTATCATTATGTGCAACATTTTATGTGCAGTTGTCATACCATGTGCAGTATCATGTGACTTCGTTCTAAATTGGTTCTGATTCACTTCATCATTATTATTTGCAAGAGTTTTACATGTACAATATCATAAGTTCTACTAAGTGCAACAACGTACTCCTAAGTACCACCTGTTTCTATACATTTCACTGTGTTGCTTATCTGTTGTATTTTCACCAAGCATTTCTGTACATAGTATTGTGTATTTCAATTTTTAATTTGTCTTTACAGTCATTACATATACATAAGTTTCCTCTGGAATCGATACAATATCCTGATTCTCATTTTGAAGTCTATTAAAAAAGCCAAACATTTACTTTTCTACAATGCACAAATTTCAGGAATAGTCTAAAATTCTACCAAGTTACTACTGGGCTACACATTTTCTAGTTCTATTCAATTTTTGTGTAATTTTATTGTTATCCCATTAGACATATTATGACACAAAATTGGAATTTCACCGTGTTTGTGCTGCAATAAACTAACAAATGGACACAATGTTTATTATAATACCGAGCATGGTGAAGAGCTGAAACTTTATGTGTGATCTCACATGTAGCTTAGTTTAAGCTGATTTAAAGATGCTAGCACAAAAAAGTGGGGTAGTGAGGATGTCCAAATGGTATCCAAGAAACTTCTCTAGCTTTCATGTCACATAATTGCTGCCGCCTATACTATAAAATATCTACATTTAGAGTGTGGGCTTCTTCTCACAACTTCACTTTGATAGACATCACTCCATTCAGAAAAATGTTTTGAAAGAGTTTTTTTAAACTAATCACAAATTGAATCCAAACATAGATATAACAATTTAGTTTAGTTATAGTCTATCATTAGACAATTTCCTTCGGGATAAATAAAGTTTTCTGGATCTGATTCTGATTCTGATTAAATCAACCTATTGATGTTTTATTTCCCTCTTGTCATGGTTATTTTGGTGAAGGTGTTCTTATATATCTAAAAGCCCATTCAAACAAGTGACACGTTATTTTATTTTTTTCTATAGTGGAATCTTCACATCAAGCCCAATGCATTTCTAACTCTCTAAGAATGTGGGAAGAAGATGAAACAGAAAGAATAAATGGATTCCTCAAGCAGCAGGCAAGATGAATTTATCATTGTTCTGCAACTAAAAGGCACACAGACTGTGTATTCTTCATTTCTTCAAAAAAGAGGCTGTGACATAAAATTGAAAGGTATTTTCAAATGTCAGTGGGGGAATTTAGGGCACTGCTTTTTCTCATGTGGCAAAAAAGAAAACATAAATAATAATGCTTGTAGCTTTTGGCTCGGCCATAAGAAAGTTTTGCTGTTCTGTTCTTGACGCAAATTTGCTTTGACTACAACCATGACTACAGCCTGATTTATCAGATTCATATAACTCAGGCGTGGAGCTTGTTCCATCCATCAATGTCAGACTGGCATTAAAGATGGCATTAATATATATATATATATATATATATATATATATATAAGTTTAATTGATTAGCATTCATATTCAATTATTTCAAAGAATACAAAAGAAAAATTACCACAAAGCAAAAAGCCTAGGACAAGGCTAATCAAAAGGTATTGGCTGAAGCATATGCTTATTACGCCAACCTTTTTAACAAAACAAAACAATTTCAAAACAAGTAATTACATCAAAGCAAAAACAGCCAAGAGATTCAGTATTATTATTACTTTTTTCATTCTTGATTTATATTTTTTTTTTCTAATACTCTATTTTTAAACATATTTTTAAACAAGGTAAATGAATTACACCTTTTTAAAATACTATAATAACTACTCCACAAGTTCACTCCTTTAACAGAAACACATCTCTGCTTTATGTTTGACCTTATCTTGTTTTTTAAAGACATCTGTTCCACTTAAGTCATATTGACTCTCTCTAACTTTAAACAGCTTCTGAGTACTGCGGCAAAGCAAGTTATTTTGTGCTTTATACATTATCTGTGCCATTTTATATTCAACGAAATCATAAAATTGCAGGGTATTCAGATGAATAAACAAAATGTTAGTTGGTTCTATACAGTTTGATTGATTTATAATTCTTATAGCTCTTTTTTGTAACTTTAAATCATAAAGATTGTTTTATATGCATTACCGCATACCTCTAGACAATAAGTGTCACGAATGGGGGAGTTAGCCCTCATTCGCTATTTACCACTTGGAACTTCAGGCAGGAAACGCAACACGAGGGAACCAGGATCCATTGATAACGGGAGATTTACTCCGTACTCTCCTGCGTTGCCTTCCCCTTCCCTTTGGAGCCAGGCTGTAATCCCTCCAGCCCGGGCGACGCAGAAGTGAACCGCAGGGCCTTGTCCCTGACCCGCGGTCCAGGTCCCTCCACCAGGGACCCCACAGAGTCCGTGGTGGTGAGGCCACCACCAGGCAGGCCTTCGGCCGGTAGGGTAATCTCAGTCACAGTGTCCGGGCTCTGCCACCCCAGCCCTTGCGAGCACCCTACGCTGGCAGGCAGGCAGTCCCCCACTGGAGACTGGATGGGGCGCTTATCACGCCCCCAGTTGTCCGGCGACCAGCCTCCTCCGGCAGGCTGGGAAGGGCCCCCCTGCTTCCCAAAGGGCCCCTCTTTCTTTGAAACCACCCTCACCAGCCCCCACCCAACCACCCTCTGCCTACTACGTGTTTGGCCCCTCCTAATACCCCTGCCAGACCCCCTAGGAACACCACAAGCCAGGCTATTTCTGGGGACACGGGACAAACAGGGCCGAGGCTGGCTGGAGTGAGGCAGGTAGGTGCGGGGCTGGCAGGATCGGGGCAGGCAGGGCGCGCTGGGGCAGGGCGTGCTGGGGCAAGGCGCGCTGGGGCAGGGCACGCTGGAGCAGGGCATGCTGGAGCATGGGCACGCTGGAGCAGTGCTGACGGTGACCCCTGCTAAGCCTCCCAAAAACCCCACTAACCAGACCACAGCCGGGGACACAGACTCATCAGGGACATATTTGTGGTACGGGCCCGAGGCTACAGGGACGGAACAGACAGGCCCCCACCAGTCCGGGGCTCTGCAGTCTAGGGCTCCACAGTCTAGTGCCCTCCCGTCCTGGGCAACACCGTCCTGGGCTATACCGTCCGCCTTCTCACGGACAGGAGCCTCGCTAACGGGAGCCTCGAAACGGGAGCCAACCTCACTGGGGCCGCACAGACTGGGGCCGCACAGACTGGCGCCGCACAGACTGGGGCCGCACAGACCGGACTGGGGTCTACCTGTTTCTGTTTTTGCTCTTTCAGGCCACCGTGCCGTGGTTTTCTGTTTATGTGTTTTATTCTAAATTTTGAGCATTATTTAGAGGTCATTGATGAAAACTTTCGTGACCAAATCGATGTTGATTTTTCCTTAAATCAAACCTTTGGACTCCCTTCTAAACATCCAGCAAACTACTGAACACAATAATCCCAAAAGCTGAGATTACAGACCTTGCCCCAGCCCCAGGTGGAAAATCAAGAAGAGAGGAAATGTTCAGGTCCCAAGATAGATCTTACTATTTCAACATCCATAACAATTGCCTCAGCAGAGTCTTAGCTGAAGACAAAAGCCAAGATTTAGACATTTAGCCCTGCTGAGGTTTAGCCCTGACCTTTATTACTTTTAGCTTTCACATAAGGGTCTGATTAGGGTTTAGTGCTACGGAATAATTTGGCCTTCTTTATTCTGACTACTTTCCAAATGTAGTAGAAAATTGTCCCCAGTCTGCGGTAAAACTGTCAAGCGTTCACCGCTCCACGATGATAATAATGTTGAGGACCTCTGCACTAGGGGTGTGCAGAGCAGCCACTCTTCGTATCTGTATTTGTATTTGTTGAAATGAGAAAATTATTCTTATTCGTATTTGTTTTCAAGTCAAATTCATAATGCAGCGCACAAACTCCGTCTGCCCCACCCCTGCATTTAACCTGTTCACCAAGTAGTGGCAGTCATGAACTCTGCACCCGTGGAACAGTGTGTGGGGAGTGTACCGGGGAGCTTACTCAGGGTACCTCAGAGGTACATACCAGTCTCGGGGATAGACCCATGACTTTCTGATCGGGGGGTTCCCGATCCCAAATACAAGTATTTTTTTTAAGTATTTGAATGCGGTATTTGTAAAAAACGTATTATTTGTGCCACTCTGAATACCTTATTTGTATTGGGCCCCACCCCTACCCTGCACTATGCCACTGAGCGATTGCCCAGACAATTCTGTCACCCAAATCTCAGTATCAAAGTGTGACAGAAGTCATAGAGCATGAGGAGAAGATCCACCTGCCAATGATATCAAGACCTGCATGAAAGAGTGGCTGGTAAAAATCTATTAACACATCAAAGCATGCCTGGAGTTGCCCAGAAATAATAAATTATGGAATAAGATTTTATTAACTTTTTATGAACCACAAACCAAACAATATTCAATTAAACCGCGATTCTTCAATAAATACCGTTCCAACAGTGAAGTGTGGAGGTGGTATCATCATGCCCTTTATGCTTCATCCTCTGAATATATGGTTAAAATAGATGGTGGAAAATACTGGGAAATACCGCTAGAACCTGATTCTGCTAAAAATCTAAAGCTTGGGAGGAACTTGATGATCTCAAACATATTCCCAAAGAAACATGGGACTTTGAACAACAAAGGAATTCATGTTTTACAATGTTTAAATCCAGATTTCAATACAATCTCTGGTTCTATTTCAAAGGTTGAATCTCCACAATTTTGGATCAAAGTGGCCAAGAAAATCACCAACAAAAATTGAAAGAAACTCACACCAACAGACTTGTAACTTCAATTATTTTTTAAAAAGATTTTTTAAAAAGAAAATTTACTTTGAGAGCATTTTGGTTTGCTAATAATTTGACACCATTAGACCTACACATTACCATCATAAATACAAAATCACTGAAATATTTTCACCAGAGATTCACCTCTGACCACATGGCCACATTATTCCCAAAACTTCTGTGTAGACCAAAGAATGTCAGGATGACTTTGTGCCTATTCCGACATTTTTTATGTTACTCTCTTACTTTTATTACAGCAGGTTTTTAAGATCACTCTAGCCTTTTAAATAGAAGCATATGCATGCGGTACCATATGTGCCATACAGGAAAATAAGTCTGGAACTGATCAGTCTGGAATAATCTTCTTTACTATTTCTTGTAGCTCTTGTTGTCGAGTACAAAGCTCAAAATAAATATGATTTTTAACACTTCACTTTAAAATGTGAAAAAGTTACTATTTCATATCATGCTTTTCACAAAAAGCAATTAATCTAGTATACCTAACAAACTCAAGGCATCTTTCCCATAGTACCAAGAAACCTCCCCAATATGCCAGGAAACCTTGCTACATCAGAATCAGAATCAGAATCAGAAAATTATCCAATTAGAAGTCCTGTTTAGCAGGCACAGCTCACCACACCATACAAACTAGACTCTGTTTTTGCCAAAGAGAACATTTGAAATATTCCACTTTTAGTGTTCTGACCTGTATGTTAAACTTGCACATCCACTCAGAAACAAAGACAGTACTCCAACAATATAAGCAGCGTAGTGCTTCCATTTCCAGCAAGTCCAGTTCCATTTGCTGATGAATTTAATTGTAAAATATGGAGATGTGTGCATCCTAGTCAACTAGTCCAAGTCAAAAGGGCACAAATTAAAAGTCTTAAAGACAATATAATAAAAGTGTAAAGTGACCATATTTGTCATAAAGTGAACACACCATATCTTACAACGTAAATAGCACAAAATGTAAACACAGTGTAAACTGCATTTAACCCATTCACCAAGTGAAGCAGCGGGCTACCAGGAACACAGGGCCCAGACAGCAGTGTGTGGGGACGGTACCTTGCTCAAAGGAAACTCAGAGCTGCCTCAAAGAAACACATGAAAGGGGACACCCAAAAACGTGAGAACATAAAGAAAAAGCTACATTTACGTGGATCTACGTCTCTACACACTCCTTTAGTTAATTATTGGTGTAACTAAATCTCTGAATTTGACACTTTTTAAAAGAAAATTAATGTTCTTAACGTTAATCCATGTTAATGATACAAGATTTGAAAATATTCAAACCTTTGCTATTAGTCAACCCATTTTAAAATGTGCACACAATGTAAAGTATAGCAGATATTCAAACAGTGTAAAAAAACTGAAAGAAGAAGAGAAAAGCAACAGCTATCATTACACATAGAGCCACCATGTGGTTACATAGCCATAAACAGGCAACATGCACTACACGGAAAGAGTGACACAGCTCTGCTCCTGGGTCAACACCCCCAAATAAAAGTTTTACAGTATAATGCAAGCATGTGCCAAGCTCCCTTTTGGGATTCATTTAGGCAAACCATGACTTCCACTCAAGACCTGAGGGTAGAACCAACAGCGATGCCCACTGCAGTGAGCTTTAATGGCTTTGGAAATATTCTGAGGTGGTTAGCATTTAGCACAGGGTAAACAGGTCCCATAGGCCCTTAAATGTTGCAGACACCTGAACTGAGGAGCATGGCACATACCTGGGACAGGCCGCGATCAGTATAAGGGCTTCTCACAGAAAGGAAATTCTCAACAGGAAGTAAAAGTTGCAGTCTGGCATCGATATGAAGAAGCTGGTCAAGCTCAGCTGGCTGGGGTGTGTAACCCTCACCAGATGTCATGGGTATAGCACAAAGAGAAGATTCGGTCTGCAAAAACAATAATAGAATTAGATTAGAACTGTGACCAAATAACTACAGGTGTGTTAGAAGTATAAAAATGGGTGGTCAAAGAAGTTTTTACACGGTTATGTGTTACCACATTGTGGAACAAAAATATGCTTTTTTTTGTTGCTTGCCCCATGTGAAATATATTAGCAGTTTCTTGCCCCTAGAAACAGTACTGACATCAATGTTCTGCTATATTGTGCAATCCACTTTAATATGACAAAAGTATTGGGACACAGTACCAATAGGGACACCAACAACTACATTACATTTCAAATATAGACTTTAATATGGAATTGCTCTTTGCAACTGTAGCCTACCAGCTTCTTGGTTAGCGCGTGGTGCTAATAACGCCAAGGTATCGATTCCCGTTCGGGCCAATTTTCTCAGGGTTTTCTGACAACTACCTTCCTTGTACAGAGGTGCCTTAACAGTGGCAAAACCAAAGCATATGTTTTAGTAGCACTTGTTTACCCCCTTCTTGTTTAACCCCTACCTGTTAACATGCAATTAAGGTCTAACAACAGTAAAACTTTCCATGATACACAGTTTTTTTTATACTACAATGATATTTCACTGAAGGCCTGTGTATTCAAAGCTTTGGGATACCTCCATACACTTTTTAATGATACACATAAATATACATAAATATTTATAAAGACTTATTCCAACAAATAGTAAGAAAAAAATGTACAGTCAATAGTTCATAAATGCTACATCTGCTGTAATTTCACTGACATGTTATAACAACTGATGCTTGTATTATATTATACATTAAATGTCAGTTGTGTTGTGCTTATGTCAGTTGTCAGAAAAGTTCGATTTTGTGGAGTGTTATCAATAATTAGCAATATGCCACAGTAATTTGCTTCATCATTTGGTATTATTTTGGAGCACTCTTTAAAATTGAGAAACAAAGCAAGTTTAGTGGGAACTGAACACCAGGGCTAGTAGATTATGCTCCAAATGAATATCAGGTTCCTCTGATATTCCTTTATATCCCTACCACATAAACAAAGCCCCAGTGTTTTTCAAGCACCTGGCATTTGTCTTTGGCATTCTGACAAGATCCTTATTGCTCTGCTCATTTCCCAGTCCAAAAGCTCCCAGTTAGAAGTGAGTTTCTCACTACTGACTAACCTTCCCACCCCAGTTTCCAAGTGAGCGAATCTCCCAGTAGACTGTGGGGCTGTGAAGCAGTGCAGTATATGGTGAGGTCAGAAGCACTGTAGGATTGAGGTAGCGGCTGTCATGCTGCCCACAGTGGGCTGGAGGGTCAATATATGTCTAAAAAGCCTTTGCTGCTTATTTCATGCTGTGATCTCACTGAATGGTCATGTTAGAATTTGGGAAACTTTTATGAGTGGGACTGCCAACAGTCAGGAGTAATTTATTTGGATTTACAACTCATGCAATAGACCTGGAGAGGCAAATAAAAGTTCTCAGAACTAAAGAAACACATTTCTGAAATTAAATTAAATTCATTTCATTTCATTTCACAAATTTAAAGTCAAGAAGTGAACAACAGCCAAAATAAATATATAAATAAAGTGAAATAGATCACATTTATACCTGCCCTGCTGCACTCGTGGTCTTGTGGTGTTCTCTTTTTGTTCTCTATATATATGGCTGGAGCAACAAAAAAAAAAACTACTTGACTTTACTTTTTGCAAATACCAGAATAAGTAGCACTCCATGCAATCACTGAGAGTTTAATTCATGGAATAGTCCATTTTAATCAGTGTTTTCTTTCCTGTTTGCTGTTTCTATGGTAACACAACAACTGGTCTAGCCAAGATTACGGGGTGCCGCCCACTGCTTGCAGAGCTGATTTGCTCCTATCTGCCGGAATACTCGAAAAAGTGAACTGATAATTCAGAACATCTGGATGTGACCATGTTCAATATCAATAATTACTTGTTGCTGCATTTTAATCTGTGGGGGAAAAAAAACAATGCAAGTAAAAAGTAGATAGAAGGATATCAAGCACGGAGAGAACAATTCAGCAGGATATCTGATTAAGGTCTATTAACCACAGGTTGAACAACACTGTTCTGTGGCACCTTTTTAGAGTGCATGTTATGTTATACAGATAAAATTTACCAAATTTTCCTCAATCACAATATAGTATCAGAACAAAAATTGATAAATGCGCTCTGAACAAAACTGAGCAAAACACTTCTAATAATTCAACACACACATAACATTCTCAACATACCCATTTGGTGGAACATACCCAAAACAAAGTATAGATACCATTCTCAATATAGAAAGCTATTAGACCAGGCTAATCCATCATTTGTTTATCAATGCTACAGAATGTTAGTGTGTGCTGATGCCATTTAAAACAGAGAAAAAAAATAGTAACCAGTAAAAGACATTTCTTATTAATATTTCTATTCCGCAAAAAGAAAGAATGATTAAATTTTTCGCTTATGTTTTGCTTCTGGCAAACGCTTTTCGGTTCCTGTTTTCGTTTTTCTCCCAGTGCAGAGGAAAACCATGTAAACTTGATTTGTTGCTGAAACATCTCGGTAAAAAATGTTTCAAGATCATTAACAGTCTCCCACAGATTCAGCCTTAAATCTCAAAAAGAAAAGGTCACGGACCTAAAGACACCCCAGCTGCAGGTAGAAGTCACATTTTAACGCCTTGGGGCTGCTGGGCTATAAAACACAGTAGAGGAGAACAGGAGTCTTCTGTGTTTGATTATGAGGTCATATCAAAGCCTGCCAAGACCTTTCTGTGTCTGGTCACTCACAAGTCATCATTATGGGCCAAAAGACATAAAAAATGTCTGTAGTGTGCACGACCACAGGGTCTCACAAAAACAGGAAGTCTTCTGGTCTGACCCTTCGGGAGGCCTCTGAGCATCTGTATTCCTCTCTGTTTGGTTGCCATGCATAATTGCAGTTGAACGAGTTGCAAAGGGAGAAGGACACCATAAATGTATCAGCCAGATATTTTGGCAGCACATTGCGACATGCGTGGAGCTAAAGCATGAAAGGGAAAAAACGGAGGTAAATACAGCCTCTCGAGAGGATGTATCAGAGAACTGTCCCAAATTTGAGCAAGCAAAGCACACACTATATGCACAGTTTAAAGATACTTGAGAATAGTAAATAGTGTGGTATTGTTATAATTATTGGTTGACATACAGAAAAACTAGGTTTTGTTGTTATTAACAAGGGCTATTCTAACAAATGTCTTCATTTCAAAGTGCATTTGCAACAGATGGAGTCTTGGCAGCAAAGCCAATGTAAAAACTGTTCATTTAAACCCAGTGATGGTCTGAGCTGTTTTGTAATGGGTCACATTAACAATAGGTGTATGTCATCTTCAGATATTAAGACAGATAATAAGAATTTGGGGAACATAAAAGATTAATAATACGTGTACACTGATCTGTATACAGATGATCAAACAGAAGAGTCAGGCAATCTGACAGAATGACATGAAATATGCATTCTGTAATATGTGGACAGAATGTTCTAAACATATGTGCCCTCATTTAAAAAAAGAATTTGTACAGTAAACGTTTTGCTCTTATTTACAGATTATATCCTCTAAAGGTTTGTCATAGTTTACAAACTCAACTCCAAATGGTTTACCTTTACAGTAACTTGACAGATAGGAGATCTGGTGGTCTAGAGAGTTGCCCTTGTAATCAAAGGCTATGGGTTCGATTCCCAGGGATGAAAATGGCCCCACTGAGGTGCCTTGAGCAAGGTACCCTCCCCACACACTGTACCCTGGACACCTTTATCGGCAGCCCACTGCCTCACTCTAGTGAATGGGTTAAAGTCAAGCAATTCAGGTAATTTCCTCCAGGATCAATATAGTATGTAAAATAAATATTATGGGGTGGTTGTTCACCATTTTCACCAAATTAGGACTTCAGAGTATCCCAACTGCAATGGATTTCTTGGTTATTAGACAATCCTAGGCAATAAATTCAGTATTGCAACTTGTTATGTACCTGAATAAACACTTACTGATGACCTTTGCTTTTGTATGCTTTATGTATTGAAATTAAAGGGATAGTTCACCCCAAAATGAAAATCTGATGTTTATTTGCTTACCCCCAGGGCATCCAAGTCGACGGTGAC
>JBBKCR010000001.1:34217529-34228932 GCA_037577295.1 Ladigesia roloffi
AATCTGCGTTTGTGTTCTGCTGAGGAAACAAAGTCACCTTTGATTTAGATGCCCTGGGGGTAAGCAAATAAACATCAAATTTTCATTTTGGGGTGAACTATCTCTTTAACTTGAGCGTGTGATGGGGGAGGGGGCAGGGGAGACGAAATATCTAAAAGTGAAAGTGATTAATCAGTCACACGTGAACACACCAGTGCACACAGTGTGAACAGCATGAAATTCCTCCTCTGCATTTCAACCCACTCACCAAGTGAAGTGGCAGGCAGCCATGAATTCTGCACCCGTGTGGAGAAGTGTGTGGGGAGCAGTGTGTGGAGACAGGACTGGGGAACCGTACTCACTCAGAGGTTCCTGCAGTCTGGAGGATCAACCCAAGACTTTCTAACTGCAGAGCGAGTGCCCAAACCACGCGAGTGTGTAACGGAGGGAGGGGTCGGGGGAGAGGGGGGGTTTAACAAATTGTGTTTTTTATGGTATTCATAAAAAACACGTTTCCGTATACTGTATTTGTTTTTGGCTCCATCCCTTTTGGCTTAATATTTAAAACACCTGCCTAATTTGGTGTAGATCCCCCTTCTTCAGCCAAAACAGGTCTGACTCGTCAATTCATGGACTGTTGTGGGATCTGGTCCCAATACATTAGCCACATCTCCTGTAAGTGGTTAAGGGCCTCTACGGATTGGACTAATTTGTCCAGCACATTTCGCAGATGCTCGATTGGATTGAGATCTGGGGAATTTGAAGGCCAAAAATCTGTTGTGTTCCTCATACCATTCTTGACCATTCTTTTATATATTATCCTGCTGAAAGAGGAAATACTGTTGCAATGAATGATTGTCCTTGGTCTGCAACAATAGGTGTTACATGTGAAAGAAGCATCCACATGAAAGCAGGATCCAAGGTTTCTCAGCAGAACATTGTCTCACAGTTCTTCCACTGTCTTATCATGTTTTCAAAGCACATCCTAGTACCATCTGTTCCCTAAATAAGTGGACCACATGCAAAGTGGTCCTTCCTTGAACCACTAATAGTGGGTGCTCATGTATAAAGGAAATCCTTGTCAAAATCAGAGGGATTCTAACACTTGCCCATTTTTAGGCTTTCAACATACAACGTACACCACCTAATATGTATCACCACTTGTCAGGTGACATTTACCTGGCATTGGTTTTATTGTTATGACTAATCACTATAAACACACCAAGTTGTAATTCATGGTACCGCAACTAATTGCCCCCAGAGAGGTTTGCTACACAATATGTTTCTCAGGCTAATGATTAGGAAGGAAAATTGGGTTTTGAGTGACAATATGCTGGGCACCTGCTGCACACCAGGACAACTACATTTGTTTGCAATAGCTTCAATTGTTTCCAATTACATTTTAGACTTTCTTCATTAAGCAGCTTCCTCAAAGCTGGTTACAGCTGAGGTAAATCTAATGTCAGTTTATGGAATACTGATGCAGTTTATTAGAGCAGATTCTCTCTCAAGTACCAGATCCTTTGCCAAAGTGAAGTTATTCAAACCTCTTTCTTAGAGTAAGTGTGGTTAAACAGTTTGTCATCGAGCAAAACGTCATACCGCTACTTTCTTCATGCTTGTCAGCACTGTCATTTTGCCTGGATGTCAGTCAGAATAGTGGTTTCCAGATGTAAGCTATCATGAAGGATGCTATGGAGGAATAAGGATAGAATAAAAGGAAAAGAGGGCTTTCCAGTGTTATGTAACTGCACTTCCTCTCGTGCTGCAGCCAAATAGCTCAATATGTTGCAAAGGCGTAAAACAGATTTGTTGTCCGGTTTCTGTGAATATTACACGGCTCTGGTAATTAGAAAAATGTATTGTACTGGATGTGTGGACAACGCTTCTGTTATATGTTCTGTGTTAAATGCTAAAGCGGTTGTGGGAGGTGGACATGTTATAATTTATCATGATTACACACAGCATTAAAACTGAACTATTTGGCATTCAGTGGACCACACCAAAACATTTTTTTATTTAAAAATTACAATGGCGTTTCCTCAAAGTCTAATTGCTGTGTATTGGTCTGGTTGACAAGCAAAGAACATTCACATCAACATGTGTGCGTGTTTACAAAGACCAGTGTGGAAAATACTGTATGGCATGCTCTAAAAGTATAAAGCCATTTTCTGTTGGTTCAGTTCACAAAACCTTTACTGTCAAAATAAAAATTATTGGTTAAAACAAAAAAGGGACCAGAAAAGAGTCCAAACATATAAAAATGCCAAAAACAGTTTGGATCAATAACCTAAAAAGAGACCACTTTGGGCTTCCTCAGGAACTTTTCAATGGGTAGTTCTTGAAAAGATCAAATTTGTGTGAAAATTATATCCTGTTATTTAAAGACAAAATGCGTTTTCCTGTAATCATTTGTTTTCATGGACACCAACAATATGATTGCATTACATCAGTTACTGATCACCGAAGTGGCCATGAAATCAACAAGTTTCCAGCAGATTCAAATAGATATTGTGTTTCAGAATTCAGACGAATAAACATGGATTTAAGCTCATTAATTGTAACTCAGTAACACTAACCATGAAAAAGAGAAAAATTACTGCATTTTGTTTCATATAAGGCCATATATACTCCTAAATAAATATTCACCACAATTGTAGCAAGCAGTTATTTTTATCGTTAGCTTTGTTGAGTTCATTTTCAGATAACATGTAAATGTATAATATCCGATTTATGGCAGTTATTCGATTATTTTGTGCGTGTAAATGCACTTCTTAAATTTGTGATGACTTTTGCCTACCAAGTCTCTCTTTGGAGCAACTCACAATTGACATGAAGATTAAAAGGGACCGCTAGGTAATGCAAAGGTTATTCACACAATCCAGGAATCATGAGGGGTATTGCTCAATGACAGTATGTTCAATGACATCATACTATGGCTTTCATAAAAAAGTCATTTTACTGCATTATGCGGAACATGGTCCATGGTGCTGGACACTTAATTATGCATGCTCTGACCAGTCTGTCAGCCAGATACAGATGAGCTAAACTCAAATAAAATTGGGGTCATCTGAAAGCCATTTCTTGCAGTACTAACCCGCCCCCCCATCCACCATCTCTCTCTCTCTCTCTCCCTCTCTCTCTGTCTCATTTTAATCTCTTGGCAGAATCTCCCCCCCCTGCTCCCCTGGGGAGGTCGGGGCCCAGTGACCGAGATGTGCGCACGCTAGGCCTGCATGGCACGCGAGCTCATCCCAGCACACACTAAACTCACAGGAACAATGAACAAATAACTTTGCATAATACATGATGCTGCACAGCGGTGCCTCAGCAAAAGTGGCACGCAGATTGTCGAGGCAGGGAGCATGACCAAATATCATGAATCTCCTAAAGCAACCTAAGCCTAGTTTAAAAAGGTAAGAATAGGGATTTGGGGGTGTGCAGAGTGGCTGTGTTGGTGGGTTTGGATGTTTTTAGTCATAGACCAAATATTTGTGTCTTGTAAATCCAAAATTAGACTTGGTGCACTCTTGGCTTGGAAGCACAGTTTTAGGAGAAAAGCATTCATTTACGTTCTGTGGAGGTAATTTTATTTACCAATTGGTTTCTTTCCAAAAAAATGTACATTATTTTAAAGATTGGACATTGCTTGCAAATAATAGAACTCAGATGTCATCTAAAAAGTCAAAATAATTTCTGTAAAAAAATTCAATAAAACTTCACTAATGTATCTCAAACAACATACAGATATTCATTAACGTAGCCCAGATTTGTCCATGTGGTTTAGGACTCCAGTCTTGAAATAGCTGCGTGTACTAATGATGTTTTGTTCATTATAATATATTATAGTAAATCATGTTGTGTTCTGAAACACACTGGCATGTCTGTGGTGTGAACTGGTTTAGAAGGCGTTTGATGGTGTGTTTGGTTCCCTTTTGACTTCTGCTATTTTATCAGCAACCTTGCTATATTCTGGACTAAACATTAGTCAGTAGGGGCAAGTGGATTTTTAGCTAGTCCATCTATATATGATTATTATACAAATTTCACAATAGTACAACATACAATCTCAAAAACATACACTTAGAAACCTAAACAAGGTATTAGTCTTCATGACACAGAGGAATTCATTAAAAAAGTAGCAGATCAGCTGTGGTGAATAACTCTACTGCAGGTATTTAGGCCCCCAACAACAGCAGCTGCAATCAAGAAGCGGACATAGCCTACATGGAGAGAAGCACTGCAGGGGCAAAAAATAACAACACGCCTGAGGGCTTCTGATGAAGAAAAATAAACCAGCCTTCATTATGGGATAAAAGAAAGCTTTGGAAAACAAAAGTCTCACCTAAAATGGAACCTGTGTATTCATTTAAAGGTAGAAGGACAGATTATATATATATAGCTCTAATTTTAGAAAGAAAATAATTTTTTTATGTGTCTCACATTGTAATATAAGATATGTACACAGACATTACAGTAACATAAACAAATACATACTGCACATGGTTTTATTTTTCGAACACGGCTCCCTTTAAGTATACGTACGTATCAGTAACACACACATTCTGCTGCTTCTGCTTTTTTACTTTTCAGTGCAACAACATTCCATCTCCTAACGGCTGGTAAAAATATACAAGTTATATATACTGCAGCTATCTGGAAAAGTGATTAATCTCCTTCTTCATCTTCCTTATCTTTGTCATGGGCGGGGCTTAGGGGGCCGTGCCCGGCCCTCGGACTTACTTGGGCCCGCCCTGGGAATAGGAGCCTTGGGGATTGGTCTGGGAGTTTGAGGTGCCTAAACACTCGTCACAGATGCAGCCGAGTTGCGCATAAACCCGAAATGAGCCTATAAAATGTGTCGCCTCTCCAAAGGTCCGTCCACAAATCCGTGTCTGGTACCGGGTCTAGTTACGAGGCAAATGTTTTTGCAATCATGAAAAAAAAACATATATTAGCCGCACCTGATTATTAGCCACAAGCTTCACATTTTGGGAAAATTTGGGAACAAATAGCGGCTTATTTTCTGGAATTTACGGTAATTACATAAACTAGGCACTGGAAGATGTCTGTAAATAGAGGGACTCCTCAATCAGAGGTTAAGCAATGATTAGAAGGGATGAGCGAGTACAGCATTGTCTGTATCTGTATCTGTTAACCAGATGAATTATTTGTATCTGTATCCGTACTCTGACTGGACGGAGCCTATCCCAGAAGTGGGCGGGGTTTAACCAGGAAGTTGGTCGGGTTGTCTTTAAATGTTGTCTTTAAATTTTTATATCGACTCGTATTACTTGTATGATACTCGTACTCATCAAAAGTGCTTTATCCGTACCGGATACTTGTTTCAGCCGAGTATTCAGCTCATCCCTAATGGTATAATAGTATCAAAATCCATGTTAAATTCACCACAGTCAAAAAAGCTATGGAACAATGGCGTTTCACACAAATAACAAAGTACTGTTGACTTTCAGATATCTTTGGAATATTCAAATAGTTCTAGTTAAAACAAAAGGAATCAATGACTGCTTTCCTTAAAGCCTAGGCACCCACTACATTTGAATGATCTCCTTTACATTAGTCAAAACTTTAGTGTCGCGTGAAAGAGGATGATGAATGTTGCACACTACACTGTTTTCATGCAATGTCCCCGGTGCCCTAATTAGGGTATGTTTTTCACACCACTAGAGCCAAGTTCCTGACCATGAATGTGTTCAAGCATGTCTTAAACAAATAAAGCAAACAGCATATAAACATTGTAATGATCTAAATGTAGTGTTTGATGCATTTGTTAAATCCATACAAGGTTATAAGTGGTCAGTATCAAAGCAGCACGTCAACCTGTATAAATTGGAACTTATCTCGTTGAAATAGTCATGTCAATGCATTCAGGAGTCATGCCCACCAACCACTGCTTATCAGTGGAGCCACAGGTTCCTGTGGTTGGATGGTCTTCTGGAGGACGTGTAGAGGATTTTCCCACACCCCTTGGGATGTGAAATCAGACAGAGAGCAGGCTAAGCAGAGCCTCTTGGCTGAATGCAGCTGGCAAAAATACACAAACATTCGCAGTACACCATTTTTAATGTCTGCCTGTGCCCCCTCAGGCAAGAGAAGAACTCTGCTAGATGGCTAGTTTGAAGATTTGCAAAGTAAACAATCACCCGGATTTAAGTAATTAAAATGGCCTGTCAGTGCCAAGCAGTTGAACTGTCAGGGAGGTTCAGGGTGAACTCCCTTATTTTTCTATGAATATATTTGTTGATCATGGTTCATTTATGAAACAGCTGAATATTTGATGAGTTTTGAGACACTCATGTCATGCTGCGAAACTAGTTTTTCTGTTATCCAATATGAGAATATAACATTCAACTATTTCCAATCTGCTATGATTTCGTATACCTATTATAGTTTGTGGTCTCATTGCAAAAAAAACATAAAAAGATTGTTTGGAATGCAGGGTCATTACATGAGCATGAACGGAGACTGGTTGTGACAAAATGTTTACTAAATTGTAATGGTTGTTGCAGTGAAGTAAGTATCATCGCCATCTTCCAGGCAGCAAAGTGGGGGTCAATGGGCATTACATTCACCTTCATCTGTGCATTGTTAAAGCTGAAAGAAATCACATAAGCAAGTTTCACTTGGCAGATCACAGTAGTGTCATTCAGAAACGACTTGTGGCACTACCAATCTGGAGGAATACTTGGCATCGGAGACTTGTAACATCAGCAACTGCATTGATTATGTTACTGCATCCAAACCCATCAACACATGCCCCATCCAGAAGCCATGGATGACTGCAGAAGCCATGGATGTGTGCTGCTGAGAACCCAAGACACCGCAATCAGGTGATAATTCTGCCCTGAGAATAACAAGGACCAACCTGCCCCCAGCCCATCAGAGTCAGATACTAAATTATTTCCATGTATGGTTTGAAGCATAAAAGAGCAAAATGACTGATGTGAGAAAAACTAAATTAATACATGATGGTTGCTAGACTATACAACTTTCCTTGACAGCTGGCCGATGTTCTCACAGACTTCTTTAATATCTTTTCTGACACCACAATAACGCATGTCAATGCCACCACCATTATTCCCATGTTGAGCTTTAAAACCTCCACCATCATCCCAGTGCCAAATTAATCATCAGTGTCCTGCCTCATTGACTACTGTCTCATCGCATTCAAACCCATCATCATGAAGTTCTTTGTGAGGCTCATCATTTAAAATCACACTCGACCTCCTGCAGTTAGCATACATCCAAATTAAATCAAATCAAATCAAATCAATCCCAACCATTCAACAGATGATGCCATCATAATAACCCTTCACCTGCCCTTCACCCACCTGGACAAAAAGGACATTTAAGTGAGTATGCTGTTCATAGATTCAGTGGCGGTTCTAGATCAAAATGACCAGGGAGCCTGGGGGGGGTGGTCAGTGTTTTTTTAGGGGTGCACCAGTGTGCGAAATATGTTTCCCAGAGGAGGGGTAGGGGGGTGTTGCATGTATGTGTCAGCCAGCACGTGTAGCACTTTTAGTAGTCTGCCTAGAACATATACTGGTTTGAAGAACAGAACTAACACTACGTTAGTTCAGTTCTTCGAGCCAGCGCATTTCGCGATAAGAAATGTATATTTAAATCTTGGGCTGTGCAGTGCAGCGGGGCCATAAGGGGGGCCAGAAGCAATTCTACGGGGGCCCTGGTCCCCCGACCCTCATGTAGAACCACCAATGCATAGACTTCAGTTCAGATTTTGGCAACATACCTCCTAAACATCTGACTGGGAATCTAAGACTGCTGAACATTTCTCTGTAACTGGGTCCTGGACTTCCTGCCTGAGAGACCTCAGTTCAGGAGAACCATCTCCAACACCACCATGCTGAGCACACTGGGCCCTCAGTGCTGTGTGTTAAGCCCCTTGTTGTTCACACTGATGACCAGTGCCTGTACAGCAATGCACAACTCAAACCATCAGCACAAATCATTAAGGTTGCAGATGACACAACCGTGGTGCATTTGATCAGTGGGAAAGAAAGGAGCAGCATTAGCTACTGGACTGGTGAAGAACCAACAGCTTGTTTCTGAATATGGACAAGACATGACTGTTGAATTCAGAAGGGCACAATGTGTTCAATCTCTGCTAATGGTGGCCTAGCGGGGAGGATACTTGCCTTTGGACTAAGTTCATGGATTTGAATCCTACCTTCAGCATACCACCACTTAAACCTATGTTGCTCCAGGGAGACGTTCCCCTGTCGCTTTGCTAAATGCCATAAATGTAAATGTAAACATCAGTGGCTCCAAAGTAGAAATTGTACAGTGCACCAAGTCCTTTAGTTTTCACATCTCAGAACTGCTCCCATAAATTTTCAACTGCCCCAATCCTAAGATGGTGTAACAACAACTCTATGTCTTACAGAGAGCAGCACACCTGCAACCAGTCCTCACCATATTCTATTAAGAAAATTCTCTGTGGCTACATTACAGCTTGGTATGGCAATTATTCCATTTTGGACCACAAGACCTTACAGAGGATAGTGAGGACAGTTGAGAAGATCATCTGGCTGTCTCTCCCCTGTGTCACAGACATTTACATCACACACGGCATACGCAAAACCTCTAGCATTTGTGATCACCCCACACATGCCTCATCTAGCCTCTTCTGCCTTCTCCCATCTGGCAAAAAATTCCATAGCATACAGGACTTCGCTGCGAGAATGGGAAACAGTTTCTCCCCTCAGGCCACCAGACTCCTCAATCAAAACTGAAACTGATTAAACTGTATCTCCTACACATATAAATAAACACATGCTTGAACTTAACTTACTTCTTCTTCTCCTAGTGCAATGTGTATACCCACTGATCTGTTCTACACAAACAACTCACACTCCAATCGCCTCTAAATATCCCTCTTATTGTTCACCGCACATTCTCTGTCTTGATGCAGATATACTTGCACAATTATATGTACTGCTGCCTACATCTCTTCTGCATTTTTGCACACATAACTCTTCACAGTAAGAAAACACTAAGTCATAATGCTGTATTCTCTCTGACTTGTACTGTAGCTGTCAATGGCACTGACTTTTGTCCTGTACTGTTGTGATGCTGTTCTTGTCTTTTTCCCTTTCTGTTGCTGTTCTTGTGTTTTTCTCTTTCTGTCTGTATTCTGTTTATGTTGTCTTGTGGTGTTCTGTTTCCGGTTTTGTGTTGCATCATGTTACTAGAAGCTTTGTTGTTTGGTTTCACTCTTTACAGTGTCTATGGTTAAAATGGTAATACATTTACTTGAAAACAGGATGTATGTATTCAGTTGCATTTAATCCATTGTAAACATGACCACATAGTTTTTTCTACAATGGATACAGTTTTTTATTGGAATGGGGAAGGTCACATATGGGGTATGGTATTTCCATTACACATTGTAATGGTTTTAAGGTTTTTCTCTGTATACAGTCGATGTTACTATATCCATATTTTGCAGCTTCACTTATGACATTTAAGAGAGTTTATTCATCAAAACAGTCCATTCATTTTTGACACTTTTCCTACATCATTGTACATCTTAATGTGTTTTAAGACCAAACTACATGAATGGCCTTTGTTGTAATTGGCTGCCCTGTATTGTGCCGCTTCACAAAAGTCAAACAATCATGAACAATGTCATTATAATTGAGCAGAGCTAAAATGCAGCTCAAATGTATTGACTTAATTTTATTTTAATTAGTAAAACCTCTCTTACCTAGTAACATTAACAATGAATGATTGCAGGATGTGTTGCAGGATCCATTTAAAAACCCACACGATAAAGAAAAAATTCAGTTTAAAACAGTTAGTAAAATGTTTTTTGTTTATTGGAATTTATAGGTTAACAAAATGTGTGGTTCTTTGTGTCCGTCACATGACTGAATATTTTGGTTAAGTTTTGCGTAAATGCCCATTTAGCATTTAACTCTAACTACCGATAAATCTATGCTGATGTAAAAATATGGATTATATATTTAGGTACACTTGCCTTGTATTTGCAAATGTTATTTGGGTGGTGGATCATTCCTAGCACAGTGACACTGATGTGGTTGTAACATGTCAGTGTGGTTGGGCTGCTGAATAAATTATACACTGCAGTGCTGCTGGACTACGTAAGCATTGTCCAATTACAGCCCACTTCATTAGATACACATAACATGTTGGCTCACCTTGCAGATATAAAGCTATGGTGGAAGGCCTGATTCTGTACAGTTTGTGTTTGTTATTCTCTTCTCCTTCATTTCTACAGCATGTTTAACATCTTAAAATCTTCTGATGTGAGAGAGAGTGACCATTTTCTGTGATACTTTCTCACCCCCAGGCTCTCTTCCCTCCTCCTATTCTTTCCTCTCTCCCCCCTTCCCTCTCCCTCCTCTGGGCCATGCGTGACAGTAGCTCACTGAGAAGTGGAAATGAGACTAGTAAACAATGATTAGCTCCAGAGCCGGACAGGCCATGTCCACTGTGAGACCTGTCTGCACACACTGCACAGTGCCAAGGTTTCAAACCCCCACACAAATTACCCCAGTCTCCATCCCCCAGGAGAGTCAGGCCGGGGTCAGGGCCAGCTTTTCACAGCCAGGTTACAGGGGATAATCACAGGCAAACACGGCAGCCACATGGAAGACACACATGCACGTGCACACACCACAAGGCCTGGCTCTAATTAGTTCTGATGGCAACACGAGAGGCCATGTGTGTGCAGAGTGGAAGACGGAGCAGAAGGAATCAGTGTTATGCTATGTTTAGAGGATTCCCCAGAAATGAAGAGCCTGGGCCAGGAGGAAGCATTGTTCAAAGCAACATAAATTCACTATTTGTATCTTTTCTTGATAAATGAAGTCCTTCACAGTCATGCCTTCCATATTGCCTGCCTCATGAAGATATATCAATCGCTTTATGAATTACTCACATTTGTTCTTCTTTAATAGTCTTGTTGACGATGCTCCACAAAGTACATTTTTAATGTTGTAATTAAGTTCAGACTCTGCATAAGAGGAAATTACCGCACATCACTGGAGCTTGTCATTCACACTATAAAATGTGGCAACACTGAGGCCCTTACATGCGTCAGTAAAGATGTTTTGAACTCGACGATGCTCTGGGAAACCAGTGCCTGTTGTACCGCTTTTCTGATTCTCTGATAGGGTTCTCTGATTAACCAAAAAAAAGGAAAACACTTCAAAGCTGTGTAGTGCTTTGTTTGTCATGCATATTTAGATCCGAAACCCCAAGCATCGTGGGAACTTTCAGTCTTGTGAATTAATTAGTTCAGTCCAGCACTGGTTTGTCAGCATAAAGCTGGCTCCCTGGTATAATGACGATACACGGGCCATAAAGCAAAATACGCGTAGATTAGAGCGCAAATGGCGAGTGACTAATTTAGAA
>JBBKCR010000001.1:34232411-34246431 GCA_037577295.1 Ladigesia roloffi
ACACAATACAGCCACAGCGCTGAGACTCCACCCCTCTGGAGGTCTGGAGAGAGCTAATGCTAAAGCTACTAATGCTATGGCACAGCTGTGCTCCGAAGTTTAATCGGGAGACGCGCGAGTGTTTCGTTTCCAAAAGGCAAATATTTCACTTCAGAGTCAGAATCGGAAAAAAGCACTCACAGAAAAGATTTGGGAATATGATGTATTTTTGGTCTGCCAATTAGTAGCAAGGCTTAAAGCGTTAATTGCGTTAAAAATATAAACGCGTTATTTTTCTGTGATTAATTAATCTCATTAATGTGTTAAATTCCCAGCCCTAGTAAAAACACATTATGTAAATATGCAGCATGTTACATCACCAACAAAACAGGGTCACAGGCAATACCTTGTTGCCTCTGTGCCTTTGCAGAACAGTGAAATAATGCTGTGGCATTCCTTGTGATATGCAACTTTTATGGACTTCACAACAAATGAGGTCAGAATTAAATGGGGAAAGAAGACAGACCTGTCTGAATATGCAGATGCCTTAATCATCCTGTTGGGAGGAACTCCCTAATTAAAGATGCGAAGGTCAGAAACAGTAACATCATAGCTCAGGTGCCAAATGGCTTAAGCATGGAGTGGCTGTGCCCCTCCAAGGGAAAGATAGTTTATGATGATCATGATCAAATCAAAGTATGAGTTTGGGTCTATGCAATTAAAGTGCTTGTTTTTGTATTATTTATCTATTTGCTAGTTTGTTTTCTTATTTCAATTCATAATTACTCACGACATGTGAACCAAGACACCAAGTCATTCCAAGTGATTTATAGAGAACCTTACCAACTTCGGCAGGGGTTATTGAAGTCATATATCTCCAGCATTCTTTTTCTAAAAGCAAAAATACTGTGCAAAAGTTATGAGCCTTCCCTGATTTCTTCATATTTTGCTTTCAAAAACATGTTGTCAAAAAAAAATACTTTGTTATGCCTGTCAAACTTTATTTGGCATAGCAAATAGTTTAAAGAAATTAGAAGGTTTTACTGGGACAGGCTGCAAAGTGCCTAATGAGACAAAGTGTCTAGATAAAAGTGTTCAGCATTCAGCACCACCAGTATACTGATCACCGCCTGATCATCTGGAATCATCTGCCCCTGTTTCTTCACTGGTTGATTAAATGTGCTTTGATATGCTTGAACTATTCAGATGTGTCACTGTGTTGCTTAACAAAAAAAACATTCTTCTGAAACTAGTCAGGTTCAGGGACTGAACTGAAGAGTTCAGTCCCTACAAGAACATCTGACACTCTGAAAGCAAACATATGAAGAAATGAGGGGTGGTTCATAACTTTAAGTGTTGTACACCATATTGTGATAATATAAAATTATTTTAAATACATTAAATACATTTGCTTATGTATGTGAAATGGAGACGGTTTGAGATGGTTTGGTCTAAAATGTATTTATTAAAAACTGTTCATGGTTGAGAGGCAGGCACGGGGCAGTGCATAGCAAAATAGTCTAAAACAACACTTTATTTCTAACTTTTTAGTTTGTTATCTATATACCTCTTGTTGCACTAGGCATGTTTATGACAAAATAATTTCCCTTCGGGACAAATAGATCTCTTTCTTATCTTCTGATCTCACCTTAATATCACCATGGTGTATAAACACATTGTGAAGACTGGTGCTGTCATTGTGAGGACATTTCTGTGATGGTTCTGAATAGTAAATAAAATAAATAATACCTGCTATGCCTGCATTGAACATATTGTGACCACTTCTTCCTACCAGCAGCACTGTAAAGAAATTTGTTCCCTACAATTAACCATTTCATGTTAAAACTAAATGTATTTTGATTGATTTCGATTTCTTTTTTTTAGAGACTTAAGATATTAATTCTCATTGCTTAAGCATTTATTAAGCATGGTATTAGGCATTTTAAGCACGATAATTACAGACCCAAAATAAACACTTCTGAAAGCCTTGAACTAAGATTACAAATCAGTTTACTATAACACATAAAGTACAGATGTCAGCACTAAATCAGCAGAAAATTAACTGTCACTGGGGGAGAAGTGGAGCTCGTGCCAAAGTTCACAACACCACCAGTCTTCAGGTTTGTGCTCTTTTGATTTAATGTGCTCCCCTGCCGCCACAGGAGCGAGAGGTCTGTTATGAAGTGTCTCTCTGAAACTTTTGTCGTATTGCCGAGAGAGAGACAAGAGGATCGAGGGAAGACAGCGGGTCTAAAATGAAACGCGGACAGAGGAGAGTTTAAACGGGCAGAAACATCCTTCCTTTAAGATGCAGCATCGTGGCGATCTGGACCTTGTTTGGAGCGTCTGCAGTTCCAACAAGTTTAGGGAAAAAAAGTCCCAAACGCACCGTGCGCACTTGGCGCTGGAGAGCGGAGTAGACATTCATGCGGCTTTAGCTCAGACGCGCGATGCTGTCCGAGCAGATGAGCGCAGGCAGAACGCGCGCATTTTGAGGTCCCATGAAAAGGGGGTGTTGCGGTCTGTGCTCCTCTTTGGGCTGCTGGTCTCGTCCCGCCGTGGCGCAGCGCGCGCTCTCAGCACAGCGACTGTGTGAGCGCCTCTCCTGGGCTCCCGCTATGGGAGGAGTAAAAAGAGTAAGATGGAGCCCAGCCCCTGTGCTGCAAACATATATAAAAGACGTTGGTAGAGCCCCCTTTCAGCTTCGTGACTAGAAAAGGCTGAACAGGAGGCAAGTCCCAACTGTGGAGTCTGAAGAACTGTCAGTGCTGTGAATCCCCAGCTGGAAGTTCTCTGACCAGACCAAAAAAAAAAATCTCACAAAGGAAAAAAACTGCACGTGCATTTATTTAACTTCTAACTGGCTGACTGCAAGGACCAGCTTGTCCCAGGATGGCATTACCAGAACCAGAGTTTGGCCTGAAAGCAAATAACATCCTAAAAGAATGGACTGGACAGGTCCAACCTGCTCTCATGGTGTCCTTCATCTTCCTCTTCTGCCTGGAGGCCTGCCTGTGGATCAGGAACCTCACGCTAAAAAAAAGGCTGCCAGGACCATTTGCCTGGCCGCTGGTGGGCAACGCCATGCAACTGGGCCAAATGCCCCACATCACATTCTCCAAGCTGGCAAAGAAGTATGGCAATGTCTATCAGATCCGGCTCGGCAGCAATGACATCGTGGTGCTGAACGGAGATGCGGCCATACGGCAAGCCCTGATCCAACACAGCAAAGAGTTCGCAGGTAGACCCAACTTTAGCTCCTTCCAGGTCATCTCTGGAGGAAGGAGTATGGCCTTCAGCAACTACAGTGAGCAATGGAAGGTGCACAGGAGAATTGCTCAGTCCACTCTGCGGACTTTCTCGTCAGCAAACAGCCAGACCAAGAAGGCATTCGAGCAGCATGTGGTGGCAGAATCCATGGATATGGTGCAGACATTTCTGAGGCTGAGTGCTGATGGGCATTATTTCAACCCTTCACATGAATTCACAGTGGCTGCCGCAAATGTAATTTGTGCCCTTTGCTTTGGGAAGCGGTATGGACATGATGACCCAGAGTTCCAGGCCCTGCTGGGCAGGGTGAACAAGTTTGGAGAGACGGTGGGAGCAGGAAGCCTGGTGGACGTCATGCCTTGGCTTCAGTCTTTTCCCAACCCTGTGCGGAGTGTCTACCAGAACTTCAAAGACCTCAATAAAGAGTTTTTTGCGTATGTTAAAGACAAGGTAGTACAGCACAGAAACACCTACAATCCCAACGTGACCAGAGACATGAGCGATGCCATCATCAGCGTGATCGAGCATGGAAAGCACAACAATCTGACCAAGGATTTTGTGGAGGGAACCGTGACGGATCTCATTGGAGCAGGACAGGATACTGTATCCACAATAATGCAGTGGATACTGCTGCTGCTGGTAAAATATCCCTCTGTGCAGGCCGAGCTCCAGGAGCAGATTGATAAAGTTGTGGGTCGAGACAGACTGCCCTCAATGGACGACAAGGTCAACCTGGCTTGCCTGGATGCCTTCATCTACGAGACCATGCGCTACACCAGCTTCGTGCCTGTCACCATCCCCCACTCCACCACATCAGATGTGACTATTGAGGGCCTCCACATCCCCAAAGACACAGTTGTGTTCATCAACCAGTGGTCTGTCAACCATGACCCACAGAAGTGGCAAGATCCACACGTCTTCAACCCATCGAGGTTCCTGGATGAGAAAGGAGGCATTGACAAGGACCTGACCAACAGTGTGATGATCTTCTCCACAGGCACGAGAAGATGCATTGGTGACCAGATAGCCAAGACAGAGGTCTTCCTTTTCTCAGCCATACTGTTGCACCAGTGCAACTTCGAAAGTAACCCCTCCCAAACCCTCACCATGGACAGCTCATATGGGCTGGCACTGAAGCCTGCCAACTACACAGTCACAGCCAAGCTCAGAGGGAAGCTCCTCGGCCTCGTGTCACCGGCATGAAATAAAAAAGTTACCCCGCCACCAATCCCATGTGATTACTCAAGGGACTCAACACAGACTGAAATGTTTGCAAATGTAAAACAGTGAGTATTAATAATGCACTGAATGCAGTTGTATATGAATGACATACCTAATATTTAATGATTATTTACACACTTTTTTGCAGTGTTACTTTTGTTAATGATAAAAACTTTGGGTGCATTTAAAGTCCTGTCTATTAGTGAGGGAGAACCAGCCATAGAAACACTGATTATTATCGAGTAATTCATTCATTTCATTCATCAAACTTTCACCTGTTGAGAATTATGTTGGCATATATTTGAGGATAGCTACTTGCAGAGCTCCCTCATTATGAAGGAAATACTGTATATGAATTCATTTATCCTTATTTGTATAAGTTGTACTGTTGTATTTCAGGTTTTAGTATATATTTCATAGCTAACACTAGTACATCTACTGTACCCTAAGATAAGGAGGGAATAAGCTGCATTGATCACTTGTTTTGCTATAATAATCAGTAGTTAATCAAATTCAAATGGCAGTTTAATAATCACAAAAAACTGTAATTGAGATATTGTAATTAAAAGGGTCCTTTTTGAATGCATGCATTACATTTCAGGATAAATAAAAAGTTTGGACATGAAGTGCTGTGCAAGAATGCCATACAATGTGTTCAGGAATTTATAAAGCTGTGCTGAAGCCAAGGAACAAAACCATTTTTTGAATGTCATATAAATTATGTATTGTTTGTTTTGTTTACTATATAAATAAGCTAAGTGAATGAAATAAAAGTAACATTGAAAACAATAAGCTGCTCTCTTTGGCGTGACCTCATTTGTCATATTGCCTATCCCTAATGCGATTTCTTCTTTGGTCGCCTTGAATATTCAGTAATACTTTTATCACAGCTGTTGATCAAGCACAAAGATTTGTTCGCCATGACATTCTAACCCAGTCCAATTATTTGGGTCCTTTCCATGTAAATGACCTGTTGCATATATTGAGCTACCAAGAGAATTCCTCCTGAATTAATTTCAGATGCATGCAGCTATCCACTTTCAGTCCAGAGTTTTGCTGCATAGCCTCATTAACACAATCACTGACACTTCTGTTTCTTCTTAACTGTTTCATTCTGTGGGGAAAAAGCCACAATGGTTAATTGTTGTGTAAAAATTAACAATATTATAAATGCATCATATTAGGAATGCACATTTCAACACATTTTACATTACATGATTTCAATTATGTATTAAAATAACCGAAATCTATCAATCTCTCTCCAGAAATATTCTCCTTTATAATCAGGCATAATTCAGTAAAGTAACCAATGTCTTCATTCTCGTTTGTTTTGGGCAAATCTGTAACACTGTGCAAACTTGGATATAGATACATGAACTTTAATGTCAGTGTATTTCTGAAAACAATTTACTTATGAGTTTTCTTGCCCATATAGATATATGAGAAACACAAGTATTGACCTACTCATTAAATATTGATCTCATCTCGCGCATGTTTTAGAATGTGCTTGTCTGTTTATGCATTAAGATGCTAAGTTCAAGGACAGTGTGACTAATTTTCTGCACTCAAAGTTTGTTTCTAAAATCAGACTTCCATTCCTGGTTTTACTCTGTACTAACACAGGTCAGCTTGGATGTGCAACACAGGGCTGAGAAAGAAGTGCACTGACCAGGCTAGACAGAGCTTAAACAACATTCTAGTGTCTTGCCGGCTGTATTAAGTAGGCATCAGACAGCAGAGCTTAAAACTGGACTCCTCACCTCTAAACAGCTGACACCCTTGGCAAAACATGTCACAAAGTCATAGAAAGAAGCAGCGTTTGCCTAGGTTTGACAGAGAAAATAAATCTTCTACACCTGCTAAACCAACTAACTTGTAGTCACTAGCCCACAGTGTTAGTTTTACTTTTAAGTCCAGGTCAAAAATATTCCCCATGGTAAAAAAACAAAAATCTGCTGACAGCCTTAAACATTAGAAAAGTAAAACCATCTGTGATGCTAACTGTACATGGACTGCATTTCCCATGAGTCTTCTGTGGGCAAGAATAGAACAAGGTCCAAAGGGGTCCAAAAACGATTGTTTTACACGTGAGACCCATTGAAACAACATTTTGAGGGGATATCTGGAAAAATTTTACAAACTTTGTGACTGGCGGTTGCAGCATCTATATTCATGATTCAGATGAGTATGTGAATGACTGCAGTATAACACTGGAGCACTCAGTAGAGGGGACCCCCCTGTTGTCATAAGCGGTTTCTAGGTTTTGAAGAAGACAGATAAGGTCTATCTTTATTGCATTGATATTTATTTTGCATTAGATCATGACAAAAGAAAGGTAACATTCAGTCTTTCAAAATTACTCAGTTCCTTCAGGTTCCCATGTTGCTATACAAAAATTATGAGAATTATGTTCTGGCCTTCTCAGTTTAGAGATTTTTTTCCCCGATGAGCTGGGCCAAGCTGGGTCACCATGTTTAAAATGAGCATTCAGCAAATGAGACAGAACTGTTGGCCTACTTGTGAAGCTACTGAGAGGGTTCAGACAGAAGTGATTTCCAAAAATAGCTGGAAGAATGCGGTGATGCCGTGTTGCTGTGATGAGGGTAAGGGGTTGTTATTTTGATTAAACTTGTACAAAACTTTCACATACATTACATTGCACTTACACTGTATACTGTTACATTATCTTATTATATACTTAAATATAAAATGTGTTACATTCCAAGAGTATATAGTGAAAAACAGCGATGTTGTGATATGGTAAAAAAAAGTTGCCAGTGAATTCCTATTTTTATTATTTAAACCCTAAATATGCACCAAAAAACACTTAAATAATGTAAAGGTAAATCTATATTCATACTGTACAGTTTACACTGAAATACATTACATTGAACAACAGTGCTAGAATGTAAAATACAGATGTTACCCCTATATAGACTGGTGTAAGCAGGTAAATACTGTTAAAAAAAAAATACAGTAATAAAACTACAAGGCTTTAAGAAGAACAAAACAAAAATCATGAGATCACCCAAAATGCTCCACAGGGGAATTTTGGACTGCAGCTGCCACAGATGCATTACAGTGCAGCAGCCAATCAGCAGCATGGAGAAATAAACAACTGTCTCGGATTGGCTACTTTCAAACCTCCCACCTCTAAATGCAGGTGACTGGGACATCCGGCCTCATCCACTATGCCCCCTTATCCTCTTGTTGGTTGTTTATATTTGGGCACAGCAGCTAGGCAAGTAGACACTGGGGATGAGGGGGCATGGCAGACAAAAAAAATAAAAAATGTGGAGCATACCTGCAGTTTCCGAGAATGTTTGGGGGTTTCCACAAAGCAATCATTAGTTCTCAGAAAAAAATATCTGCGAGAGACTGAAGCAGCGACTGCTGAATGTCATTTTAACATTATAATGCAATGCATTTAAATTGACCGAGCTACCTTACCTGGATGCTTTGAACTTCGAAACCATGTGCTACACCAGTTCAGAGCCCATGACCACTCCCCCACCTTAGATGTGACCATCGCGGGCCCCCAGACACAAGGGTGTTCCACCCTAAGAAGTGGCTGGACCCACACATCTTCAATTTGTCAATCTTCCAGGATGAAAATGGAGCCCTTGACAAGTACCTGATTAACACCAGGATAATGCTTTCTATTGGGGAGAGAACTTGGATTATTTGACTTTTGATTATAACAGTGCTAAGGGGTTTAAATTGCTTAAATGAGTTTACACTGTAGCTTTATTAACTAATTGCTGCAAAACTAAGAATTACTGAGTGTGGCACAAAATTATCCAACCAGGACTGTCATCTCTAGAAGAGACTGTGAAAATATCCCCTTGGAACTGGCTCACAGAGTGTGCTTAACACTATGATCTTCTTATCAGTAAATTTATTTTGCACATATACATATATAAAGCTAAAAAGAGAAAAAAAACGTATTGTCTTTGTGTTCAACACTACAATCTATATTTTTGCATTTAACTTGCAAGAAGCCATAAAAAAGCATATAAATGTGGTTCAAACTAAACTTGTTCGAAAAACTCTGCTTTTAAGTGGAGATTGTAAACAATAGCATTGTTAAATGCTTTATTGTTAAATGTATTTAGGTCTTTTACCTGATTACACCAAACTGGCATTTTTTGTTTGGAAAATGGGCATTTAAATTGGTATTATGTCTGTTCCAAAAATAGAAGTTTTGGATCTGTGTTTGCCATGTTTATGTTCATGGCTATGATTTTCTTGGTGTCGTCTGCAAATATGCAGATTTAACATTGTCTTATGACGTTATTCTATAAGCCCTTTAATGGGGATTTCACCATTTTTGTTCAGATTTTCAGCATGATTAAATGCAGTGTCCTGGGGTCACTGTTGTTCAAAGTTGATTAGAATCCGATCATTTATTACAACAAACATTTTAATACATTTGGTAAAGAAGTATTTGTAATGTGTGAGGTAAAACAGTCCTCAAAGAAAACAAATGTGTCTGATTATTTTTACCCTTACCCATGCAAGCAAATGCTCAAATTACTATTGGATAGCAAATAACATATTATTAATTAAATAGTAAATCTAATATTTTATTGTGCAGCTGACATGTCAAGCCCTGGTTTCTAACATCAGTGGAAAGAAAGAGTCGGTAAGTTCTTCTATATCAGGCCACTTGGAGTTTTGTTATGACTGAATTATGCCGAAAGTTTCAGATTTCAATGGGTTTCCCCTTACAATCTGATGCTCATTATTCTCAGTGAAAACATTTAAATAAAATTGATAATTGACTAATCCAACTTTTTCTGTTTAACTAGAGCATCTCTAAGCTAGCAAACACTGGGCAAAGTCTGGCCAGATTCATTTGGACCTCTTAACAATGTTAAACTTAGCAGCTCCCTAAACAGTAAAATCTGCACCCATTGTAATACATGGTTCACTTTGAGTTTGTTTAGATTAAAAAGAATGTGGCTTTGTTGCACTGAGCTGCACTCTGACACAGTAGGAGCTTGAAAGATGACGAAGGATAGCACAGGCTGTATTTGTCACTCGACGTTGAACCCAGTGCTTACTAGGGAATTTGAGACTGCTAAAATGCCATTGTGCCAAAAGTAGCTAGTTAAGCAAATGGCACTCATTTTGAAGCTGCGTTTGCAATCTTCAATTATAAAGGTAAGACTACTAAGCACTAGACATTACCTGAGTCATTGTATAGAGTCCTCTGAGGTCCGAATACATGGCATTGGTGACTTACTTCCAAAAAACCTGAATATTGTTTTTGGGTTTGGGGAAGGGGCAATAATAGTGACATCAAAGAACCATGATTATTTGTCCAAGGTAGCTTTTAATTGAGGGTTCTTTAAAGATCCTGCTTTGTACATGAAAGGTCTTCACTGTGAATAACATTTTAAATCACTGTAGATCCTTCCTGCAGGCCATTGTGGGGTGGGAAATCTATTTTATTGGAAGTGTGTGTGTGTGTGTGTGTGTGTGTGTGTGTTTGTCTGAAATGTTTTGACTTGTTGTTCAGCTAGTGAGTAATAAGGGGTGATAGGAGAACCCCCTGCTGTGAAAACAGTTCACAGATCTTTAAAAAGATGGCCATGTGGAGCATAGGCAATTTAATTCATGGGCTTACCTAGGCCTCTGTTCCATTCCAAAAAAAACATACACAAATCATACATATTTCCAGAACATTCCATCACTGAAGAAAAGTAATTTGTGGAAATGTTATGGCTACTGCCAATATATCACAGGACCATACATCCAAGCCAAGGACCATTTAAAAAAGTTTATTTGTAAACATGCCGGTACGGAGCCGTGGGATTTACCTGTTTTTGTAAAGGGGGTACAGTTTATCCTATGTTGTCTTTGGCGTTTTGGCGGATTGAACATGTTGTCACAGTACTGATCAGTATTCATGTGTACATGAATCATAAATGTAGTGACTAAGTTGGTATTTCCATAACCCCCACCCGCCCAAAACACACGCACACACACACACACAGACACACGCACACATATTTTACCCAAGTCAGACACACACAGTCTACATGTGGAGCAGTGAGTGAGGGGAGACTCTGAGGGAGTCTTGTTTTCACACCAACTAATTCAGAACAGGCAGCACGCTGTTACCCCCTCTCTCCCTCTTCCTGCCCTGACACTGCAGCGCCCTGGGGGTCAGCGTGATGATACGGACCATACCGAGAGTAGCTACATCACACGCACACACATGTTTCATACGCTCCTTTGAATCCATCCTGACAGATTGTCTGTCTGCCAGCTGCCATCAGATTTTATCCATCCAGTGTGGAAGAAGATTTTATGATATAGAATCTGGACAGTGTCAGACAATATGAACAGCACAACTTCCATTTACTCTTATATTTACTTCTTTTAACCAAATTCAGGTTATTTTGTCATGATTAGTCTGGTAAACTGTCCAATAATGCATCATTACTGGTGGTTTGAAAAGTTGCAGTAGTGCCTCACATGACTCAACATCCAGCTTGGTGATATAATGAATGGAGGGAACTATAGTATATGGTCAAATGTATGTGGACACCTGACCATAGCACCCTTATGAGCATTCCATATAGCACATTCTGTAACCGTGGGCATTAATATGACTTTGCCCCCCCCCCATACCACCCCACCACCACCACCACCCCACCTCCTTTGCACCTATAACAGATTGATTCTTCGAGGATGAATTTCCATGAGAGTCACCTGAGCTTTTGTGATGTTGGGCACTGGTAGAAAAGAACACTTTTCCCTCTCATCTTTTAACTTACCTGTCAACACTGATCGCCTCATTAGGTCCACCATTAAATCTGCCCTCGCACTTAACTCTACATTCAGTCAAGTTTAGCTCTTCCAAGTAGTTCATGGTTTGAGCTTCTACAGGTTTTCCTCTGGCTAACAAAACATTGTCAGTTAAAAACATACTGTTAAAAAAAAAATACATGTCACACCTGAGGATTTTTTTGCAGTTCTGTTACTGATTTTCCATCTGACAATCAGAATGTTTCAGGGGATAGTACATAACTCCATTAAAACCGAAATTCACATTGAATCCTAGCTTGAATTACCCAGCAGAAATACTCTCAGTGGCAGATTTTGGCCCCTCAGTATCTCGTTGACAAAAATAAATAAAAAATGAGGCCACCCGCTGACGTTGTTTCTACCTCCAATGTAGATCCTGTTCCAGCTTCTTTAAAGCATGATACTGGGAGTAAATCAGAGGAGAACATCTTGTTAAGCTGTACAAACAAAATGGTAAGGATGCCTGACAGGAAAGAGAAAAAAAGGGAGTAGCGATATACTTCTGGCATTTCAAGACATTTGTTTCTGACAGAGACCATGCCCTAGACAAAGTCTCCTCCCTCCCTTGTTCCACTTCTCACACGCGAACCTCTAATGTTGCGTTTGGTGTCTGCATGCGACATGCTAGGCCTGGGACTCATTTTAGCATTATTACTCACAATCTAGTACTCACCGCAGTTATACTCTGATGATCACAGTGTACACTGTGGGCTTCAGAAGCTCTGGCTAACAGAAAGACATGTGAGGGGGAAAAAAATGGTCTCCAGGCTGGGAGATAAACAATAGAAAACAAATAGACGTGCATATATAGCCCTGACTGGGAGACAACTGAAACCACATGCCAAGTGGGGATGGATGGCATGCGTGCTTCTGTCCTGAAAGGCTATCCACAATTTAATCATCCCATACTGAAGCTTATGCCAGAGCTAAAAGCTTCTGAGCTCTCCCTTGCAGAACATCTGCTCTGGACCATAGCCAGAGCCCACGGCTACAAATTAATCAACAAATTAACCTATTAGTAATCACACACCTCATTATCACTCAGCATTTTGAAAGCATTCACTTACCAAGAAATCGTTGGTAATATTTCAGCATGTTAAGAACACAACAGTGCACAACTCAGCATCAAACATAATGATTTGTTAACAGTTCCATATTCCATGAGGTTTCCGTTGTTGCTTCATTGCTCTGGTCAACCCAAAAATGTTCTTCCGCTCTCTCAAGCCCCTATGGAATCATGTCATTACCAAAAACATTGCACAGGGCTTACTCTATTATTCCAACTGTCATTACAATCAAAGCACACCACCTTCCACACAAATTCTCTCATTATGGGTGTTTATGTTGACATGTACAATATCCTGTGCTGGAGAACAATGCTCTGCATTTTTTCAAAAATGACCATAAATTAACTGAAAGCAAACATAAACCACAATTTTTCTGATTTGCTAGCGTAATGGAACTTGACTGCTACATGTAATTCCATAAAAATGCCTCAATTTACACATATTCTTTCTGTGCTCATTTTTTTTTTGCCGTTTTTCATTGAGAAAGTCTTCTTCTGCTTGTGGCCTCTATGAAAGTAGATAACAGAATACGATGAAATAGCACAGCTGCTGTATATTATATGTATTTCACCATACCATGTCTGCCATTTAAAACACAATCAGCAAAAATAAGTGGGCACTTTTTCAATTTAGTGGGCTTGACTATTTCCGGACAGACATTGCTAATAACCCATCTGTGAAGCGGTGGGGCACAGAGGCTACCATGCACTGAAGTGCAAAGTGCAGAAAATTGTCAGTTCTTGATCATAACACTTATTGCCAACAGAGTTCAAATTTCCAAACTGCCTTTGGAAGCAACATCACAAGAGCTGTTTATCAAAGCTGCGTTCTCTGGAACGATGAATCAGACTTCGCCATCTGGTATTCTGATGGATGTATCTGGGGTTTTGGGACACCAGGAGAAAACATAAGTACCCTAATGTATCATATCACCTTTAACATTAATCAGAAAACTTTACTAATCCCAGAGGAAATGTATTTGTTGGATGTATGATCGCCTGTAGGTGCTTTCCATGGATTAAGCCCCTTAGAGTAAAGATCATTCTTAATGTAAAGAGAAATCTTAATGTTAAACATGTAATCATATTCTAGAGAATTCCTGGGTTGCTTCTTACTTGGTGACTGAACTATGTGAAAGGCCCCTTCCAGTTTCATCATGGCATGCCCTCATGCACAAAGTGTTATATTTAGTGTGGAAGGAAATGAGTCTTCATGGTGTTGATAACAAATGGAGCTCAGTGTAGCCGCAAAGAGGGATAAACACTATGTTCATGCCCATCATTATGAAAAAAGACGCTCAACAAGCACAAAGGGTTATGATGTCTGGGCATCCAAACACTTTTGACATGTTTTATTTCTTAAGAATCTCAAGACTTTGCAAGCATACCCTGTATAATATTACATTAATACAGTGTAGCTATTGCTTTTTAGATTTAATTTGTTGTGCTCTCTGATGAGTTTGGAGTTTAAATCAGCTATTAGTATTATTAGTATTATTATTAGTATTATTACATAATATGTAAAAGCAAAAAGGAAAAGGATTGTAGACCTGCACCAGACTGGGAAGAGTGAATCTACAATAGGCAGGCAGCTTGGTGTGAAAAAATCAACTGTGGGAGCAATTATCAGAAAATGGAAGACATACAAGACCACTGATAATCTCC
>JBBKCR010000001.1:34262937-34282178 GCA_037577295.1 Ladigesia roloffi
CTTAAATGTTAAATCTAAATGTTAAATCTAAATCTAAATCTTAAATGTTAAATCTAAATCTAAATGTTGCTTTTACAAATGCGTGAGATATGCTAATTTAACATTTAGATTTAGATTTAACATTTACATTTACATTTAACATTTAGATTCAACATTTAACATTTACATTTAGATTTAACATTTAGATTTAACATTTAACATTTTGATTTAACATTTAACATTTAGATTTAACATTTAACATTTACATTTAGATTTAACATTTAGAATTAACATTTAACAATTACGCAGCAAGAAAATGGATCAAAACCTAACACTGTTTTTCTAACACATTTAGCTCTGAATGTGTAAAAATTGTGTGAACATTGTGCTAAATGATAAAAAATGACACCTCTAAATTTGTGAAGCTGTTTTTACAAACGGCGCCCCACACACTGCCAGGTCCTCTAAAGGCTTGACTTCAGTTTCTGTCCTGTAGTGTAGCAGCCAGTTCAGTTTTTCACTGAGTGACTGAACTCTGCTTTCATGATGCTGAAGTTGTCCTCCTAGAAGTAAACATGATCATGATCTCCATTATTTGACATGAAATTTCTGTACATTTATTAAGGCCATGGTTTGGTTTCACTCCTCCACCGACATTAGAAGCCAGGAGAGTCCCAGCTGCTCTTCTTCTGATGATGAAAAGTGACCAAAGCAACACTACTGCTTCCTCCCATGTAAGTTTAAACAACTGCGTACAGTGCTCTTCAGTACAAAACCAATTAATGTTTTTATATTTTGGTAGGAGTTCTGGGGCCTTTTCAACAACTGATAAAAAAATATTGTAAAACTGTTTTGATCCTGAAATCTGACGGTCTGAGCTACATTCAAAGCATTTGCTAAATATTTGATATACAAACATATGACCACTTATAAATTGTGTATTAATGCAGCAAATCATTAAAAAAACAATATGTTGTTTGTGTGAAAATTGTGCGTGCCGATTTTAATTACATACTAAACTTAAATTGCATTAGAGAAGTGTTCATTGTGTGAAATTACTAAGAAATACAATTATTTATTGAATATAAGTGTATTTTATTACTTTTTCAAGGTTTATATTTGATTTTTTAGAATCATAGATGTCATTTGCTGATGGGTTTTGCCATTTACTATAAGTAAACTAAATGTGACTAATTACCTATCCCAAATTGTCCACAAAATGCATAAGGATTCTGTCTCTACATTAGAAACAAACCAGGCCATGGCACTCAGGAGAATATGGAAGCATTAATGGGAGGAGAGGAGCAGGGTTAATGTCGAGAAGGAGCAGTAATTGGAGAAATATTACAGCAGATACACTTCAACATCCTTAGATTTGATGGCCCTGAGGAAGATCCATAGTCTGATGCAGTGATCAAATCCTGACTGTCCTCATGTTTAAAAAACACCACAGAGAAGTATAAAAAGTATCCTATATATTCGAAGACAATAAAAACATGATAGCACTCTAGAACTTTCATAAATAATGTGGTTTTGTGTTACCTCATCCTACTATTATAGTGGCCATAAATCACACATGGAAGGATTTTAACTTGCTTAGTGGAATCATTGTGTGACAGAGAAGCTTTCAATAGTTTGACACATTGGGGAAATTGAAACTGAACATTTAATTCTGACAAAGATAGTCTGGGACAGGAACACTGAGCTTTCTTGAGTGGTTTGTGTCTCTAGGAGGGATGTAATGATGTCGTCAACTCACAATTTGATTTGATTTAGAGCTCAGAGTACAATAGATATTTAATCATATAAGCCTGGGGGGCATGAATGAGCAATTCATCACATCTAATAGTAATAATTAGTAGAATTATTATTCTCCACAATTAATTGTCACATGTCCATGATGTATGTCACATTTTTGCATTGCTCCATACAAGTAACCACGACAGCAGAAACAGAACTTCTCAAAGACAATTAAATGAAAATTATTATAATCTAGCCTCAGACCCTCCGAGTATTTTTACTGATTTAAATTTAAACATTTTGAAATACTAAGGTCATATGAAAAATATTGTGCATAGTCCATGACTGTCTGTCCACCTGGGTGTGTCAACGTCCTTTGTTTTTATTCACAAATATTATTAATCTGACTGCCTTAAATGTTGAGTTAGCAGAAGGTAAAACACAGATTATTGTTTTGAATCTTACTATAATAGACTTCCTCTGCTCAAAGCTGCTTCAGGTTTTTGGAGCTGCTTCTCTTGTCTCCATTAGTGTTTAGACAGCTGAGATGTCGACATCACAAAATCAGCTTCCAGGTCACAAAGGAGAGGAACTGGATCAGTAGGAAGAAGCAATAACTTCTACGTTTTGAAGAAGCAAGTATATGTCTCTGTGACTCTGTTACTATAAAGGCATTTTCAGTCCAAGACCATGTGAAGAAATGATTTAACGTTTAAATTACTCATGCTACACCTGTGCTGACCTGTAATTTTTGGATTTGCCAGGAGGAAAGGAAAATGATCATTTCTTTTTCTCCCAGACATAACTGAGTTCAGATGAACATCAATATGAGATTTTGACTTAAATTCAGGTCCTGGTAAAGAGCCTGCCTGTAACCTCAGCCCGAACCTAACTCAAAATCTTAAAATGCTCTTTCATTTCCTTCACTGCACTGATTTTTAGAAACACGTCAGATGTCAAAGATCTCCAAATTTTTTTAGTAGTTATTTCTGATGAGATTTCCCATGGAGACCAAAATGACCCCTAGATCAAAGTTATAACTGTAAACTGTATAAGCTATAAACTACATCGTCTTCACTTTTCACTCACACCAGCATTATGTTCTCCATGTCGAGTATAAGTATGAATCATCGGGTTATGCTCACTGTATGTGCACGTGGAAGTGAAGGTGCAAAGCGGAACGCGTCACACCGATGGAACAAATAGCGTCTAAATTCAATTTTCCAAAGTGTTTCAGTCCACGAGCAGAAGAGAACTGTTTACTTCACGATAATTACTTGACCTACTTTTGTTTAGCTTTGTTTTTTTCCTTCTCTGTTCGAGCTCAGCTTGCACAAAGTCTGGTTTGTTTTACAACGTGTAATTTCTAACATGATATTCGCCATTTGCAAGGCAACTCCCTCATTGTCCTCTCGGGGGAACATAAAAAGTAATGAACGTGTCGTGGCAGCAGCCAGGGTCACGCTGCGGCAGAGAGAGACCTCTCAGGCGCAGGATATGAGCTGGTGTGTTCTGGTCTCGCAAGCATCCAGAAGACCCTGCAGCCAGCAGACTGTTGATAATTAATCAAAGTGAATACAGACAGAGCTCACCACTTCCCTCTGCTCGCCTCAGCCAAGCCGGACGGGCAGCGCACAGCTGGGTCCGCCGAGAACGGAAATGCAATGCAGGCCTTATAAACTAAAATAATATGTTGCGTTAGCAACCCCCTCATATAAGTGTGTGAGCTTCTTTACATTACATAATCCTCTGACATCAACAATGGTTAGAAAATACAGATGGTTCACAAATTGAAGGAATAAACGACTTAAAGGGTCTTAGTAATGAGTCACTAGAACAATTTTATTCTACAGATTCTACAGTTCTCTGACACTGTTCTGAATGGAGTGAACATGATTCTTTCAAAGGATACTCACTCTGATGATATTCATGACTGTGGTGTAGATGGCTGTTTAACATGTCAGTCCAAAATTGCCCATAGATGCATTAAGATCTTGTAACTATGAAGGCCATAGCTGATGACCTACATCATTTTCATTATACACATTTCAGTGACTGTTACTATTTGATAGATATCCCCATCCTGGAAGAGAGCACTCCCTTGGGAATGGAAATATTTGATCATAGGATGAAGATGATCAGTCAGAATCATTTTGTACTGATTTGCACGCATTTTTCACTCTAAGGGAACAAATAAACACAAAGCTAGCCAACAAACTATTGCATAACAGAGCCACCGGACTCTTGTGTTGCGGTCAAGAAAGGGTGGGGTCTACTCGCTAGCACACGTGTGGAGAATGGGGTGGACTCATCTGACTGTATCGCATTTTCCACATCACAGCAGATCAGTGTCTGGGGTTATTTAAAACTGGCCTCTTAAATGTCCGTTGTAATGAGGGGTCTACAACCCCCCCTCTGTGAATTTGGACGGGTCAAATTCTGCACTGTCATCCTCGGTCTCCAGAGAAAAAGATTCTTGTTTGTTCTTGCATTTAACTAATCAACAAACATCACCAAGAGTGGGCTCTCAACAAGAGCAAAACCTTCTAACTCTAATGTCAACCCTATTAACCAGTGGCCCCCAAACTTTTTTTCACCGCGTACCGGTCAACGCTTGACAACAACGGACCAGGGGGTAGGGGGGTGGGGGGTGCTAGGGTTGTACGTTGATTGTTAGTATTGCGAATTTGCTAGTTTGTGCATTACATTTTTGTGATCGAGTGAATCTCTTCAAATTTCAAAACAAAAGATTTTTCAAATAAAAGTTGTTTAAACTCAGATAATCAATACAACATAAATAATTTATATTAATAATGAACAACTATTTCTTGGTTGGCCCAGTACCAATCAATCCACGGACCGGTACCGGGGACCACAGCTATACAATTTTGCCACAATTTTTGTACTGAAGATTCAGGGTAATTGAAGCGAACATCCTTCAACAATGTTTCAGCATTGTTGCCATGCTTACAACTTTGTGAACACAGTTTGGGTAAGAACCTTTTCTGTTCCAGTCCCAGTGCACATAGTAAGCTCCATAAAGACATGGCTGGATGAGTTCATTGCGGAAGAACTTGACTGGGCAGCAAAGACCCATGACCTCAACCCCACCCAACACCTTTGAAATGAACTGGAACAGAGATTGTGAGCCAGACCTTCTCATCCAACATCAGTGCCTGACCGTCCAAATGCTCTACAAAATCCCCCTTTATCCATAAAATGAAAGAAAATTTCTATATAGTGAATGAATATAACAATTATTCTGTCTATGAATATCCTAACACACCTGATCCAGCTTTTCAATTGATAATCAGACCTTTCATGTGCTATATCAGGTGTGTAAGGGGACAGGGGATAGATGAGACCTCAAATATCTGAATGAAAGAAAAGAAATCAGTGCTATACGGTTCTTTGTAATTATGGCCTGAGTCTGCACTGAGATGGCAATGTGCCTGTAGCATCTGTTCCTTTTCCTGACTCCCCCATCCATTCTCTAAACAACTGCCTGACAGCGTGTTCATGCTTTGAGGTCAGAAGCTTTCATCTCCTCAATAGCCTCTCTGCAGTCCTGTGCCATCTGATTAAGGGCCCATGCAGAACAAGCTTCTTTCAGACTGTAAATATGCATCTGCTTTTGTGGTTATGAATGAGTTAAAGGAAGGAAACCTCACAATGAAAACTGGTAACAAAGTAAAGAAAACAAGCAACTCAGACATATTTAGGTGTATGTTTAAAACCCTACAAATACAACCAGGTGCTAAAAGATGATGCAAGAGCTCTTTTCCTCATGAATTAACCAACTTCAGGTTTAGCGCCAATTTATCCAATTTATTTCATAATGTTGGGTTCCTTTTTTTGCCAGGTTATATCAGTGTGGCAATGGAGGACGCAAGCCTAATTTTGTTCTTCCGTCGATTAAACTGGTTTCTTAGCATAAATAATTATCAAGGAATCTGGGGCAGTGGTCTGATAGAGGTTGACCACTATTGTTTTTATTGGTGATACCTGTGAAGTGGTGGGAAATAAAAGGCAGCAAGTGAAGGTACGAGGTGGTAGTGGCCTAGTGGGTAAAACACATGCCTTTGAACCCAGTGATCACAAAGGTTAAACCCCCACTTTCTACCATTGTTCCCTTGAGCAAGACACTTAACCCTGTCCCTGTAACTAATCATAATTCACGATTGTCACTCTGCATGTGGGTTCTGTAACCATACATAAATAATCCATACTTTCAGTTGATGTGTTAGAAGCAGGAAAAATTAGCAAGCTTAAGATGGCACCAGGATGCACTATGGGAAGTAAACAAGCTGACGGATGCAGTGTGACGCTCTGGACAACAAAATAGATGTGCTGGATAAATTGGTCTGAACAATGGAGGCTCCCTTTCACAATGTACAGGATCTACAAGGATCTACTGCTAACATCTCGGTGCCAGATGCCAGAGGAGAGATCTTGTGGAGTCTATGCCTCAGCGGGTCAGAGCTGTTTTGGCAACATCTTTATTAATATTTTGACAGGTGTTTGTTTTCAACTACTGATCAGTTTCCATCCTCAGTCCATAATAATAATAATAATAAGAAGAAGAAGAAGAAGAAGAAGAATAGTACGTTTTATTTCTAATGCACTTTCCATTAAAACAATCTCAAAGTTCTACAGAGTAAAATTATACTGTCCACATACTGGCGATGCATGGCAGATAAAGCTAGTTGGTTATATAGCTAGGACAGCCTTGATTTTTAACATTTACACAGACTCACAGAAGTTGAAGCCCACACATGCTAGAATATATTCACTTGCAATCTGAGCAAAGCACAACCAAAATCTTAAAAGCACCACAACAAAAACAGTGTGTTTATTTGTTGGAGGTAAAAATAGGCTGGGGATTGGTCATATAAAATGAACTAACACACAAACCATACATAATGAGAAGACCTCCAGGAACATCAGAAAGGGCTCTTTAAAAAGTTGGATTGTTTTGAAAGGTCTGACACAATAAAGAGCAGCAAAATACAGCCATACAGGTGTGTTCACTACAGTGATCAGACAAAAGTCCTTACTGTTCCTTTCAGTTTAGTTCTTCTTAGCTAAAGTGTTCAGTTGTAGGCCACATAGCAGACTATCAAACGAATCTGGACTTCAGTGCAATATGCAAGACTTGAGCTTTAATTTTTTTGTTTCCCATGATGCTGTGAAATGGTCCAGAGATGATTTATTTCTTCTCCTGTGGATACCGGAGCCATATTACTGATTTTATCAAGCCCGCTCCTGTTGTTCAGATGGATCTTTTTTATTTACCCAGCAGTGCCAAGCTCATGTTGGAGTGATTAGACCAGCTTTGAAAAGGAAATTAATAATTTTCCCAGAAGGAAATTAAAAGTCCCACCACTGAGGCTGAGGATTGAGTCCTTAAGTAATCAAACACTAAAATCCTTTCCCTTTTCACACCTAAACTACATCATTTTTTCCCCTATATTCACCCACGTCACATGCTATGTTCAGAGCAACGGATTAATTTGTTAGTTAAATAACTCCAGGCTCAAATATTTCATATTGGGTCCTACCAATAACACCAAAATTGCTGCTCTTGTTTGATTAAATTATCCTTAATTCACAATCTTCACAATCTTTGATGTGTGAGCCACATTTGTAAGTCTTGGCTGAACTCCTTTGCCAGTTTTCTATAATAATGTGTGAGAACTGGGCGGTTTGCTTTGAGAGTTTGCTCTTAAAATAATGGTCCTAACTGACTGACAGCTGAGAAGACTATGCTGTGAGAACAAATACTCGTTCATTGTTCAATTTGTGCGAAGCAAGGCTAACGTCTGACATCAGTTTGATTTGAAAAGCTGAAGATAGCCTCACTCCCATCTTACGGCTATGATAACAGGCAATTTAACTGTTCGACTTCCAAACCACAGAATTAGGCCTACAAAACACAAATCTCAATTGAAAAAATAAATAGAAACACATAACCAAATGATGGGCACTAAAAGGTGCAGCAACGCATTAAATTGTGTCAGTCTTATTTCATCATATGTCATCATATTTTCTATGTGGCAACACATCTAAAGTAATGAGCTACTTTTCAACTATTAATATTTTCCTTGTTACTAGTTACTAATGTCTTCTGGCTTCATTATATAAACTGGCAGCTTTAAACAGGTTTGCTCACCAGTTTTGAATGCATGTAGATTACATAAATACACTGAAAATTGTAAGTGACCATGCGTTTTGTCTGTTGATATATAATATGCATAATACTTAGTTTCTTATCATAAACAATCTGGGGCAGTGGTCTGATAGAGGTTGACTACTATTGTTTTTATCGGTGGTACCTGTGAAATGGTGGGAAAAATTAGGTAGCAAATGCATAAATAATGGAGTTACATCATTTCCAACCCCACAACATTTATTGAGCTATATAGTGGGAAGAGTTATAGGAAAACATAAACTAGCTCTGGAAATATCAAAGAGGGATGCAAGCATTAGCAACTAGCTAGTTAGCTAACTTTAGCTATATGTGGGATCATTTTAATGTATTTACCTTCTCAGTACATTTGTTGTCAGTGTTAAAGCTTGAATCCACTTAAAGTTCAAGAAGTGGTATTTTCTTAATGTTGTGTGCAGCCATTTTGATTTGACCACATATGCTAAACTTCACAACTCCCCAATTTGGAGTTCCCAGTTGAGGGGCCATTCTTTTTTTCTAGTCGATGGTCACAAATGTCAAGTTACAAACTCACTGATTTAACAAAGCATACCTCTATAAACGTTCTTAATAACAACCAGAGAGTGAACACTGGTTTGATTGACAAAATAAAACTCAGATTCAGGCTAAATCCGCATCACTGTGTGTTTTTATGTAATTTCTGACATTACCTGTTTTATCTCACAGATAACTGAACATTTAATGTACAATGTTGTCTAAAAGTGAATGGGTTGTATATGCAAGCACATGCCGATATGATAAGGAATGATTGTGTTGCAAGGTTTTAATTTTTTCTGTTTTTTTACCTGTTTAGTGCTCTAAAATCATTCAAACTTAAACCAAACCTGTTACAATTGATTTACATAATCAAATGTTACCAAGTTTAAAGCCAATAAAAAATCTGTAGAGAGACATCTGTACTATATGGGTACAAATATTATAGATACATGACTTACTGATAACTAAGTCAACAAATGGTGATTAGAGTCTGTTACGGCACATGGTAAAGATCAGTGGTATATAAGTAATATTGACATAAGTATTATGAGTGTTTTCTCATATTGTAAGTAATTTTGGAAAAAGCGTCTGCCAAATAAATATAATGAAATGTGATGATACACTACATGGACAAAAGTATTGGGATGCACCTGTTTTGCAGGGTTTGTTCTTGTCCTTCACTTCCAGTGAAGGGCAGTCATTGAGCCCTGACCTCAACCCCAGCCAACACCTTTGGGATCTATAGAATTAATGGACACAAATACCCATGAAAACACTCCTTAATCTTGGGGAAATCATACCAAGAGGAGTGGGAGCTAATATAGCCACAAAGGGGGACTGACTCCCTATTAAAGTATATGTATTTGAATGCATTTTCATTAATGTCCCTGTGGTTTAATGGTCAGGTGTCCCAATATGTTTTGTCCATATAGTGTAGTTCTTAATTGCACAACAAACAAAATTGCTGTTTGACAGTCATACTTCCTCATACTTCCTCCTCTGTTTGAAAGATCTCCCTGTTTCCAATTACTCAACTTGCATTTAGCTGGGTCTGATTTTGGTAATAAATGAATTCCACATCCTCATTTTAGGGGTCCAGGCTGGACCAGCTGTGTTTATTATTGGCGCTTTGGAGGACTCTGATTGGTCCAGAGAGGAGGGTGTTTCGCTGACGTGTACTTGTGGCAAATGTGATTGGCTGGAGCAGTGAGCGTTGATTCCGCATTCCGCTGCGAGAGAGGGAAAGAGAGGAAGAGAGAGAGGAGGGGGGAACGGGGCTGAAACCTTTTCGCAGCAACTGGAACTACAATCGCCTGGACAGCTGTCATCCTGTTGGTCAGCGACGATAGCCAAGCATGCCTTACATCCTCATCAGCACACAGATCCGGCTGGTGTGTATATTTATATATAATTTTATATATATACACATATATAATATATTTATATATTACATATATATATTTGGCACTGTCTGGGAAAAAATGGAGCTTGCAATCTTGTTACATGTCTGACAGTTTACCCCAGTTGAGCATAGATTATGGCATTAGGCTTTACTGAGGCATTAGGCTTTACTGTCACTCCAGTCTTGTGTTTGTGTGTATCAGGAACTTCAGCACTTACAGCTGCAGTCTTAATAAGTGAGCAAGAGGGGACTGAGAGGGGTCAGACCACATGATAATATTTGCATTTGTTCTTGAATGCTGCTTCTCTGTAGACCTGTCGACTTTTCCCTCTAACTGTGATAGTAAACCACACCATGCCTGCTGCTGCAAATCAGTGCACTGGATGGACTGTTGTTGATTATACATCATCACAAGTTCCTCAGAGAGCAGTTCATATTGTACTTTGGTAGGGGAATGGGGGTGGGGGTTTGTAGACTTTGCCTTGTAAAGCAGATCTTTGGCCTACAACATGTAATCTGTGCTTGTTTAACATTGTGTGGAGTCATCTGTGTAGTATTATGAAGAGATGTCAACAAATTCCAAACAAACAAAAAAAACTTTCGATGCATGCCTGGAGGAAGAGGCCAAGAATGCTGAACATAAGTTTGGGTTTGACTTTCAGGATGTTGTGATTTAACAGAAATGGTGAATAAGCAATAGAGATAATAATACCTTAATGCTGTAATGAATGAGTATATATGGATGTAGGCTTCTGGGTTAGTGGTTGTTATACACTTTATGCATTTCTATCGATATGAATACAAATCCACATGGTAAGCCTGAAAAAACAGCCTAAATGGGCCATGTGATACTGAGCCAGATGCTGGTTAATGCTTAATCAATGCTTCCTAATACTAATATTTGATTTTTTTGGTGACATTTCAGTGCAAGATTCCTACATGATGCATCTTTAACTGAACTGTATCTGGTAACTTTGGTTTTGGCCTGACACTTTTAAGGGGATTGTATTCCACACCATGTGTACTTCAGCACTAGCACCTCATTCACCTGTGGAACTTAGATAGCTAAGCATGTTCTCATCACATTCTAATGAAGTGAGATAGTACTGCAACTAACACACTCTAGCCTTGCACACTAGATATCACGTTTAACATTTTAATGGACAAAACGTACAGAAGATCATTCTTTTAAATGGATGTATTAACAACAGTCCTAATCTAGCCATAGAGAAACCCCAGTAGTTTCATTGTTGTAACTTAAGGGAGTTAATGATGTCAAATAGCACATTTGGCCAAAGAGCACAGTGATAGAGGAGAAACTCTTTTTTCCTTCAGGAGACCGGACCCACCATGGTAGGAGACGAGTATTCAGATCCTGCCATGATGAGCTATTTGGGGGCCAGGAAAACCACCATGCTTGGGAACAACTTGTAAGTGTTCAGAACATTCATTGTTATTTAGCACCAACCTGTCTATTTAAGAAAAAATATGTATAACTTATGATAGTGTCTTTCCATACTTGGATAAAACACAGTAATTTTATTTTATGATTCACAAGCCATCGAAATTGTAATTAGCATGGAGCTACAAAGGTCTGTGTTGTTGTTGACTGTTGTATCATGAGGTTAAGGCCCTCGGGGCCAGACTCTCACATCTGGGAACAAACTGTTAAGCTTTTGATGCTGGATTGTGGCACTGCTAACAAGGGTACAGCCGCTCTCAAACCCGCCCCTGAATTGCAGCTGTAGTACGTCCAAGATCTGGAGTGAAGTAAAGTGGCCTCTTATAGTCACATGTTAACACACAACAGCACAGTACACAGTGTGACAAGTGTGAAAGTCTTCTTCTGCAATTAACCCATTCACCAAGTGAAGCAGTGCCATCAGTGGGGCACCTGGGGAACAGTGTGTGGGTACCTTGCTCAAGAGTAGCGTGAGACTAGCAGTCCAGGAATATAAACCTACAACCTTATGGTTGCAGGGGCATCTCCCTAACCACTAGGCCACCAGCTGCTTTTCTTATGACATGCGTGTTTAATTGGAGTTTTTTTGGGGATGCATATATGGCCTTAGAACAGGTTTGTTGTGTGTCAGTGCTGATGACCATACCATCACGAGATCCAGCTTTATGTAATGTCCCACTCCATTTGTTCCCATCCTAAAAATGTTCTTATCCACATTTGACTGGCAATTTATCATGGTTGTCCCAAGACATGTATTCTTCTCACAAGATCTGATCAAACAAGGCTAGTTATGAGCCAAAGTAGATGAAGTGAGAGTCGTTATGTCAAAATACTTGTGGGGACATTTCACATTTTTGCGAGAGAGTTGTTCTGATTCCTTCTATATGTAAACAGTAGAATGCCAAGACCCATTCACACCATGTCACCAAACAATACGGGACAACAGGTTTGTTTTGGGTCTGTTCTGCCAGCTGTCAGCTCTTACTTCACAGGTTGCTAGCAGATGGGGTGTGGGGGTCATGATACAAAGTGGTGTGCCTACTTATGCAGACAGGATCTGTAACTCATGGATACAGTTTTTGAGTAGGCATCAGGTTTTCACCGCAGATTGTCTTGTTTCTCCTGAACAGCATATGAAGGCAATGCTAAACCTTCATTCTTCAAGAAATGGCCTTATTGTTATTTCTGTCTGTCTTCCAGCTCAGAATACCACGTGGATGAACCTCCTCGATTGGTTCTGGATAAACTGGAAAAGATCGGCTTTAAGGTTGTGACCATGACTGGTGTTGGTCAGACCCTGGTGTGGTGCCTTCACAAAGAGGCCAGTGACCTTTGAGAATGTCCAGTGGATTCATTTCTGTAGTACTTTCTCTGCAGAGATGACATAGTAATTACACTACCAACAAACTTATAAGGTCATAATCCATGTTGTATCATTTTGTTCAGTGATGATGAATTACATTCCTGTACAGACTCTGCTAACAAATCCGTCATATGCAGATTTGAGCCAAAATGGGTCCAGTATTACGGAGATTTCATGTCCAAAATCTTTTTCCATCCAGAAGAGGGAGCTTCAGCATATTAAACCTATTACTAAAAGGCACCTGTTATTAAATGGTGTTAATCAAATAACGCACATACCAGAGCATGCCACAGAGTTAAGCCTGTTTTGACATTTTAATTTGCACTTTTCAAAATAACCATCAAACTAACAGCATAGTGTGAAAAGAAGCTACTGTCCTGGTACACATTCGTCCCAATATATCAACTGTGCTCTTATTAACTCAAAATGTGTACCGTAAATGACTTTTAAAGGTACACAACACTTCCCCAGGATGCAAATTTGTACATTTCTGTTTGTTAACTGCTAACTTAAAATATTAAGACTCGAAGTTAAGACACAGTGTATGAAATCAATGTAATTCTATTAGAATATGGGAACTGCCGTGTAACCAAGTGAAGGTACTGAAGACATAGTTAAGATTGTGCAGCCCCGGTGACAGCATTAGACCTCTTAAAAGTTCTTGACTGCACAATAATTAGTGTCATTTCTGTTGCATGTCAGAATTTTTTAAGAATCGTGTTTTCATCAGGGATCATATTGTAGAAGATCTGATGAATATTTTGGTGGAATTTAGAAAAGAAAGATATTGTCGTCAAATACTTATTTCAGGCCCTCTTTTAATGACTTGGCTAGGTGAAATGGGTTCATTTAAGGAATGTTTATCACTCTTTTTTTTACTTAGCTTTGTCATATGTTTACCTGCTAAAACTCAGAGTCTTCTCTATGTACACTGTATGTTTGATAATGTACATGATATTAGAAGAATGAAATAAATGAAGGATGATATTGAAAATGCTGCTGCTTTCAAAATTCTTCTGTTTATCTCATTTCTTTGAGTGGTGTTCATTTCCTTATCCAAATGAAAACACAGATTCACTTGGTTCATAGAAAATAGTCAGACCCTTCAAAATATTCACACTGTGTTGCTTTGTTTTTATTCAATACTACTTGTGACAAACAAATAAATGGTATGGATAAAGAATCACCCCTCTGTGTCAGTGTGGTGGAACCACCTTTTGTTTTAAAAACTGTCCTGAGCCTGTTGGGATTCTTCTTTAGCAGCTTGGCACATTTGACTGCAATTCTTGCCGACTGTTCTTTACAGACCTGCTCAGGCTCGGTCAGAGTGTATGGTGATTGCTGGTGGACTGCTGTGGAAGTCAATCCACAGATATTGAATATGGTTTACGTCTGCACTATGACTGAGCCAAAAACATTCACTTTGGTCTCCTCCAGCCACTGGGTGGTCAGTTTGACAGTGTGGTAGATCTTATTGGATTGTGAGCCTTCTTCCCAATGACCTTCTGGCAGAAGGCAGCAAGTTTTTCCTCAAGACTTTGAAATTATTTAATGTGTACAATTAAGACTTAATTTGGCTTGCTTGAGTGCCATTTTTCTTGCAACCCTCCCAAACAAGCCATAATGGTGGAGCACTTGGGATATTTTTGCCACAAAATCCTGTAACTTGCCATAAGACCCTTGGTAGCCTTTCTAACCTGTTTCCTTCTCATTCTTCCATCCAGGCTGAGTGAATGGCCTGATCCAGGGAGGCTTAGTAGTACCAAACACTTTGCACTTTATTTAATTATAAACTTTACAGTGTTACTTGATAAAGCCTTTTCTCATGACTTGTGCCCATCCTCAACTTAATTTCTGTGATATATTGACAGTCAATCGCCACCCATAATTGATTGATTGCTGCCTGTTGCACTACCAAGCACTGGAAGGCTCCATGTTGAACCAATTAAAATAATACAAAATGATCACAAGGTTATTAGTTACACCTGGCCGTTTTCCCACCTGGTCAGGCCTCAGTGTGCTCAACATCTATGGCATGAAGGGAACGAGGTGGTTGAGTGTTGAATGGACTGTTCTATTTATTATTAGAGCGACTTAATAGAGGCTACCTGTTATGTAAAAATAAGTCATTAAATGTCATTTATATTGATTGTTCAAAATCATGCATACTTCAGTTCATTACATGAGATCAATAGGATGGCTGAAACATTTTTGTTTTTAGGTTATTTCTTTCAGTGGCCAGGTACAAAGAATTGTCTTTAAAAAACATAGAAACATATAAATGCCAAATTACAAACAAAAACTAATGTAGATTCAGTGATCATTCTGAAGCAAAATGTCTATGTATGTAAATAAAATGGTAGACATTTGTTGTAGACCACTTGTTCATCATCACGGGAAGCTAGTACGTTTCTCTCCAATGCACCACTCTGAATGATTCTTTACATTACAACCAGTTTGGAAAAATGAGTGAAACTGTCCTTTTAACTGAGCTACTAAAGCTTCTAAATATCAGACTCCATTAGTATTTATGTGTCTGCATTGAGACACTCTATTAAACTTTTCTGCATTACAGGAGACGATTATTACTGTGGCACCATCAAAACTCATTTATGCTTAATACAATATTTTAGGCCTGGGTATTGCGGCTATTGACACTGATTAAATCATCACAACAGGCCGGTTCCAAAAGGAAAGACATATTTCACTTATCACCAAGGCTACAGCATGGGTTCAGCTGCTGAGAGAACGTCCCTCAGAGCCTGACAGCAACTAAGCCCTCACTGAGAAACGAAACCCCACCAAAGCAGAGACCAAAACAACAGCCAAAACCAGACAAGCCAGATACCATAATAAGCAGTGGAGAGGAGTTGGTCCTGTGGGACATTTGGTCTGGAGGACAACTTGTCAACTCTCCCAATGTTCCATAAAGGCCTCATTCAGAGCCACGCTAAAGCTGTCCATGTAAGTCACGGTGGTTACAAACAGGGTTATAATTTATTAACGATGTGGCTGAGACAATTCTGCCCCTTATATTGGTGGTAGGGCTTAAAGATGAGGATTCATGTGACGTCACCCATAAAGCTCTGAATAATTAAAGAAAATGATGTAGTCCGAAAATGCAATAGATGGTGAAGAAGCCCAAACCCAACATGTGAAAGTTTTTGGCAATTACTGAAGTTAAATCAGGCCTGACAGAGCAGAACTGGGGTAACAAGCTTACGTCTAGCACTGGGATCAGTAACCAGTAACAAAACACAATGTGAGAAAATATGAAGTGTATATGACTTTGATGCCATACTGGAAATGTAGATGGAGATTTATGAACCTAGGACAAGAGGAATCATCTTTATTGTATATCCTTCTCACCACAGACAAGTGATGAGTGAGGAGTGAAGTATAGCTCCTGTGGAGCACAATGGCACATTTAAAACAGAACAGCAGCAGAAAACAATATAAACAGACAATATGTTGTAAAAGTGAAGACAGAACAGTACAGACTTCAGAGAAATCAGTGAAAAATGAGAGGGGTCTACAACAATTTTGGCTTAACTTTGTATCTATTTTTCTTACCCAGGTGAAGTTATGTTTCAAGTGAAACAAGGTTGTTCTGACAGCAACTTATTTGTGTATACAGCTTGAAAAAAATTAAGACCACTGCAATTTCTGAGTATGAGAACCGTTCCATGCCAGTGTTAAATTCCTACTCAAGCACCTTATTCTGCTTTGTGAGGTACTGATCACCTGAGTCAAATATTATTTATTGAGGAAAAGTATAAGAAACACTGCTGTAGTCAACTCTCTTCTCCCAATGCGACCAGTTGGATGGCAAAAAACTACTAGAAGTATGTCAAAGGTAATTATTCCCATTTTGTTTAAGAGGGGGCACAAGATTTTTTTTTTTAATATTCTAAAGTTCTATAACCACTTTCTCTTTTCATTAAATTATTCAAGTTCACCTATAAAAGGTAAAACAATTGGAAAATATTTGCAGTGGTCCCTTATTTTTTTTCCCAGAAATGTATACTTGCATACATGAGTGGTGCTTGGATTGTTGAAGGGAGCAGCCATTCCGATCCAGAAACCAGATTCACTTTACAGTAGTGTACTCATATGTACCATCACTACGAAAACAAACCCATTCATTTTACCCCTTAAAATGACCTTAATTTTTACCTTAATTTCCAGAAAAATAAGAAAATTTAAGGGCACAGATTAAGGCTGATTAAGGGGTAAAACTACTGAATATTCCCTTACTTTTAAAAATTTGCCCCTTAAATAACCAAACATCCTGAATAAAATGCCTCAAGTTTAGGATTAAAGGGTTTCACGCTCAAACTTTAAATCCAATTTTAAGATCAGTTTACAAATTGATGGCCATTTAATTCAAACTAAGGTGTCTGGCATATTTTCAGGGGTAAATTAAGGTAGAGTTAAGCACATTTAAGTACATTGTGTTTCATAGTGTTTCATAGTGCATAGAAATTGACCAAATTTTGTTGCATTTTGAAAAGTTCCCCTTTAAGAGGGAGATCGACTCCAGGCGATGGTTAGAAACTGCAGGGTAATTAACCCTAACAAGTTTTGCACATTGTTAACATGCCAGCTGTCCTCAACATTGCGTGAGTATTTTGTGAGTTTTTTATGATATATGGGCCAGTAGAAATGGTCGAAAATGTCTTGGCATTAAATCATTTTACATTACACTACACTATATTAAAAACATTTGTCTTTTTCATCAAGCCAAGCTATTTCAGTGGTATAAGGTTTTGCTCAGTCAGTGATATTATACTTTTATTATTATGGCTGCAACTATTACATAAGCTGTCATCAAGACATAATCAGTTTGGCAATTGTAGTGTAATGGCTCTTCCACTGCCCAGTCCTGTCATCTTCAGACCAGTCCTCAGAGACGCCGAGAGAATTTTGCGCCATACTTGCGTTGTGAATTATGGTAAAACAAAAGTGTGGACTGGTTTGAAAGCCACTGGTTCAGCCTGATGTTCTTCAAGCTTCAAATAACCAGATTGTGCTACTCAGGGGTTTGTTTCATCAGGTGTGTTAAAGCTTAAATACCAAAGTGCGTAGAAGTTTAAAAACCTGACATGGTGAAAATGCCCCTATTTACATGATCCATGAATTTTACATAGACGGGAGCTGTCATTTGAGTAGCAAGCTACGAAGGAGCAGAAGTTCTAAAAGTTTGTACTAAACTGTCCACAGCTGTTCAGTATTAGAGACAAAGCACCCACACAACTTTGCGATCATCATATCTGTGTCATATTAAAGGAAAGTAATATATTTGTGCCATTTTATAATGTGTACCTTACAATCACTATCACAACCCTGTAATTGTAATGTAGTAATATGGATTAACTCAATGGCTTGGCAATAGCAACACATGTGTCTTGAACTTCAAACCAAGTCTGAATCCCAAACAGCTCTTTGTTAGTCATATAATGTAATGTTTGGTGATTTATGCAAATAGGCCTGGCCTCTATTTTCATGGCTTATGAAGTGTGCTTTATAGGGCTAGAGAGGCATCTGAGGCATTTCAGCCTATCTATGCAACAGGAAAAACTAGCATATAGATCACAATTAGTGATGCTCCGATCAATTGGTATTGGCCGATAATCAGACTTTATGACTCGATTGATCTTAGGAACCGATCACAATTGATGACGTCAATGCGGGAGGACTAGGGACGGGTACCGAACCAAAATTATAAAAGACAGAAGTATGTATAAACTCACACACACACACACAACACGAGAGTCTCTCGCGCACGCGCACACACACACACACAACACACGCACACAGAAACACACCACGAGAGAAGTCTCTCGCGCACGCACACATGTACAACAAGATTTAACTCTCATGCAACGCACACGAGAGAAGTCTCTCCTGCACACACATGCACACCACGAGAAAAATCTTGCACACGCGCACACATGAGAAAAATCTTGCACACGCGCACACACACACAACATGAGAGAACTCACACCTTTGCACACATATAACAAAGGCAAAATTTATAGTATTACTTTATCTGAAAAAGAGAGTGGTGAGCTTTTACATATCAGTTACATAAACTTGAAGCATCAGAATCGGCATCAGTATCGGTGGCAAAAATCCTGATCGGAGCATCACTAATCACAACATGTTGGTCTTTATTTTCATTATCAAATCAAGGCCACATCTGATCTGACTATTCTTACTGAGGTCACTTGAGCAGGAATGAATGATGGCCCCTATGGACAAAACACCAACAAAAGAAAAAGCAGAAACAAAATTAAAATGCGCAGCAAATCAAAAAACACAAACAAAACAAAAAGTAATGCTTTTTCATTTTGTTTATGCTTTTTCTTTTGTTCGTGTTTTGTCCCTAGGGGCCACCGTAGGAATGGGATAAGTATCCTAGTTTTTGTACAACATATGAAACTGGCTCATATTTGTGTATCCACAGCGCTCTGAAAGTACCACATCTGGGTCACACAGTTAGGATTTGGACAGTGTTGTGCAAGTTCACACTTTTTATGAACTAGTTCAAAGTTCAGTTCACACATGCTCAAAGTGAACTGTTCAC
>JBBKCR010000001.1:34347120-34371870 GCA_037577295.1 Ladigesia roloffi
CACTCTCCAACATCACACTCAACAACACACTCACCAACACACTCACCAACACACTCAACAACACACTCAACAACACACTCACCAACACACTCACCAACACACTCAACAACACACTCCTCAACACACTCCTCAACAACACTTCTCAACAACACACTTAACAACACAATCAACACTCTCAACAACACATTCTTTAACAACACACTCATCAACAACACACTCAAACAACACACTCCTCAACAACACACTCCTCAACAACAGCAATATGACTTGGACCGGGGTTCTGAACCAATACTGAACCGTAAATCAAGTTAAATCACCAAACATTTTTAAATTAGGAAATACTTTTCACATAAATGAATGTCAACCATGAGACTCACCAATCTACTTTTTTTAAAAGTATGACGTTTTTCTTAAAAGTTGTTAGTGTCCAAAACATTTGTTATTAATTAAATGACAAACCGGTCCCGTCAAAACGCTCAAGGCACTCAAAGTAATAAAACCCTCAGTGACTGGTCAGAGCTTAATTTGTATATTTGCCTCCTGCTAAATCCATATTGGGACAGTCGGAATCACAAATAACAAACAATTAACACACGATATCTCAGCTCTGCACACACACACACACACACACACACACACACACAGAGAGTTTACCAAGAAAACATTAAGGGTCTTGAAAAAACACACTCCAACTGGTGTAAAACCACACACTGCTGTTTTATCACCTGCTTTGTGCACACACACACAAACACACTGGTAGGTTGTTTTTTTAAGTGGTCTGTCTGAAGAATCAGATACGCCACAGACACACACAAATCTAACTTTTGTCAGAATATGAGCACATTTGCACTAGTGTGTGTGTGTGTGTGTTTTCCAGAAACCTCTCTCTCTCACACACACTTTAGTGTTTGAACCTTGACAGAAAAGGATTTTCTGTAGGTTCTATTAATAATCTCCTCCACTTTAAACCAGGGTTCCTCAAGAGTTTCTAGAATACAGGCAGTCCTTATATTTAGAACCATGACTCAGACCCGGGGAACCGTCTGAACGGTTAACGGTTGCGCTCTGAGTTGGAAGAAACCTATTTCATGGTTCTTTACGGAGCCTTTTAAAATAAAAAGCACCTAAAAAGGGCAATTTAAACTTTCTGGGGCGCGTGGTGTGGAGCTCGGCCCCGCGCGTGGAAGGGCCTCGCGCTGAGCGAGTCCGAACTCCTGACTGAGGCTTTAAGCCGAAGAACAGAAATAATGAGGTCAAACTGCAAGTGTGTTAATCTGGATTCACTCAGAACAATCTGAGAGTTCATCTGTTCTGTGTGGTCCATAAATTCAGCACAACACATAGACCTATGTATGTGAATATGTGTGTGGGGGTGTTTTCACAACGCCCCTGTTTACTGAACACAGTAGTACACGGTAGTTACTAAATAGTTCGGAGTAAATTGCGAATAATTCTTCATTAATACTGAACAATTCATGGTGGATTCCAAACACCTGATAGAGGAAGCTGATTAATTCATAGGAGTTACTGAATGATTCAAAGTAGACACCGAATCATTCGTAGCAGAGACCGAATAATTCATAGCAAATTCTGAACAATTCCTAGTAGACACTGAATAATTAATAGCAGTTACTGAAAAATTCATGGCAGACAGCAGTATAATCGGTTTTAAGAATAACTGATTAAAAAACAGCCGTCTATTAAGATTTTAAACACAAAACTGAAAAGATGTAAATCTGGGATCGTTTATTTTAAAGGCGCTGCCAAAGCTTGTTTTCTTCGTCCAGGCACTCGTCAAAACGCGGCATCCCCGGTTTATTCTAAATGTTTATTTAAGTTGTTTCATTTGAAGTGTTTCTCATGTTGTTCAGCTGCTCCTCGGCCCTGTTTGTGTGTGTGTGTGTGTGTTTTTATGGGCTGAAGCTAAAGCGGGACTGTAGACGCCTTAATTAAAATATTCCCCTCAAGTTTTCTTGGAGAAATTGGAAACATGTGTCGGGTCCCGACGGGCTCCGGCGCAGAAGACTGGGCTCGGCGTAAACACTGAGACCCAGGACTTCACGGGGAAGCGGAAAAACGGGACATTCGAGACGGGCCGCACGTTCAGCTCCACTCTTCATCACGCAGAGCCATCGCTGACCTTCCGCCTCGCTCCCCGCTTAATTACATCCTTAATTACGTCAAACCCTTACAGAGTTTTACTCTTTTCTATGCTTATTTTACCGTAAATGTATATGTTCCTCTCCACAGGCACACACTACATAACATCAATTCTTCATTATACATATAAAATATCTCTCACACGCACTGATGAGGTCCGTAGCAAATATCTGCACTTTGTATGTTATTATAAATCAGGATTTTACATCACCGGAAACCGTGGCGGGAAAAGCGGGAACAGCGTAGGTGAAAATACAGATTATTTTTGCAGTTTTTATGGTCGAACGATAAAAACTGAATTTACCGAAGAACGACAAACAATCCAAAATATTCTTAACATTACAAAATGTAAAAATGTAAAACTTTGCATTTTTATTTCGGTATGTTTCTATACAGAAATGTAAAGCCGTGGTGTTCCTTTTTTTCATAATTTTTTTTTATTAGGTTCAGTGCTTTGGTCTTTTATCTTGCGATTCTGCAGCTTTGCCTGAAAGTTGTGGGGAAAAAACTTGTCATTAATTTCTGATCTGTACTGAAACTTGTTAATTTACTGAAAACTCGAAATGATTTTAAATGCGAGGCCTTTTTACAGTGTTTTGGGGAGTGAGGCCCAAACACTGAGCATCAGACTGACGGGTCTTTCTGTGAAAGTTCATTTTTCTGAACTTTCTACAATTGAAGTAAAATAAAAATAATAATAAATTAATAAAAAGAAAGCACATTCAAAACTGAAGGAACGTGAGCTCCTTGATTACAGATCGTTCAACCCTCACACACACACACACGCGCGACACACCTGAGACAGGTGGGGAGGCACAAGTAGGCTAGAGCTGAGCAGAGTGTGTGAAATCTGTGAGTCTGTGTGTGTGTATTTGTGTGTGTGTTAGGTTTACAAACCTGCCTGGACAACACACACGTTATTATATACACAAATACACCTAAAACACACTCTGAACTAACAATACGCGCTCTCTCTCACACACACCCGTATCATAAACCATATACACTAAACTCACAACCACACACACTTCTTCTCTTTCAAACACACACAGGCCTGCACTCAGACACACACACACACGTTCTCTCTCATACAACCAAATCTTCAACACACACAATCACCAAATCCTCTCTTACTCACACACAGTTAAATATATATATATATATATATATATATATAACTCTCTTCTTCCTTACCTTACACACACTCTATCTCTCTCTACCACACACACACTCATTAATGTACAATTTTAAGTACTGGCTCTTCCATAATCATCGTTCTCCACACACACACTCCGTCTGTCTCAAACATTCTCTTTCTCCTAACATTCAGTCTCTCTCTCACTGTCTCTCTCTCTCTCCTTTCCACACACACAAATTAATATATATTTAAAAACTGTCTCTTCTATAAGCCTCATTCTGCACACACACACACACACACACTGAAAAATTCTCTTTGTCAATCCACACACACTGTCTTGCTCTCTCTGACTCTCTATCACACACACACACTCTCCCTCTCTAACTCTTCCTCGCACACACACACATTCTATCCCTCGGACACTCTTTCACATACACTCTCCCTCGCTCTGACTGTCTCTCTTGCACACACTCACACACACTGTCTCCCTCTCTGACTCTTTCTCTCACACACACTCTGTCTTTCTTTCACACACACTCTGTCTGACTCTCACACACTTTGTTTTCCTCACCCCACGCACTTCGTCACTCTCTTACACTCACACACACACTCTCTCTCAAACACACACATACACACTCTCCCTCTATGACTCTTTTCATCTCGCACACAGACTCTGCCTCTGACACTCACACACTTTTCCTCCTCGCACCAGGCACTTCGTTTCTCTCTTCCACTCACACACATACTGACACTCTCTTTCTCTCTCTCACACACACACACACACACACTCACTCTCTGTCACACACACACCCTCGTCCGTACCTGCTGTTGTGAGTGCTCCACTCCACCGGTTCCAGTATTTTGGCCTCCAGCAGCGCGAGGCTGCAGAAGAGTGCGAGCGCGCAGCAGCAGCAGTGCAGCACGCGCCGCCCCGCCGCTCCCATCTCCTCTCACACACACACACACACCATCCCCTCCGAGCCCTGCGCGTGTGTGTGTGCGTGCCTTCGCGTGTACTTGCAGTCCCGCGATGTCCAAAGCGAGCTCGTGCGAAGAGAAAACACCAAAAAATGAAAAAATATACAGCAGTCCAGGTGAGGCGTTGCTATGGCAGCCGGACACTTGACCGCCACGTGCAGCCGAAAGGTGACGCGGAGCGCTGCTCACGAGACTTTCTCTCTTACATACACACACTTTCTCTCTCACAGACACACACGTGCGTGCTGAAACGCTGCCGAACAAACAAAACAATAAGAGTGCCTAAATAAGTAAAGATAAAAAGACCAAAAAATGGGTGGTTAAAAGTGTGACTTTCTCCAAACTCACACACGCACACGCGCAGCTGGAGAGCCGGGAGCGTGCCCCGTACAGAGAGGCTCCATCGGTGACGTAAAGCAAATAACAAACAAACAAACTAAATTGTAAACGAAGAAAGAAATTCCGTGGAGGGTCTAGACAGGTCCGGGACTACAGTGCGCGCCTCGGGGAGGGGGATTCCACTTCAGAGACGCAACAAACAAACAAGTGAAAAACAAACCAACAAGAGAATCCGTGAAGAGTCCGCGTGCACAGTCCACGAAGTATCGACATTCCAGCGCGCGCGCCTGTACTCTCCGAGAGTTCGAGTCGCTCCGCGCACCCCGTGTGCCTCGCGCTGCTAGGAGACGCGGCGATCTGAGCTCGCACTCAGCGCGAGAGGCTAGGCCACGCCCACACACTCCGCCCCTTAAGACAAAACTCACCAATCACAGAGACGGTCAGTGTGACACGTCCTTCCTCCCGCCCCCACCTATCTCTCTCTCGCACATACACACGCAGACATAGACATACACACACACACACACACACAGACATGTATATTAACATACTCACTAACACATATAGACATGTACACACACATAAACATTCACAAAAAGACATGGGCATATATACACACACCCAGACAAACATGCACACATACACTCACACACACACTCTTGGTCCGACAGTGCAACTTGAAATTGTTTGATCCCCTAAAGGAGCACTAATCACCTCAAATCAGCCTTTCAACGCTCATTTATCACACGATAGCAGCTCATGTGATGAGGGAAGGGTGAACATCAACAGGCAGCTGGTTCATGAGGGACCTGTTGCTCTGCTGGAGCTCTTTATTTCCTCTAGTCTCAATTTATGTGCTGTTTTAAACTCCCCTCGTATGTATACGGACAGCCCAACTTGAACACACCCTTGACACAGAGACCCTTTAAGCGGTGAGTGCGGGTGGATTTCGGGCCGAATTGTAGTTCAGACTGTGGTTCAGTGGACACTATTGCCCCCTATCGGCCGCCCTGGACCCCACAAATACTCAGCAACATTGAAGTTTAAAAATAAAAAAATAAATATTCATTATATATATATATAAAGAAAGAGAGAGAGAGATGTGTATGTATTGTTTTTACAAAAATGACATCACTTTCTCTCTTTAGAAATACTTTAAACAAATAAAAATGAAATGTATAAGGTGACACTGTAAGCATAATAGAATGGATGTGAAAGCTTACGCACAAGTCCCAGCAAAAAAAAAAAACCTTGCCTTCATTACACCATCACAGATTCATCACATCCTCTCCAGCATTTTTGGGAAACAACTTGTGCCCAGACCCTCCCAGCACCTTGTGTCACTTACTGGACATTCTTTTCCAGCCCGTCCCTGCAAAAAGAGATCTGGAGACCGAGAAGGCCAAGACTTTATTTCCAAAACTCTTTTTTTTCCTCTGGACTTGATCTAATTTTGGCACAATTTTGAAGGATGTCAGGGCTAATTTTCCTGTTGAATGACATTTTGTCCAGTAAACACAAACCAGAAAGAATTGAGTGAGGAGGAATACTTGATGAAACTTGTTGATACTTTTCTTTTTTCATCAAACACAAAGTGACTGTCGGTGCAGTAATGAAAACAAGGATAATAACCTGATATTTTGATGCTAAAAGTTGTGTGATTACAATCTAAAAAAAATGTAAATTCACAATTTACATTTGTTTTTGGCATTTCTGTATTAAAAAAAAACATTGTTTTGCTTTGGGTAGTAATTTAGCAATGTGTATGGTTTACAGTGCCTGGCTTTTTATCTGCAGAGGTGTGTGTCTATGTTGTGGGGGGGTTCTGTAGGTGTGTGCTTTTAAAAATACATCTGTTTGTTTGTAAAATCAGCACTTTAGCACAAGTCAACATAGAGAACACACCCAGCTGCAAAAAATCACTTAAAAAGTTCAGTTTAAGGGCTATTACACTCAGATAAAAATCCAGTTTTGAGTCATTTGGGTTGAGAGGGAAAGAACTGTTTTTAGAAAAGCATTAGTAAAGGAGGAAAATAGATTTTTAATGGTTTCGGTTAGTTTAGACATGCTCTTCTTAAAACACTCTTGTGAGTCGAGATGGGACTTTTGGAAGAAAGTGTATAATGATTGAAGAACCACACTATAATCTGTTTGGGACACATTCCCCAGATTACGCTACTTAAAATGTAGCCTCAAGGTCTCACCCCAGGGACAGTGTTTGGTCACAACCAAAACAGCAGATGTGAAAGGGCCTCAGACCATGGTTTGGACCAAAGACCCATCTGAACCATCTGATCCAGACTGAACAGAAGAGGTGGCCTCCTTCCGGATCAGATAGTTCAGAGTAGAGTTTAGATCGGGCCCAAAAAATGAGACCCGACCCGACCCGAGCTCGTGCACCTTGTGCCCGAGCCCAGCCCGGCCCGACACATTAACTGTAATTATCGCCCCGAGCCCGATTTTAACCAGACTATTTTTTTAAAATACGTGGACCATTATAACACACGTTCTCAACTGTGGGTTCGTTCCTAAACACACACTCCGAGCTCCGAGCACACTCTGGTCGTTTGAAACTGTTTGTAAATTACGAGTGTCTAACTGAAAACAGCGGCAGAGAGAATTTTTAGGAAATACACCAGACACATGTGTTGTCCCTGCCCACGACTTGCTGGAAATGGCTTAATACCTCTGACTTTCCTCCAAACTTGCTCAAAGTTCATTCTCTCGTTCTCTGCACAGTACAGCCCAGCAGGACCGGTGTAATGTGGCCAGTGGCAGGAGCTGGAGTGCTGCTGCGCATGACACGCATCAATTTAACTTTCCCAAAATATGCATATATTTATACATTTGGCGTAGCTCCTCAACCAAATAGGCTAATTAAGTAATGATAAAAAAAATCAAATGCTTGATCACGGCCTGACCCGACGGGCTCGGCCCGTGTCAAGTTCAGGCAGAGAATCTAAACTCCAGTTCACACTGTGTGGTGTTGTGTGTTCACGTATGACCGATTGACACTTTCACTTTGGTGTTTAAGATTAGGAGGTTTAACAATTTTAAAGCAGAATTAAGGCATTAGTTCACAAACGAATGGCCACTTCATTCAAATGACTAAGTTTGTGTATTTTCAGGGGTAAATTAAGGCAGGGTTAAGCATATTTAAGTACATTATTTTTCAAAGTGACTGTAGTCATCATTCTAGACAAAATGCGCCAATCTCAAGGTTTCAGCCCACTTTAATAGATCTGATTTACTGTATGTTATACACTTAAATATGTTTTTACACATTTTAATACAGCAGCATATTGTTTCATTGCAGATTCCAGTTACATTGTTGCTTGCTGTTGCCATGTCCTGATATAATGAAGAGCAAGAAGTAAATGAGACCATTGTGCAAATACTGCTGAGATCCATGGATGCATTTTTTCATGCAGTCCCTCCTGGTGTTGGTGTAGGAAAGCAGATCAGAATGGGGAAAGATGTGGTAGTCATGTTTTTTAATATATAAAATATGTAAATTATACTTCTATTTAATTATACTGACATTGTCCCATTAGGTTTATAAATGTTGTGACAATTCTGTGTTGCACAAACGGTGGGTATTGGTGGAAAAGCATTTCACTGCATGTGTTAAATAGGACCGTATATGAAAAATACCTCTTGAACTCGAACATTCTCGAAAGCTTTCCAGCACAAGACGTGGTGTTCCAGTGTAGAGACACACAAACTGCAGAAGAGTCCCTCAATTCTGTATTATGAGTGCAGTGTCCAAAAACATGCTTTGTGGGGAAAAAGCAAGTATAGATATCTCCAATTTTAATGAAGGTGCTTGATCCATGCTGAGGCTGTCGCAAAAGTGAAAACAACCTGAAGAGACATCAGAGGGAATGGATGTCTCTTCAGAATACCACAGGTACTGAGACTGGAGCAACAGAAAAACAAGTGGAGAGCATTTACTAGACACTTTTATCCAAAGAGACTTCAATTCTCAAAATACAAGGGACCGTCTCTCTGGAGCAACTTGAGGTGAAGGATCTTGCTCAGGATCTCAGTGGTGGTTTGCTGAAGGCAGAATTCGAACCCATTACCTCTTGGTCAAATTCAAGTGTGCTACACACCGACCTACCACCACCGCTGGATAGATCCTTGACTTTCCCGACTCGGAGACCTCTCCTGTAGCCTACCCCCAGTCTCAGCACAGTGCCCCCCAGGGCCATGTGCTCAAAGCCCTGCTGTTCAAGCTGATAAACTGTGGCTGTGCGTCATCACACAGATCAAACTACGTAATCAATTTGCTCTTCAGTGGAGATCGTAGCAGCGGTCCCCAACCACCGGGCCGTGGGTCACGTGGTACCGGTTCGCGGGCTCCCCGGAAAAATTACAGTATTTCCTTTTTATTTACTATCAGAGACTAAACGATGTTTTATTTTGAAAAAATGACCGGATTTCTTATATTAAACCGGATCGTGACAAAATATAGCTTGGGGACCACTGATCTATGAATCAGCAATTTCCCCCCCGGTCCGCGGTAAAATTGTCAAGCGTTGACCGGTCCGCGGTGATAAAAAGGTTGGGGACCGCTGGTCTAGAGCACCAAGTTACTTGGTGTTCACATTACAGAGAACCTCACGTGGACCCTCAGCAGCAGCTCCATCTTTAGAAAGCCAAGCAGCATTTCTACATCCTGCAGTCACCCACCCAAACAATCCCACCCCTGAAACTTTCTGCCCTACAAATGGAGCATTCTCTGTAAACATTTTCACAACACGCCGCATCCGAAAAGCCACCAGCGTTGTCAAAGACCCGACTGACCCCTCCCACACCCTCTTTTCAATCCTTCCATCTGGCAGCATATTTCACAGCATTCGAGTCTTGAGTACTAGGATGGGGAACAGATATTTCCCACAGGCCACCAGACTCATACAGCAAAACTGAATAAACAAACTGTATTCCACACACACACACACACACACAGGCTCTGAAGTGAATTGCTCCCTTCTTCCAAACATGCATATAGACACAAATCTACATAAACAAAGAAAACTAACTCCCCAGCTGCCTTTGTAAAAACTCCCCCAATCTATTCATTTTTACTGTGCTGCTAGGATACACAGTATGTCAAATACAGAAGGAGAGTTGCTTCATTTCACATTGTTCTATGTATATGGTTGAAATGACAATTGACACCTACTTGACTTGACTTCGAGCAGTGGTGCCTCCATCTAAATCCAGGGGCAATCAGTCTAGAGGCAGTGTTGTAGGTTTTCACTCCAGCCTTTTTTCAAAGCTATTTCATTGGGGCCAGTATAGCGCGTACTCATTCCCAACTTGTCATAGCAAAGATCCTTCATTTTACTCTCACTGACCGCAGCTGCTGCGTTCATTCTGAAATCATCTTTAATAATTTTCACACATCATGTACGTTACTTTCACAATTTCCTAGCATTAATTTTGGGGAGGCTTAGCCTCTCCAAGCCTCCAATACGCGCCGCCCATGAGCGAATCTAAAGCTAACGTTCTGCAGGAGCTGTGATTAGAGTGAAGTAGAGTTTAAATTGGGCCCAGAAAATGAGACCCGACCCGACCCGAGCCTGTGCAACTTGTGCCTGAGCCAAGCCCGGCCCAACACATTTACTGTAATTATCGGCCCAAGCCCGATTTAAACCGGACACTTTTTTAAATACGTGGGCTGTTATAACACACGCTCCTAAACACACACTCCGAGCTCCGAGCACACTCTGGTCCTTTGAAACCGCTTGTAAATTCAGAGTGTGGATGGAATTGTTGTTGGTTTATTCACTTTCGGAGTGTTCAGAGCTCAGAGCACTCCAGCTGAAGGGAGAAAGCAGCCGAGCGTGAGGTCAGTCTAACTAAAAACAGCGGCAGACAGAGGTTTTAGGAAAAACACCAGACACATGTGTTGTCCCTGCCCACGACTTGCTGGAAATGGTTCCATACCTCCGACTTTCCTCCAAACTTGCTCAAAGTTAATTCTCTCGTTTTTATTTTCTTCTTCACGTCTTCAAGCTCCATGTTGCACTTTAAGCTCTGCGCAGTACAGCCCAGCAGGACCGGAGTAATGTGGCCAGAGGCAGGAACTGGAGCGCTGCTGCGCATGACAGGCAGCAATTTAACTTTGGTAAAATATTCATCTATTTATAAATTTGGCATAGATCCTCAACCAAATAGGCTAATTAAGTAATGATTTAAAAAATTAAATGCTTGATCATGGCCCGACCCGGCCCGGTCCGAGGACAGCGGCAGGAAATATCGGCCCGACCCGACGGTGTGACTTCAGTTTATTATACTGAGCAGTAACTATCAGAAAGGCAGGGCCATAAATAACCATGCTAAATCACTGCTGGTGTGTTTCAGCAGCCGTGAGGCTCACCCTGCTGGCCATTATCTGGCAGTCAAAGCAAACGTTAATGTAATCTCAGCTATTTACATTAAAACAGAGAGACAAGATGGAGTGGCTCAGATTTTACAGAGCACAAAAAAGGCACTTAGTATATACATATACAAATAAACTATACATATAAAATCTGAACAAAAAGCAGAAAAGTACAATTAAGTACAAGTATATGTATTTTCCTCATTTTTAACATCCAAATACTGTGCAAATATTGCATCAGCAGTCAACTGGAAAGCAAACAATACTGAAATGTAATTGTGTGCTTTATATGTGCCAATGCGCAGTCAGCAGCAATTGAATATAAATATACAAGATACTCTGTCCTCGTAATGAATGCTGCATAAAGCTTGCAATATTTGGCTTACAATAGGTTTGTCATTGTTTAAAAATCAGAATGGTTTTGTCTTGCTGAAATTGAAATCTATTAAAATTTCAGTTTGCTCTTTAATTGCAAATAATACACAAATGTGTGTCATTCTGTAGCCTACAAAGAAAACATGGCTTTTACACTGGTAATCCCAGAACTGAATTGAGGTTTGCTAGCAATCAAAGACCCTATCATAGTAAAGCATTGGGATTTTGTTCCAAATTCTTCTATATAAATGATACTGAAAAGTTTTTTTTGCCTAAATCCTGGCAAATATATTGAGGCTAGAGACAAGGGCTGCAGATGGCATTACTGTTAACAATTTCCCGCTCAATTTTAAAATAATAACAGTGTCATTCAACACGTACCCACTTTTCCAAGAATGTATAGAAAGATACCCAAATTACCTACCTATTTCCAATCTACCATTTCTATCCATGAATCTAGAAAGAGGGCATCAGTGTCTCAGGGTGTTCTCACATCTGTCATACCCCTCAGCTCTGCCCTTTCTGGTTAGGCTGCTGTAGCAAAGTATGTGGGAATTTCGACTATAACTCTTCTCCCATACAATATTTTTTCAGGTTTTGGATTAAATTGTTACTTAATTGCTTAACCACTGGTTAGAGAGCTCATTTCCTACACTTTCTCATGTTTTAGTTTGATCTCCTAGGTCATCTATAATGCTGCAAAAAACAATCATTTTTGTGTTATTAAAAGAACTTATTGACAAATAATTGATTAATCAGCCTAAATATGGTTAACAAGTGTGAGAAAACTGAACCAAAAATTCTACAAATTAATAAATAAAAAAGTGGGTAAATAAACAACACATTTATACCAACTTTATAACAAATAAATCATAAAATGTATTAAGACATAAAACTGATTAAGTGTGTAACTGCCAGGTTTAACTATCAATGATGCTGACAGTTCAGATATCTTTTCAAAAAGTATGATTATTGTAATTTGCATGAAGCCTAATTTAATTATTCATTATTTGTCATACTGCTAATATAATGCTACAATAACGCATGACTTTTTTATCTGTGTATATATTTATTCCGTCAAGCTGATCAGGTTCACTTTGACATTTGGCCCACTGTCACAGAGCCCACCACTAATTCTGTTAGGTACTCCAGTTTCTCCCCCTCACCCCTACTATATACTTCAGTTTTGCTGCACATATATATCAGGAAACCACCTGAAACGATTTAATGTAACTTATTTGATGTTAAATAAAACGTATTTGATGTTAAATAAAACTTATTTGATGTTAAATAAAACAAAAGGTATCTGTGCATGCGCAGAATGCCACGGTCTTGCCCTCGACCTGGTGCAGTGTGTTTGCAGCAGCTGGAGAACCTGCCAATCACATGGGGAGGGGGCGGGGTCTGCCTGATAACGGGTAGAAAAAAAACTGCGAGGTGGAGAGTCGGAGAGAGACTTTCACTCCGATCTGAAGCTCAAGACCGGTCAGCATGTCTTCAGGCTGGTCAGCAAACGACCACAAGAGTTACACAAACCCCCCTTCGGTGGGGCTGAAGAGGCCGAGGGCGGACTCAGGGAACAAAGTAACTGTGGTTCTCGGAGCTCAGTGGGGAGATGAAGGAAAAGGGAAAGTTGTGGATCTCCTGGCCACAGAGTCTGACATTGTGTGCAGATGCCAGGTAAGGCTTACAAGGAAAATGATATGGCATTCAGGGGTTAACATTTGCTTCTCTGTGATGTGAATATAAAGCTCTTACATGATGCCACGTCTGAAACCTATTATTATTTGAAAAAAAAGCAGTAAAATAGGTGTTAAGACTGCTAGTTGCGGCTCTGAGGTAATTTTGAGTAAGGTACCGTCCCCACACACTGCTTTCTGGGCGCTGCTCCTGGCTGCCCGCTACTTCACTTGGTAAATGGGTTAAATACGGAGAAAGAACTTTGTTCAGTTCAGTGTGTGCTGTGGTGTGTTGACTAATGGCAGAATTGTCTCAATATTTAAACAAAGACAACATGAATTAATACACGTTATAAAAGAAAAAGTAGTTGAAGAATGTACACATATATATACAATATACTCTATTACTGTATACTACACGTTATGATGCATGATATGTGTGTGTGTGTGTGTGTATATCACTCAGTATACTTTTTGCGTTTTTTTTCCTAAATGCACTATTTTTGTTATTTTTTTATCAATGTTTGTTTATGTGCTGTCTGTGCACGTGGGTTGTGAGAAATGCATTTGGTTCAGTCTTATGGTTAAGATATGGGTGGATGACTGCAAACGCGAACTTGACTTGAATTCAGAAGGTCCTGTGTTTATATTGAAATTAGAAACATCCTGTGTAAAAATGTTTCTTGCAGAGCCATTGACAGTATATAAATATATTAATTTTGGTCTGTTTCCAACATGGAAAGCAAGCAGGAGATTTTGTAATGCATGGTAGGTAAGTTTGCCAAGCAAGGTTTCTTCATGCATGTTTTAATTCTTCCACGTGATTGTCAGATCTGTTCATTTCCTGATTATAATAAAGAATGGCCATGGCCACTTTTCAGTCTGAAGAGTCTCTCAGTAAGCTTTGCTCTTTGAACTTTGTGCGATCAGCAGAAATGTCAGTTTTGGATCTCTGAGTGCACAGACCAAAGGGGCTGTCCGCATAACCTCATTGAATGTCAGTCACAGGATTGGGCCCCACCCCTCCTGACTGAGGCTGGGCTGCATTCTCAGGGCCGTCTGACATGTGAGAAGGCCAAGTCACTTACTTAGCTCAGAAAGCAAGTGAGCTGTTCAAAATAGGTGCCGCTGCTGGAGACTCTGAGCCCTGGTTGGTCGGCGCCAGTGCTTTGGCGGTGACCCTTTCCCATTGGGCATGCCTCGGGCCGGAGGAAAGGGCAAGCCAGCCTGTTTGTCTGCAAAGGAGTGGGGTCACATTTCCATGTTTATCACAGAAGAAAAAAAACACCACAAACGCATACTGCATTGCTATTGAGTGTCTGATTTCTCCTCACACTCTGTTACCCCTGGTAGTGCAAAGCTATCAGCCCAGTATTTCCAGCTCTGTAATGTTTTTGAAGAATAAATGGTTGTCATGTGACATCGCTGTGCGTCTCCTTGCAGGGGGGGAACAATGCTGGCCACACAGTCGTGGTCGAGGGGACAGAGTACGACTTCCATCTCCTTCCAAGTGGCATCATCAATACCAAGTGTATTTCACTCATTGGTGAGTATCGAAATCGCTAAGCTGGATGTAGCAATTCAGCTTGAAAATTGTCAAGCACTGACCAAAAGTAGTTCATCCATTTATATGCATTTTACTGGGTGCCACCTGAGTGGGCAGTGTGACAATGTTTATTACTATCACGATACGCTCACAGTTTGACACGACACCTTTATGAGCATATTTCTGATTTTAAAGAACAAATAAATGAAATATTTAGCATGAGCCATGAAATGTTCATGAAATGTTTAGCATTTACTGTGCTAATAAGAATTGTGGTTTGCTAATATTTTAAACGTGCCATCCTGTGGTTCTTTAGTTATTCCAACTATTTACATTGTATTCTACATTGTGCAGTAATCTGACTTATTGCTTATTTTAGTGTATTAGTGTGTAGATACTGTATTTCTAGTGTGCCTGAACTCCTTGGGACAGGATTACTGTTTCTTGGCTCAGGGCAGTGAGTCCCCAGGGCTGGGATAAGGAAACACAAATCTCTCATAAAGGCAGTAGGTTCGCAAGCAATTTCACGCAAGTTTTCTCATTGCCGAGGCGAAACTGAAATCCTCTGTTTTCAGGAGAGGGATGAGGAGCATCTAAAGACATGTAAGATCAAATAAAAAACGAATTCCTCTGTCCACTCACAGGTAATGGAGTGGTCATTCATCTTCCCGGCCTGTTTGAGGAGATTGACAAAAATGAGAAAAAAGGTAAAGCAGAGGCTGTGTTGAGATCATTTCAGTGGCAGCAAAAGGGCACCATGCTGATTTGGTTCTCAGGCCCAGCACAAACATCTGATACGTTAAATCCTGTTGAGTCCTGTTCTGAGAGGCATCTGTGGAACAGGTGTGTTTGACTGGGCCTTTGCCTGCATGCTCCAGGTAGAACCAGATGGTGCCCATTTGTGACACTTTACTCAGCATGTCCCACAAGACAGAACCTGATTTTCGAGAACAGAGACATGAATACGTTTCACAGCAGAATTTTAAATGTTCATTTCTAAAATGTTTAATTTGAGTGAAAGACTGCATTGAGAATCCTTTGTTTTTTTGGTTAGGCTTGAAAGGCTGGGAGAAAAGACTTGTCATCTCTGATAGAGCTCACATAGGTATGATTAAAAGGACCAGAGCAGAAATTATATGTCTTTTGGAGATGATGAAATGATGATGTAGAATAAGTTTAGTGTTCTTTTTTAGTGTTTGACTTCCATCAGGCGGTGGATGGAATGCAAGAAGTGCAGAGACAAGCACAGGAAGGCAAAAAGTGAGTAAAAGCAGAAGATGACTACGCTGAATTCTGAAAATGACTGAGGGAGCTATGGTTTTGATCAATAATGTTCTGCTTTGATTGTTCTTAATAGCATAGGAACAACCAAGAAAGGGATTGGACCCACATACTCCTGCAAGGCGTCTCGCACTGGACTTCGCATCTGTGACCTGTTGGCCGATTTCAAAGAGTTTTCTGCCAGGTGAGGTTTTAGGATGTTTGCACCAGCATTTACAAGGCCATGCTTGAGATGAGGATGGTGAACCAGAAAGCAGTCTGTTTCTTCTCTTCTTCTTTTAGGTTCAAGAATCTAGCACAGCAGTACCAGTCCATGTACCCAGCCCTTAAAGTGGACATTGATGGCGAACTGAAAAAACTGAAGGCGGGTTGAAGATAAGAGATAACACTTCATTCGTCCCACAAGTGGGGAAATTTGCACTTTAGCTAATGTACATGAATAGTCTTGGTCTCTCTAATGTGCTGTGCGTTTTTGTACAGGATTATGCAGAAAGAATAAGGCCCATGGTACGAGACGGTGTATATTTCATGTTCGATGCAATCCATGGACCCCTGAAGAAGATCCTCGTAGAGGGCGCAAATGCCGCCCTCCTGGACATCGACTTTGGTATAGGCTTCCCTCAGGGTTAGTGTTGCATCTGCCTCGTTATATGTCATGTCAAACTTAGAAAACGTGTGTATGTCGTCTTTCTAGGAACCTACCCTTTTGTGACGTCATCCAACTGCACTATCGGAGGGGTATGCACTGGCCTTGGAATCCCCCCAGCAAACATCGGAGATGTGTATGGAGTGTCGAAAGCCTACACCACCAGAGTGGGCATCGGGGCCTTCCCGACAGAACAGCTCAACGTAAGAGCGCATGGCGTTTTCAATTGTTTTGCATCGCTAGCTTCCATGTTTATTAGCCATGTTAGCATTTTGAGAACTGTTATGCAGTATGATAAAATGTGCATGTGCAAAAACAAACATTTGATTAAATCTGATTAATAGTACATATCCTCTGCAGAGAACACGAGTACTGTTTATTTCCTGTAAAAAAAAGATTTAATATGGGAAAAAAATATTTTAGACATAATTATTTCTCCAAAATGTTATGGAAGTGATCAATTCAGTATTTGAGGGTGTTTTTACTTATTTTCACCTCAAAAATTTATAATCCAGGTGTTTATACTTACACATGTCATGAATATAGTCATAAATATGACTATGACATATTTTGCTTCCAGATGTAGCCACAGTGCACTTGTTCTATACATACAGTGTAGACTGTACACTTGTATAAATATTCATGCCATTCACGCACCACTGAGGGAAGGGATTATCCTGCCGAAGCAGCTGTCCCATAGGGGACTGAAGTCCTTCGGTGCTCTAATAGCCGTCACATGAACAGAAGATAAATTTAGGCTCTGATAATTTGCCTGGGGTTTGATTTCAGAATGTAAAAGTGACCCTTTGGGCCGGAGTCTTCCATTAACGTATTCTTAAAACACACTTGACAACATTTTATTGGATAAAACAAGATTCGTAATATTAAAATCAAACATGTATTCTGTGATGTAAGCTGAAAACAACAATGAGTTTCCTAACCTTGGTCTAAGAAGTGTGATGATGGGTGGTCAGGTGGTTAGTGGAAAGTTTGGAACAACTTTAATCTTACATTTCCTGCCATGGTTGCTAATCTTCTATATTTAGAAAATAAAATGTCCTCTCTGCATAACAGTATTTAACAGTAAGTTGGATGAACTGTTGTCGTCTCTTCAGGCTATGGGAGAACTGTTGCAGACACGAGGCCATGAAGTGGGGGTTACCACTGGCAGGAAGAGACGCTGTGGTTGGCTGGACTTGGTCATCCTCAGATATGCACACATGATCAACGGCTTCACTGCGTGAGTTGTTCAGCATTCAGGATCAGCTGTTTGGATAAGTGTTGAAATGCTGAACCAAGGCTAATATATGTAGCACATCCTCAATACAATTACTTTGAAGTATATGTTACAGTTGAAGTTATTTATACCGCATGCTAATTAGTAATGAGTGTTTTTGTCTTTTTACAGTATTGCTTTAACTAAACTGGACATCCTTGATGTACTAGATGAGATTAAAGTGGGCATCGCCTACAAACTCAATGGGAAAAGGATTCCTCATTTCCCAGGTACAGACCTCTAGATCCACTTATCAGTATTTTAAAGACCAATAACCTATTTGCCGAAGATTACTTTGTTCGTTTACTAGGTTGCTCAGAAACCTGCTGTAAGATGTGCAATATGTGATCAACATGCTCCTTAATTTATACATTCTTGCCTTAAGAAAAAAAACTTCTCTTCACCCAATTAATAGTTTTATAGCAAATATATGTTTTTGCCAAACACGAGCACAATATCAAACATATCTGGCCAAACTAGGGCATCATAAACAGTTTTTGTGGTGCTTAGTGGTGCTGAGGTTGAATCTTCATAATGAATCTGCCATTCGGATTAATATAAGTCAATCAGAGACCACCATAGCATAAAATAAAGATTATTTTAAAGCAGCAGCTGCCCCCAGTTGGTCAGTATCCTCTACTGGGCTAGCATACACTGGTATTCAAAAAGCCAAGAGCACCTATGTACTGGGAAAACTGTGAAGCTGTTTTTTTACATCACATTTTTACTTTCCCCAACATCGCAAATTCATAAATGGTAACTGGAACTTCTCTAAACTTGACATGCATTTCTTACATGTTGACCTATTTACGGAATAGACCCCTGGGGTCTCTGAGCAAGACCCCTGTCCCCAGGTTGCTCCAGGGAGACTGCCCCATGTGATTAGGGAATGGAAGTTGCTTTGGATAAATCATCTGCTAAAGGCCAGATATGTAAATGTAAATGTTTTATAGCCCTTACATTTGGTAAACATTTTCTACATTGGCTGGATCAACCAACCCCTCTCCCTCCAGGTCCCTTTTTGCTGTGAACCGTAACATTGTTCCTACATGTACAGAAATATTAGGAAGCTATAGGCTAATATACAAACAGGGATGAATAGAAATCCAGTCCACCCAATGTTCCAAGCTTCTAGTGCTCTTGTTTTTCTCACTCAGCCAACATGGACGTCCTGCATAAGGTTGAAGTGGAATATGAGACCTTCCCTGGTTGGAAGACTGACACCTCAACAGCCAGGAAATGGAACGATCTGCCTCCTAAAGCCCAGAACTACATCCGCTTTGTGGAGAACCACATTGGTGTTCCTAGTAAGTCAGACGTGACCTAAAAGAAAGCATGTAAAATTATTCAAATATTTTCACCCGTTTTACAGTTTGGTGTGATTGTAACATGTTTTTCTTCTTTGCAGTTAAGTGGGTGGGCGTGGGCAAGTCCAGAGAATGCATGATCCAGATGTTCTAGAGTGTCGGCCTCCTCTGACATCAGGAACCTCCATCACCGTCCTCTCTCAGGAAAACATCTGGCAGACTAATGTCACAGCAACTGCACTGGCATTCACTACTGCTGTGTGCAGAGACTAATGTTTAAATGCATCAACACCGTGGGAATTTGTCTCAGTAGTTGGCATTAATTGACTGATGAACATGTTTGATGAGTAAACTTTCACTTGGGAATAAGCCTTTCTCTTCAAGAGGGTTAAGCTATATGCCCTCTAATAGGGGGGTGTTGTCCAGGCATTATTTTCTTTAGATATTTTGCAATTTTCTTTTTTTCGGATCAAATGAAGGCCGTTTACACATAAAATACTTTGTGCAGATGTGTGTGTTCGTGTGATTGTGTGAGTATGTAAGTGGCTGAGTGCAAAAGATCACGATAATAAGGGCAGTGTATAAAACGTTTGACCATAGAGGTGCTGTTGACCGTGTTACAAATGCATTTGCATGGTTGTCCTGTGGCATCACACTTGATTTCATTTGTATTTCATATAAAGTTAAACTGCTGACATTTTGTCAGGGGTTGTACTCTGATTATGACACTGAATATTGTGAATTACGTCTTTGACTTGCATTTACTCAGGATTTCAGGATTACCTTTAAGTGCTATTGCATGAAATTGGTCTGATTATTTATAAACTACTCACTGCCTCATCTCTTTTTTCTTCTGTCGTTTTCCTGAATTTGTTTACTGTACAATAAAGGATTCTCAGTTTTGGGATGCATATTAGGTTAGAAAGGGCATCAGTGAAGCTGCTTCAGAAATAGACACTGACAGAACATTCTGTTCCACTGTAGTTTGCCAAGATTATCTGAGCTGACCTTCCACTGGACCTAAAGATGGCAGTAAAACACCAGATGCAACTTAAGTCTCTGTCGTCTGAACAACAGGCCCAAAAAAAACCCCAAGGTGACCCAGAATAGAGCCACTTGGAGCAAATCAGGTTTGGAATAAACCCCAAGAAGGAATGGAAGAGTCTTCCTGTTGGGCATCAATGATTGGTATTCCATAAATTCAGTTCATGAATTACAAGTGATACATTCGTCCCCTTTTAAGACACTAAGCCATTAGTAATGATCTTATGCAACTTTGTAAAGGTACAATGATGCCTAAAAGGTCTTTTCCAGGAGAAAGGGGAATATTTGTACTAAGGTCTATCGATCAGCATTGTCCACTACACCCACACATTTTTACATGCTTCAGTGGTGGCAGGTGACATAATTGTAAGTAATGTTATACAACTTCTTTTTATACAACTTATAGTAGATCTATGGGCTATACTAAACATGTTCATTACGTTTTTTTTTTACAAAATCACTCTTATAAAAAGTGGTCCCACCCGCTCAATTCTTGACAGCTTCAGTCCCTTTCAAAATAAGCTGTTTAAGGGCTATGTCACTTTTATGCAAACAAGCTGTTGCTGACCACTCCCCACCCATCCCATACTGAGTTTACCACACCTGAAAATGTCAGAAAACAGAGGTATACTGATTATGTTCAGATTTGTGTTGTTCTTTGCAGCCAACAACATAACCCTTCGTGTGTTAATTGCACTTGCCTGTAGCCATAGCGCTCAGTGTCGTACACACATGCTCAGCAGACAAAATTGTCAGATCTTCAACAAATCTAGTGTTTGGCGGCTTGGTTCTATGCAAATGTCCTTATTCTGATGTCAGAATGAGAAAGTGTATGCTTTCTGACACCAAATCTTTCAGTTGATTCACAAAAAATGGAATGATGTTTTTTTCATGCTTGGAGTGTTTATGGGAGCAGTAGAGACCCAAAGGCAAATACAAAAGAATGCAAAAGTGAGTTTTGCATAATAGGTTCCCTTCAGATTTTTTTGTGTATTAGAAGTGAAAAAGAATATAAACAAATAATAGTTATAAAACAAAAAAAACCCAACCATATTAATATACATAAAAACAATAATACAGTAAATAGTGATTTTAAGTAAGTCAGTGATTTTAAATATGTTTCCACACCTCTCCTCGTGAAAGTCCCACACTACTTGTACCCTGTTTGGCTTCATTAGATTAAACCTGGTATGCAGCTAATGGAATTTTACAAATCCCTGTAATGGCTGGAGTTCTGGGAGAAGTTTGGAACCTGACCAGCTCAAGAACTGTGATATATTTTACACTTTTTACTGCCTTCTTGTTTATTTACATTTATATGAGTGCTGTCCAAAAGTCCTAGGCACCTATGCAATCTCTACACAATATATATTTAGATAATACACAATATCTATAAATGTATGTAGTCTGATATGAGGGCCATAAAATAAAATGATATAAATTTCTGTATGTAGACAGACATATCAGCACAAGCAATGAACCAGTTGTTCCCAGTCCTAGTCCTGGCAACACTAGGCACACTTTTATGCTTTGTCTCTTCTAGCACACATGGTTCAACTTGGGAACTAATCAACAAGCTCCTCATTGGTCAGGTCAAATGTAAGGATTAAGGAAAATGTAAAAACTACACAGAGCATGGAGTGACTAGGAACTCCTCTAATTAAGTTGATAATGGCTGTGCAGGGTTCAAATGTAACTAAAGAAGTTACATGAACTTTCATTAAAGTTAACAAATCAGATTACAATGTCAAATGAAAAATTAAAATACACCACTGACCTTAAATATGTTAGAATATTAGGTCATTGCAGTCCAGGCCTCAATCAAACATAATTCACTAGCACCAGCTTGCTATCTACATAGCCCTAGAAATCTTTTTTCCAGTCTTTTTATACACAACATTACCATTGCCTCCAACCGAGACTTAAATGACATTGCATTCAAACACACAGACATTATTATTATAGTTGGCATCTGAAACAGCTTCCATTCCTCCTTTGGGGCATAGTCATGTTGGAACAGGAAACTGCTTTCTCCGAACTGTGTCCAAAAAGTTGGAAGCATAGTCCGAAATGTTTTGGTATGCTGAAGCATTAAGATCGCTGGTAGAAAAATACGTGTCCCCAAAACCTTTGTCGATATAGTGTTTGTCATTGTTTTTTTGCCTGATCTAGTACAAACATGGATCCACCTGTTGGTCCGCTCTGAAGATTTATCTAAGGAGGATTTGGCTTACAGGTGAAGTCGGTAAGAAACAGCCTCCCCAACTGAACACTGACCAATTTATACAGTACACAACACTCAGAAGTGTACCCAGCAGTGCCGTGTGTGCAGTCCAGGGGTGTGTTGTCCTGTATGCGCTGCTCTCAGGGCCCGGAACTCTAGGTGGCGCTGGAGAGAGCTGAGTTAAAAGCGCGCTCGAATTTCGCGCTAAACTGCGACACTCTCCACGCCGTGTCTGCTGCTCTCTGCTACTCGCAGTGGTGCCGTGGGCTCCGTTTTCACGTTTAAAATGCCGAAAAGGTCTTGTCCGTTCAGCGAGTCTTTCTCCTCGCAGTATAAGATCCATGTCGGTCAGAAGGAGATGAACCAGCACGGAGTGTTCGGCAGCAGCTACAGACAAGAGGTTTACGGTGAGTCCTGCTTGTTTTTAGCTTCCATGCTAAAATGAGTGTTTCAAATCTCTAACGAGGACTAGAGCAGGCTACAGGCTCCTGAAAACGGCTTTATATGTGTGCGGAGTCTGCGGACTGTGTAAGGTTATTCAATTTATTAATGACTCGTATTTAAGTTAATTAAGTCGACTTTAGCGCAGGTGACTTCGGAGTTTTTAGGTCAGGGTCCTCAACCTCCGGACCTCACAGAAACATTTTAAAGTTATATTATTGTGCTTACTTAACACTTACATTGCATTTGTACAAAAACACGCCTTTATTGAATACAAATGGGAACTTTAATAAGTACATAAGTACAGCACATTTCCAAACCAACACAATCCCATCTCTCTGACTTTTACTCCTAAATGTCCAACTCGAGCTGTTCATCTGGGAAAAACTAATTCCTGGTCCCTTACGTCCTCGTCAGTCACAATGCCAAGCTAAACATTCTCAATCCCAACAGCTTCTATGTTTTTCACTACTTTTGTCTCCAAACCAGGCAAAATAGCTGGTGTCTTTACCATTTCACATTTGTATGATAACCAAATTGGGTATTATGAACTTTGTGTTTTATGCGCCCTAACTGTCCATGATAGCTCTTCCACGAAAAAGGTCTGGTGCAAAAAATATTAGTGGACTATACATAGGGAGTAAAAGTTCGATTGCCTTTCAGTTTAAAATGATCATTGTTTTGCTCATGCTGGTTAATATTTATGGCCTAATGGTTAGGGTGTTGGACGTCTCCAGCCCCTGCTCACCTCCGCTACCCTAGTGAATAGGTTAAATGCAGTGAATATTTCACTGTGTTGTACTTGTATAACTATGCATGTGACTTTTTTTATTTGACATTTGTGTAATGGAAATTGAAACTTGAAAAATGCAATTATGATCTCAATCTGACTCAAGTTATTGTGGTTATGGATGCACATAGTCCATATTTGTTAAAGTTATTCATCTGTATACAAGTTATCAACATTTGTACCAATACATCATATTGTTTCACTGAGTGAGTGCATGAACAGCCTACTATAAACACTAATTGACGAAATGTATGGCATTTTCCCTATCTGACAGAAAAGACCAAGAACCTGCTCTTCAATGGAACCAAAGCTGTAATGGAACGTATATGGAAGGTGGACGCAGAGGGAAAGTGCTCAGATGTGGATATAAGTAATCAGGGCCTAGTGCTGCAACAGACAAATAACCAGATGCTTCTCAAAGGACAGACACAGATTGGACTGGATGGCAAGCTCAAGAAAACAAAGGGTGTTCAGGGTAAATAAGCAATCACGTTTTCTTGTTTTTAGTGGTAATTGTTCCTGAACTGACTGCAGATGTTCATGAAATGTAATCAAATTGAAAATCAATCTTGATTCTAAAGCTTTTTTGATTAGGGTGCTGCCAGTCAGTCAGAAGTTTGGCAGATATCAGTTTTGCTGGATCTTATTATAAGTGGTATTAACTGAATTTCCTGATAATCTGTAACAGTGTATAACTGTGTATGGCTGGTGTATCCTCAGGCACTGTGAACACTCCTGCCGTGTGTGGAGTGTGTCAGAGGGCGTCCGGAGCGAGGAGGCCGTGCTCACAGTGTGAACGCCCTGTGTGTGTAGCCTGCACCCAGCAGTGCAGCAGCTGCTCCAGCCACTGCTGCTCCATCTGCACCATCACGGAGTAAGTCCAACCACAGCACCAGGGCTCACACACAGCAGACTGACACTGCTAACCAGGTGTCAGTTTATTCCTTTTACATAGGATTAAGTAGAGTGACCTTGATTGGTCAGGCCTGCTCTTAGGTCAGGGTTCCTGCTGTGGAATGGGGGGGGGGGGGTGAGATATTTTAGAGCCTGCTTTTGCGGTTTAATATTTTCGAGCCAATTTATTTCACCTACCAATCATATGAGAGGAACGCAGCTTTAACTAACGTTACAAGCC
>JBBKCR010000001.1:34377197-34396263 GCA_037577295.1 Ladigesia roloffi
CCCAATGAAGAGTAGGAAAGGAGGCATCTTCATAGAATGCGTGTGGGATGATTTGCATGAGACGCTGCTTTGAAAAAAAATGATAACAATTACGGGACAAACCCCGTCCCGTATTGATTCAAAACGGGACGCGCAATTTTATTCTCAAATACGGGACGATTCTGTATTTTAAAGGATGGGTGGCAACCCTAGGGAAAACACATTTACACATTTCACCCCAAAATACAACTGATCTAAAGAAAATGTTGAGTTTGACTCTTCATTTTTTGCCGTGTGTTTAAGTCCGTACTCCCTTACTCAGTATTTCTTTGTTAAAACTTTCAGCTCAAACGGTTTGGCTGCATCTGTAGCTCATCTGATAGACTGAGGTTCAGTTGCACTAAAGAAAGTTTAGAGGGACACATGGAAGTGTGTTTTGAGATATTTGAACTCACTTTGTACTGACTGACTTGCTTATGATTTGCTCTGACTCAATTGGACATAATATATATAATATACATGCACACACAGTAGACCCCCACTTTAATGCAGATCAGCTGCCCTTTGACGCAGCTGCAGTCCAGAATTTCCCCAGTGGAGCATCTCGAGTGTTCGCTTGTTTTTCGTTTTGTTCTTATTTATTACTGTAAATAAAATGAATTTATTACATTATTTACCTGCTTTTCCAAAGAAAATAACAGCGCATACCAAAGAAAACACATCTGCATTAATAACAGTACACCCTATACTGGGGCATTTACATTCTAGCACTTTTTTTCAGGGTAAAGTTTTAAATTGAGCTTAAAATATTTTGGGAGCATGTTTGGAGGCATATTAAGGGTTTACACTTTTTCACAACATAATGGTTTTTCACTAGAGGAGTGTGTTCTTGGAGTGTAACCCCTGTGATTCTGTATTTATATATATATATAATGTGTGTATTAGGGGTGGGGCCGAATCTGGTATTCGGAAAGGCACAAATAACGTGTTTTTTAAGAATACTGCATTCGGACAAATATAAAAATATTTGTGTTCCGGAAACCTCTCCTCCCCCCTCCCCCGTCACACCCCTGCATGGTTAAGGCGCTCGCCCTGCGATCAGAAAGTCGTGGGTCGATCCTGAAGCCCGGTAGGTACCTCTTGAGTTTCCCTGAGCACGGAACTGTCTACACACACTGTTCCCCCGGGCGGAGCATATGAAGTTTGTGCTGCATTTAAATTTCACTCAAATACTAATACAAATACGAATAGCAGTTGCTCTGCACACCCCTAATACGCGTGTGTGTGTGCGCGTGTGTTTGTATTTATGTATATACTAATCCCAAAGCAAGAACAAACTTCTGCCATTTACGTCGCCGCTATCTCCTTTTGTTGAATGAAACATATATAAGTTAAAAGCCAATGCGTAAACATGTTTTCTCAGTAAACTGCTCCTCTGAGGGTCCACACCGCACAACTAAGTGCCTCCGCCAGCAACAACACATGGAACAACTGTGACTCGAACCTTAACTGCGAGTGCTTTTACAGAGGACTGTTTGAGGGGTGCAGGTCTGGCACTTGGGCACTTTATCGTTGACAGTCTTCAGATAACAAAGCAGAGAGAATGTATTTTAAATATAGACACTGCTGAGCTGATGAAAATCTTAGACTGAACTTCCGGAACAGCTTAGAGAAATACGGATCAGCGCAAATTAGAATCCCCCAGCAGAACGGAGCCTGCGGCTGTGAAATGGGAGTCACTCTTGCTCGGCCTGCGTGCTTCCTTGTGGCTGGCAGCAGTTGGTGTCTGCAGGCGGTTCTGTGGTTTCCAGGCGAAAGAGCAGTTGTTGGAAGCGCCAAGGCGTCTGCAGGCCCCCAGCTCAGCACAGAACCAAAATCCTGCAGAGATAAAAAGGCACTACAGCATCATGTTGTTCCCCTTCATAAGAACTTCTTAATGCGTTTTTGGAGAGTTAAGAAAAGAAGACATTGAGAAAAAACATTTGAATTAGTACCTCTATGACAAATGGGTTCTTATTAGCAGATATTGGAAATGTGAGAACTAAGTAAGGGAGGACGCGTGCAAAGTGATGTTGGTGATAATACAGGCCAGAGGCGTCAGACTTTCCAGACCTCAGCTCTGCATAGAAGAGTGTTTTCTTGTAAACACAACTCAAAGCCTTAATAATAACTGTATGGATTGAATTAAGTGTGTTCTGTGAGATAAACCATGCGGAGCTGTGTCCTGGGAGGAACTCAGCCTGACCTTCCTCCATATAGGCGATGGACTTTTCTCCCTTTGAAAGTTGTTACAGCTGGAGGGGAGCCTTTATTTTTTCTGTGTTGTAGGAACTCCCTTATTTCATTGTGGAGATGTGTTTGCAAACACAAGGTGTTCCAATCTTACAATGCCATGCAAAAACAATCCCGTTTATTCTCTCTTATCTTTGTGTCTCTAAATCTTTATCTGTTTTCCAGCCACAAGACACATTTCATAGTCAAATGCTTTTTAAAAGAAGTGTGAATGTTACAATATTGAAAGTAAAACAAACAAATAAAAAATAGCTCTAGTTTAGCGTCTGCATCACCTTGCCTCGGAGAGCAAGAAAACAGGATTGTTTTTCATGCGGCGCTGAAGAAAGAGAAGGAAAGATGCCCAAGGAATGTGTTGGGGAGTTTTCAGTGTAAACTGGATGAGTCAAATTGAGAAAATAAATGTAGGAAGGCTCTTGGTATCAAAGCATAACAAGTTTAATGTGTCAAAGCTGTAAGTGCCGCATTGGTGGAACCAGGATGTCTCAAATCAGTTTGGTGTGGGGAGTTCTGCAATGGATCCTGCCCCTCCGGTTCCCTTCTGTCTTTCACTCAACTCTACACAAAGCAGTAATTCTAACAACACTTTATATCCACAGCAGCTACAATGCTTCATATTCGCATGACAGAAAGCACAAAAAAACACTCGTCTCTAGTGAGTGGAGGGAGCCACAGCTGAAGTGAACACTGACCTGGACGAACGAAGCCAGGAACGCTGCTCATTTTTTCTTATCATTTGCAGGTATCACACACCGGAGCCATTAGATGTGACAGCAGTGTGAAATATTCAAAGCGACACACCCAGCTATACTGCTACACTCGGTATATGTGCCTAAGATCACATTTATGTTATGTAAACATTTGGCTAGGGGAACTTCCAGATATGTCTGTAAACTTTGATTAGTGGACCACAGGTGCAAAGTGGCTTGGGGCGGTTAGTTCAGGGCAAACAGCTTTTTTTATTGTTTTCACTTACCTTTGTTTGTATGCAGAACATTCAGGTGCGGCTCAGGTTTCCAATTAGGACAAAACATTACTGCTTGATTTGTGATGATTTTGAGGAAAATCCGGAGACTGCACAGTGACTAAACCTGTTCCAGAGGTCATACTGAGGTTTGTGGTTTAGCTGAGGAGCACACTGACATGACGCATTTCCTAATTCAACAGAAATATTGGTTGTATGGTGAGTGTGCAGATGTGTATCACCTCTCTGTGAGGCAGGATGCTGCGGACACCCCTGTGATACATCAAAGACACTTTGCTGCTGTATTTGGGAAGAGGGGCCTTGAGTGTGGTCGTGTGTGCTGGGACACACTTGGACACTTCCCAGAAGGCACATGAACACACACCCGAGTAAAGTCCACCAGTGGGGAATTCAGGATGGGGGAGTCAAGACTGAACCATGACACACCGAAGAGACATGCTCTGTTGTTCAATGGAGACGGTAGAAGTATTACCATCTAGAATGAGCTAAATTAATCTCATAGAACAATACGGGTGTCCATCCAGCACTGCAGCATTAGTTTACACTTCCAGGACCATTTTTAGGTGAAACATTTGGCTCTATGTAATATCCTCACACTCGCTCGTCATGTCCCGTTACTGTACGTGGCCGAGAGCAGTTATCCCCCTCGTTACTCTCCTTTATCTTGGCCCCCTTTTTGGTGTGCGTGGTGAAGTTACATTTGGTTGTGGGGTCTTTTGTGAAGGCTCTGGTGCAGCTGTTGAGGCTTTCATCGCGGCCTCCTCTCGTCCCGGCGTTTTACTGAAAAAGGTCACGCTCATAACTTCCGTGCCGGCTCCTCTTACCCTGTGCCACATGCCAGGGACCCCTTAAGGCCTGACCCGCCCCGCTGGCTGCTGGACGGACTTCATTCCGGGCGCATGGCTTTGTGTCCCCCCCAACCAAATCGCGCAGGGACCAGCTGTGTCCGGAGAGACGGAGTGAGAGAGAGGGAGTGGGAGAGGTGGGCCTGCCTCAGTGGTGTTGATGCTATAAATACGGGTTAGGCTCAGTTGAAGAAGTGACAGCTGTGCACTGGAGCAAGGACACCCCTCATCAACGTCTTCCTCTCCACCATCAAGGGGTCACAACACAAAAACACATGAGAGAATGGAAGCACGTGACATACAGTTGTATAACTGGCCTACATTTTTATGTCGAACAGAACGGAATCAAGTTTCTATTGATGCTGAAGTGACAGTTTGGTGAATTGTAATATTTACGTTTATGGCATTTAGCTGACGCTCTTATCCAGAGTGATGTACATCAGGGCTTGAGTAGTCCACATCTGTATCGTGGACCTGTAAAGCTAAGCTTAAGTCAACATCCACAATTCAACTGTGATTTAAACAACACCCGTCAAAGAAAGTCAATAGCTAGTAGAGTAAGAAATGGGTTTTTTTTGTAGTTTTTTTGTTTTGTTTATTTAAATAGTAGTAAGCAAGTGAAGTGAGAGAGATGAGAGACATCAGTAGTCACCGAGGTGCTCCTTGAAGAGGCGAGTCTTTAGGCGATGCTTGAAGTCAGTAAACCAGGAGGTGGTTGGTTTCCAAATCCTGTTTCTTTAGTGCTGGACAAGATTGGTGTAACGAAAAGGTGGTGGAAGCCCATCGATCTTCATTGTGTGAATTGTAATTGCCTCATCCCTCAGTTAACTGACTGTTGAGGAATCTCCAATAGATGTAGATGTTTCTGGGCACGATTTGACACGCTATGAAATGTAAAATCGGACAAAAGCTCTTTCTGTTTGTCACGAGGCCAGTTGTGTAGTAGCTTTAGATGGAAAGGCCTGATGAAAGCTGATGATCCAGCTTTCAGTTCAAATGAGTCCAGAATTTGTTAAAAGGTTAGGCCATTGATATCGTCTAATTCAAATGTCTTTGGTTATTTGTGCAGGATGTGGAACTACAGAGCTTTTTGACTGCACCCTGTGAGATTGTACTAACCTGTGTGTTGGAACAGTTTCAGACTTGCTTTATTTTGGTATTTGATGTGTGTTTGTAAGGTGGTGTGAAGTGTGAGGAGACGGATCTACCATGTGGAAACTGGACCAAAGGAAGAGTTCCATTCCAAAATGCTGTCTATCCACAGCAGTGGCCTGAAAAGGATAACAGATGGTCTCTAATGTAAACCACATCATTTGGCTATTAAAGGTGGAACTGATCATAAAAAGCCAGCGAGAGTTCTTGCATGAGTAAAGCCCACTCCTAACAATAAATCATGCAAAAGGTTCATGAAAGGTTTAATTCATGAAAATGGTCTTTAATGCGTTTTGGAACAAAACCCTTCAAATAGATATTTTTCTAATGAATTGTATGCCTTTGCCGCTTTAGAATTTCATGATGAATGGACGTTATGGGGCCATTTTTTATGTTTTTATCTCCCAGGGGACCATCCCCAGACCTTCCTAGTAAAAGCTGAGCATCTCTCTCCGTAAAGTTCCAGTTATTGCTAAGATCAGTTTTCGCAGTCAGACCCCTTAAATGTGTAAATTAGATTTTTTCCCCCTGTGGATCATCTTTGTGTTGTGCAGTGGCATGTTTTTGGCATGTTTACTGGCATTTCTAACCTTCGTGAAGCAGGGCGAGGAAATGATGTGCAGAATTGAATTATGTTAGGTGAAGTTTAATAAAAAAAAACATTTGACAGTATGCCTGGGGTTTGACAGTACATGGGTCACTTTCTCTGCATCCGACTCGTTTCAGGGTTGTGCTTTGGTGTGTGTGTTTGTGTGTGTGTGTGTGTGTGTGTGTTTGTTGGGGAGCATCACTTTTTCTCGAGTGTGACCACCTGTCTTTTGTTGTGAGGTAAATAAATAAATAAGCATGGCCGGGCACCAGCTGTCCCTGGCAGTCCGTTCAGAGGTCAAGGGCTCCCACCGCTGGCCTCGCGGGGTGAAGACGTCCAAGTTTCGACTTCACTTCCCCTCCAAAGACTTCCCGCCGCTCGGGGAATACATGCAAATTCGTCAGCTCTGGCTAAATGGAAATTACATGAGAATTTTTGATCAGCGAGGGCAAAAACATAACTCATTAAGTCAAAATGCCGCGAGATGAGGCTGGAATACATAAGCATCAGAAGTGCCTCTGAAGTCTGTGTTTCCTGCGCGGAGATGAAATTGATCTCTAGCAGGGTTTAAACATGTTGGATCCATTTAAAGACCCTCTTAAAGCACTTCAAAGACCCTGCAAGCTATTTAATTGTCTAGAAGTCTTCTCCACACCCCCTGATTTACAGTCAAGTGGCAGTGCCGGTGTCTTCAGGTGCTGTCGAGTGAGGGGCTTTTGTAGGCTGCTGGTTTCAGCTTCCAGATGAACTGGTTCGAACTTGGTCGCACCGCAGTAGTTTCCAGTGCTCCAAGGCACAACCTAAGAGTTGCAGAGGACAATAAGGAGGCTGAACCACCATATCCAGACAAAGGAGGTAGTAGGATAAGGCTGGGGTTGCTGGGGTGATGTGTGTGTATTGAGGGGGGGGTATCCCAGGCTGTCGTGCCCGTGGTCCTCCATGAGCGTGTGTTCCTGGTGGGGGCAGGGCTGTGGGAATCTCATAGCTGAGCCACTGCATTTCTATAGATGTGCAGCCAGAGAATAATTAGGAGCCCACACCCCAAGAAAATGACCACTGAACTGGCTTTGAGATTCCAAATTAGCCACGCATTGCTCCCTTTACACTCTTCCCTCCTTTCATCCCCTTCCTCGCCCAGAGCTGCTTGTTTGTTTGTTTGGAAGAATGCAAATGAGCGTTGAGGCGACAGTAGCTGTTGTTTTCAGAGAGGAAGAACTTTGCATGAGGACGACGCATGTTGCTTAAGAATGTTTTTGTTGTTCAGCTAACATTAAAATACACTTATCGAACTCTAAAAGGTTTGGATTTCGAGGAAAAAAACACTGAGTAGAAACAAGTTATTTTGTTGGGAGCAGTTGTATGTTTACATCTTGTATAGAGAACATACACATTCTTATGCTCAATACAGAATTCAATTATTGGGGGAAATGTATATGTATGTTTTACATAGGCCACATTTGATATGATTCCCCCACCCATATGTTAAATGAACAAATATTGTGCACTAGAATTAGCTGGAAAATGCCCTATTTTGATCCCTGTAAATGATGTTCGCTGTTTCACCATGATTTTTTTTGCATACAACATTATGTGACACATGATGAGGACATGACCTGCAGTGTCAGAACAACATGACCGGCAGCTGTAGCAAGTTCTTTCTACAACGCTATAGGAGTTGTTGATAGAGGAAGAAACATCAATGACCTGCACAATGACTTTGTTGTCTGTATACAGCAGCTCTTTTCCTTTCAAACACAGCCCTATTTATGAACAGATAACTGTAGAGATCCTCCTTGACAACTAAGTTAAGGTCACTGAGCAGACACTCTGGGCCACCTCTTTGAAGACTGCTTGTTATAACAGAAGTACCATTTGATGGGGGTCGAAGGGGGAAGAAAAAACAATTTACCATCTGTAAGGAAAACCCATTAATATTCTTTGAAGCCAATTAACAAAAAGCACAGAGCCCATTACTAAATGGCACAGAGAAATCCTCAGGAAATACACACCCAGTTGTCACGTAAAATGTTCTATTTATTCTATGCATGATCGAAATAAAAGTTCTAGCTCAAGATTGTCACTTTTTCACAGCACACACACGAGTACACATAGAAAGCGGCAAATGAAAACCACACGAGTCCCAGGAAAGAAACAGCAAAAAAACAAACAAACAAACAAACAAGAAATACTGCCCTACCTCCATAAAAACAACCCCCAATCAGTGTTTTAGAACAAACAGATTGTCATCTACATTCACTAAAGCACTAACATCGAAGCATTTGTTTCCTATAAAATATATGTTTCTTATCAAAAACTTATATTAAATCTAATGGCACTTCTACAAAGTCTATTAAAAACGTTCTCCATTTAGTAGCATCTTTCATTACTCAAGTCAAGTCAAATTCGGAGATACAGTAAAATCTTTGCACAAAAAAGAAATCAATAAATATTTCTTATGATTATACAATTTCACAGTCTGAACCTTAGAAGACAATATTCCAGTTATTAAGCTTTACATGTGTTTCGTAGAGTTGTATCGAGGAAAAAAAATAAGGAGAAAAAAAAAAAAACTAAACGCACCCATGCGCCCTCAAGCCAGGGCTTGAGCGTTTTCTGGAAGCATGTAGATTTTGCAATAAAGGACTAGTGTTGTCATACTATTGATATTTACTGGCTTTCTGCTGGTCGTGTGACACATTTGACTGGTTCAATGATGATCACATGACTGTGGCCATTTTTCAAACCACTAAAGACAATTATTCATTAACTTCCTTCATTTCATTTGGACAAAAACCAGCCCACACATACTAACGTTATCTTATTTAGTGTTGTTTTCGGTGTAAAACATGCTTCACCTTCAGTAGCAGATAAGATGAACGATCAATAGGATGTTACCGGCTGCTGCTTGTTGTTACAGATACCTGTGTAGAACGGATACTAACGTTAATGTTATAGGCCTGCAATAATGCCCGATGTATTAATTTGCGGTTTGAGTAACTGTAGTGTCAACAAGGCACATACTGTGTAGAGCAATCAAGTAAATAGATATGACTTCAGCAACAAATGACACTGGAGTCTCTCCATCAACATTTGAACACATGTGTGATAAGAGAGCCCCTATAATCTTTTTCAGAATAGCTGCATTGAACTGGGGAGTGTCCAGGCTTAGGAGTGGGAAAACAGTTACATTCCAATCCTAGGAGTAACAAAATTACAACATTCTTTTCAACTGTTCAATTGAGTTCGGCATTCGCCTTCGTTGGTATCACCCACAAATTCCAGTGTTCCTTTTTATCTTTTACAGAAACTCTTCAATATACAGAAATGAATAATTTAAATAAAGGCTAAGGGTTTTTTTTTTTTCCATATCTGTCCAACAAATGTGCAAAGATGAAATGATGTGGGAGTGTAGTCCAGTCACTGAGATCGGAGTCTGTCCATTTTTCACCTCAGCTCCGTGGGTTTCTTGAGAAAAAAGGGATCAATGGATCATCTGTGAGAGAAATGTACAGTTACTAACCCCAGCGGTGGCTCCAGGCGGGATATGATGCTAAAATCCCCTGAGGGATGTCTGGGAGTGAGGAAACTTTTACAGGTGTTCAGCAGATGCAGGTCTTCAGCATGTGCTTTGCGAGGCGGGAGGCGTTCCGCTGCTCCTCTGCTCCATTTTGAAGCCGAATGTAGGAGCTCAGCTGGGTTTAAAAACCACTGACCGCAGGGGAACCAGGGGAACACATCAACTTCAGAAGTCGACATGGAGAACTGCAGTGTTTTAAGAGAGATTTCAGACCTTCTCGACTCCAAGGGAGGAAAATTTTTTTTTAAATCAGATAAATAAAAAAAAAATACATATTTACAATAAATACACAGTTAGAAATAGCAGCCTACAGGATATCAGTGTGGTATCTACTGTCTATGTATGCACAATGCAAGTGCTTCTTAGCATTTCTGGAGTCAAATTGTGATTAAGATGGCTTTATCTACACAAGATACAATGAAACAATAAACCCATATACAGCAACTGATTTTACAATCAATTGTCCCAGTAAAACTGGGGGGAAAGTACCAGTACGGCAAGATATTAGGACCCCCCCCCCCACCCCACAAAAAAAAGAGTTGTCTATGCTTCAGATGTCCAGATTACAGTAAACCCTGAACCAACAAAACTAATAAATAATTCTAATCAAGTTTTCTCAGGAAAAAACAAACAAACAAAAAAAAACTTAGTAGTACACAAACTTTTAGTGCTACCTGCCATCACGACTAAACCATACATACAGTGTGAACTTAAACCAACACAACGATCTCAAGAACATTAATAAAGAAAAAAAACCTACAAATAAGGGAAAAAAAATGCAGATATACTTTTCCACCATTATGGTGTTTCGACAAATCCTACATCATTAGTGTCCCCAGTTTAACTTAGAAAGAAAATATATATTCATAATAAAGCCCCGGTGGGACTTTACAGTGGGATCATTCATGAGGACATGCCCATTCCTACTGACACTGGTCTGCCTGTCCAACCAACAACCAGTAAATCAGCATCTCAAAGTAAAAGTGGGCTTTCGAAGAATTCCCGAGTTCTCCCCATCCAAAACTTACTGATTCAAAATTTCACTGAAAAACCACTTCAGGTCTTTTAGCTGCATTAGTTAACAGAAATAGCAGACATTCGATTCAAACATCCGTAATACAGATGATCTGTGTGGTACTTTTTTTCCTTTTAGGTAGTTTTCTTTTCAGCTGATGACAAGAGAGCATATGACCCTGATTCCCCAGAGCTGACACAAAGAAATAATCATTAATAACTCAATTCTCTTCTGTTTCCACACAAACAATAAAGTAAAATATGGAACTGTTTAAAATAAGAGGTGTTTAAATTACAAAACGATGTTTAATCCTATATTATGCTGATCATCTTTTTTAACTTAAGAATGCTACATTCAACTTAATCCAATGTTTTTTTTTTTCCAATCCTGCAGTAGGAATCGTTCATTTGTTCACTTCTGAGTGTTCAACAGTGGCATCGCCTATTTTACAAAACTTCGACATTGACTTTAGAAGATCACTGCCAGTGACTGACCCAAGTGCAAATGTCTTCACTTCACTTAAGTGGGTGTAGGGAACATTTAGGTGACCCTAGTGCTTCACACAATGCTTAGCTCTGTGTCAAAAAACAGCAAAACACTGGATATTATTACAGGCAATATTACATCCACAGTCCAGTCATGTGCATGTTCAAAAATATTTCACTGTGGCTTTAACTAAGGTTAAAGTGAAAATCAAATCTGCACAGTTTCCTTTTCCCCAAATGTAATCAGCCATCATCACAGGCATCAAAACTCTCTTCTTTAGAGCTGCAAGACTAATGTATGTAACATGTTAGAGAAGCTTGTGTAAACCTGTTAACTGTCTAAATTATCCCACACTTGCCTTAAACCACACCAGGTTATCTTAATTAGACTTTGAAGCACTAGGGGTCGGTGTCTCGGACAGGGATTAAGCCTAGTCCTGGATTACATAGTGCTGTGAATAGGGATTTTCCATTGAAAAGGAAAGGGTAGTCCGAGACTAGGCTTAATCCCTGTCTGGGAAATCGACCCTAGGTGTTTTCGATCCGGTATGATATACTGTTCTCTATGAAACTGGGCAAAAGTGCAGACAAAATGCAGGCTCTGAGATGGTTCAGTGTGTTTGAGATGACTTCAGTATATAATGTAGTTTCATTATTTGTTAGCTACACCCTTAGCAAATAAGATCTTTAAAAGGGTTGTTTGACGTAAAATTTTGTGCAACCCTTTTGATAGTCTAGTTTTTTCTAGAAAGAACCATAAACAACAGTTTTTTCCACTGTAGAGAAAAAAAACCCCATTTAAGCAGGCAGAGAAACATTTAAGCATAAAAAAAAAAAAACCTTAAGAGCCCCAAACATGCACTGCGTGACCAAGTGCATTTGGGGTTAAAGGGAAAACTGTGTAAATCTGAATTAATACAAACTACTGTTTTTAATATTTCATATGCAGCTCAACTTAGAAACAGGAGTACGAAGGCAGCACAGAGAGGCACGGCGGCTCTTATCCGATGGCGAGGGTCTTGACGAGGGCGCAGTGGAACTTGCGGATGTGGCGGTAGAGGTCGCCGGACTGTGTGAAGCGACGTTCGCACCACTTGCAGGCGTGAGGCTTCTCTCGCGTGTGTACCACGGCGTGCCGGCTCAGGTTGTGCGAGTACTGGAAGCTCTTGCCGCACTGGCCGCATGTGTAGGGCTTCTCGCCCGAGTGTGTGCGTTCGTGCCTCTTCAGCGTGTACATGCAGGAGAAGGTCTTTCCGCACTGCGAACAGGTGGGTGCCGAGCCGTCGGGCGACAACTTGGAGCGTGAGTGCGAGTCCCTGTCACGGAAGTGCGAGCTGAGGTGCAGCTGTAGTGTGTGAGGGCTGGGGAAGGCCTTGCTGCACAGGGGACACACACACACGGGCGGGCCGCCCGCTGGGAGGAGCGCGCCACTGGATGTGGAGATGTCAGAGGATGCTAGTTCATCTTCATCATCATCCTCACTGTCGCCCAGGAGTCTCCCTCCTCCGTGTCTCGGCACCCCTCGGCCCTCCTCGCTCTGCTCTCGGGTACGGACACACGCCCCCACCCCCACCCCGACAACAAGGGCGCCCACTCTCCCTCCACCCACTAAATCTTCTTGCTCCTCCTCCTCCCCCATCTCCTCCTCCTCCTCCTCCTCCTGCAGCATCAGGTGCTCCTCCAGGGCCGGGCCAGCGCTGCCAGGGAAGAGGGCGGTGAACCCTGTCACCAAATTCCCAAAGCGCCGGCTCTCGGGGCCTCCTGCTCTGTCCTCACGCTCTGACAGCGCGTCGTGTTCGTTGCGAACAAGTGGCTCCGTGCCCTGCTGCTGGCTGTCGAGGGCCAGCTGTCCCGCACCGTCTCGGCCCGACGGCGGCTTGAAAGACAAGTCCAGAGCGCAGTCCGTGTCATCCGCCGCACGGGACCTCTGGGACGGCGCGACGGCCGGACCGCTGACACCGGCTTTTGTTTTTCCAGCTGTTTGGATGCGGGGCTCGGCCTCTGCTGACACATAATTGACACCTACAAGGTCCAGGGACCTGGCGGGGTGACCGTTCGCCTTCTGCCTTGCCAGCGCAGGCCCGTCACAATCTGTGACAGCCAGGCCGCCGTCACTGGTGTCCATGTCATCTGCTGGGGGGGCCCTCTGGGGGATCTGCTGCACTTTGCTGGGCTGCAGTTCTCCATCAGACAAGCTCTCTCTGTCCAGGCAGCTCAGGCCCACACTATCCATGAGTTTCTCGTCCAGGGAGCACAGCTCCTTGTCTTTTAGCCGGCCCTTGCACACCTTAACTATGTCGTACATGTGGAGGTAGCTGGCAGCGGCCAGCACGTCCTCCACAGGCAGGGTGCTGAATTCCAGCTTCCCCTCATACATAAATTCAAGTAGCAGGCCGAAAGCCGGGGCTGTCACAATGTCACTGTTCAGATGCACAACGTCCCTTTTGTCTAGCTGGTCCCTGTAGAAGAGGTGGAAGTACATGCTGCAGGAGGCCAGCACGGCTCTGTGAGCTTTGAATCTCGCCTCTCCGACAAGAACAGTGCAGTCACAGAGGAAACCTTGGTGACGCTGCTGACTCAGACACTGCAGCAACTGGCGGCTATGGTCTGGGAACTCCATTCTTCTCTCATAACCTGGCGGAAAACAGGAAAAACTGGATATTAAATAAACGCCAGGCAGCCATTCACAGCGCGACAAACAGGCTCGGCGTCGCTAATGGTACTAGAGGCCACAGGAGAGGCAGGAGTAAAAACACCTACAACCTTACAAATAAATACATAAACACACACAACTTTAATTAAATGGAATTCTACTTTTTTGGTGGACGTTCCATGCACTTCTTTCACAGCATATCTGTACAAAAAAGGCTGTTCTACAACGCACAAACTTTTATCTAGTGTTCATTTGGAAGCGTAAACGTGAGTATTATCGTATATAGATGTTAAAACATGTTAGAATGAGTCGTTCAGGAGAAGAGCAGTAGAAATAAGCATTTCGTTGGTAGCAAAGTTACCTTCGTTCATCCTCGTTGTGCTCGGGGCGCGCGGCACAGACCGAATGGGAACCCGAGAGCGAACGAAAGCGGTGGTCGCCGAGCAGCGCGCGCACTCCTCCGCCCGACTCTGCGAGAAAAGAGCCGCACAGCGCCAGAAAAGAGCCGCTAATTACCCCGCGAGCAGTGCGGAGTGTGTGGAGTCAGCTGCTCTGACATCAGGCGCTCCCTCCAGCTGTGCTCGCCTTCACGCCATATGTTCCTCCACACCGAGCGAGCAGAGCCCCTCTCTCAGCCTCAACACCACCACTCTCGCCCTAAAACCCCTCCACTCAGACTCAGGAGAGATCACCACCCCCACCTCCCCCCAAAAAACAAAAAAATACATACAAAACAACCCCAAAGTCCCTGAAAAGTCCCAGCTAACCAATAACGGGTGATTCCAAACCAACTTTGGCGCAAGTTGTTTTACACGACGATATTACAAAAAAACGCCAACTTTCAAACACGTTATTAGTCGAAGCCTGTTTTTGTTTTATTTTGAGGTAGACCTCTTTTATTACGGACAGAATCGTTTACGACAGGTTAGGATAACAGCAGAAGAAGATTTTAAAAAGTTTAAAGTGGTGATATTAAAGGCGGTTTAATGTCTGGAGCCTTTAACAGAGGAGGAACTGGAGAACTGCAGGGTCCGCGGACGGAGCAGTCGAGCCCAACTTTGCACACTCGCTGCTTCTGCTCTAAAATAGCTCGTACTCACAGGAACAGCGGCTCTCGGGGACTCCTCGGAGGTTCCGTCGTCAGTCCATGGTGTGTGGCCAGATGTTGGGGTCTGTTTAGCGCGGGCAGAGCTGTGGAGAAGCCCTCCGAGCGAGCGGAGTTCATAGCAGCAGCAGCAGCAGCACAGGCACTGCGCTTGTGTGGAGCAGGTTGTTTGGGTCCAGTCTCGCGATAACGTCGCTGTGGACTGTACTGCTGTTCCCACTCGCACCGTGGCAGCAGCAAGCAGGCCTGCCCTCCCACAGCTGTGCAGGCTTATCAGTAACGACCTGAACTTTTTTTACTGATCCTAACCTCTTCCACACACACTTCAGACCCCTTTCTACCACTGTTTTCACTCCCAGTCTCAGGGACTTATCCTAAAACCCGGCATAATGTGATTATCTATCTTGGTACAAGAGGACAGGATCAGTTTGCTCATCTGTTGAAAGAGCATCTCCTCTATCCTTGAGCATCATAGCGTTCCACACACTGCTCCATGGGCGCTGTGTTCCTGGCTGCCCACTGCTTAACTCAGGTGAAGTATTAAATACAAAGGAAAAATTATCTGCTGTTCACAGCGATGTGTAAACTTCCGTGTTTCCTCATGTAAGTAGCTTTGGATGAAAACATGTGGCTAATGTAATGTCATTTCCTTCTAAAAACTTTTGCTTTGAGTTTGTTTTATTAATGACATCCATTAAATTGTCTAATGTATGTTACTGCATTCAACAAGCCTTTAGTAGTTCCTTAATATTCCCAGGCATTTAGTGTGTGTAAAAAATGATCCCCTATCTTGAGTATGTATAACATCAAAACTCCATACTATGAAAGGCCCCAGTCGTAGAACAAAGCAACCAGACCTAAAGCCAGGTGCCTCTCCCCATTAGTTGCTGAGTGTAGCCTTAGGTAAAAAAAACTTCAAGGTCACAAAACCAACCAATTTCAGACTAAAAGGCATATCCTCACGTGAACCACTCAGCCAAGACTTGAGGGGGTAACTCAAAAATAACCAAGAGCGTCAAAGTAAGAGCAGTCCCTTTTCTCCAGGAAATCAAGTGCCCACTTAGAGGGCGTTCTAGACGTTTAGCAGTGAAGAACCTGGCTAAGTTGTTTTTAGCATTCTAAATTGTGGCTATCCCATCAAGCAGGCCCAGCCAAATGCATTCCTCCCTTTTCAGTAGATTTAAGTGTATAATTAGAGGCCTTTGGAGACACTTCCCGCCTTCTTTTCTGCGCATTGTTGTGGGGGACTGATGTGCTGTGTGTGTGGGGAATTGAGGGCTATGGGGCTAATCCTGCTCAGAGCCGGAATGCCTTGGCACTGACTCACCTCTTAGCCATGCTAATGTTGCCCGACAGTACGGCATTCAGAAGCTGCCGCTTAACAGTTCACATATCTAAACTTGTCAAGAAGATGTTTAGCATGATGTGTGCATTGAGTCCAAATGTAGTCATTTGTTTGCTTCCTATGATTGTGTATTATCATAATCTAGTCATTTAGTCCTGAAAGGCCTAAGTCAGTGAACCAGGCCTCTACTCTCAGACCACGCCAGAGGAAGCCTCCTCATATGCTGATCATATTCTCATAATCGGCAGAAGAAATTAATTTATTTCAGGCCACGTCATGTTTTGAAATTCTTGTCTCGTTATGGAGGTTGAATTTCCTGTGATTCATATAGATTAAGAATCAAAGGAAGTCTAAACAGTTGCAATACTTGATGTCTGTACTTGGAGATTTCCAGCAACAAGTGCCGTTCCAAAAGTGTGGAACGGGAGGTTGTAGACTCAATAGGCAGTATGAATATTAATGATACCCCTGGCAGTCCTCCATGGACTTGGACAAATATTATTCAGGAATATCATGCGATTTAGAAAAACCTTTATTTTAGCTTTTGTGATGTGTAAAAAAAAAAAAGAAAGCTTGGTGCTTTATACTGGATGCATCTTCATGCTGGACGCTGTTGTATTTACAGTCTAATGCTAAGATTCAAAACTGCTTTACCAGTAGAGCATTTTTCATCAGGCTCTGACTGTGAGACCTATCTTTTCTATTCAGTATTTGGAGCAATTTGAAATATTTGAGGTGTTTCTATTCTGAGCGTTCTAATTGTTGTTAAGGCACAGTGAAGACAAGGGCTTAGAGGTGCAGCTGCTGAGCTTCTGCCCTCCACAACTGCTTGGGTCACCTTTGGCCCAAGCCCCAGCTGTCAAATGCTTTTGAAAAGCCCATTTGCAGCTTCTCCCCTGGGTGCTGGGAGATTGTTGCTCTCACACTGATTCCAGACCAGTTCTGCTACCTCTCTTACAATGGTTGGGGTTCTGGATACTGTAGGGGCAACTTATCTTTTATCAGCATGAATGGGGTCCTAGCCCTGGGGAAACAGGGGGATGTTGCTTAACATTCAGCGGTTCTTCTATTAAACCCATATTTCATTTTCATACATTCAGGTAGAAATGAGCAGATGTGTAAAAGATCTACCAAATTACAGCCCGTTCTCAGTTAAATTTCTTTAAAGTATTCTAGAACTTTGTGAGGTCCTTACAATAATTAAAAACCAAATCTAAACTAAGATCAAAATCTAAAATAAGACTATGTATAAATCTATAACTCAGACGAAGCATAGACTAAAAAAAAGCCCATCAATAGGGAGTTATCACTGACGGCCCAGCTGGGCCCCAGAGTGATTTCCACAGATTTATGATAATGAATCAGTTGTAAAAAAAGTTATTTTATGATCATAAATCAGTGGTTTGATGAGACATGGCTCACTGAAGACAAAAGTACAGACTGAAAGAATGAGTCACAATTTGATTACTGTCCACTTATAAATGACAAAACTCATAATACACAGAGTGTTGGTATGGGTAAAACAGTGGGTTACAAAGCAGATGATTTGCATACTCTTTTACCTTCAAGTCCCTTACAAAGTACCTTTTTCATGGATAAGGCCAACAACGTTTACCTCAGAATGACCTCAAAACCATTTCTCTGACATTCAGCGGCATATTCCTAAACATTTCATACAAAAACTTTCTGTGAGCACTTTTATAGCCAGTAAACCCTGGGTCCGATCGCCAGTCAACAATTCTAGCCATTTCACATCAGGCCACTCTGAACAACTTTGTTTCTAGACAACTTGGAAAGTCTGTGGAATTCCCCTTTGTAAATGTATTTAAAAAAAGAACGGTGAATAAGTCACAGTTCAGCTTCTCTATCAAAAACATGGGTGTGATCTGAAGACGACGTCATTCCACAGGATGTAAATGACAGCAGTGTTGGTGCGACAGGCCCCGGGCTTCCCTCGTTCATCCCCGGGAGGGAGGTTGATTGTGGTTTGGTGGGGTGTGTGTTTATGGGTAAGACAAAGCAGTTGTTGTGCACCCTGGGACCAGAGCCTCATTGAGCTGACGACTACGAGAGGTTCTCACAGGAGAGAGAGGGAGAGAGAGAGACAGACAGACAGACCGAGAGAGCTTCCAGGAGGCTCACTTTTTCTCTGTGAACTCATCAATGGCATTCCCCCTGACCCTCTCTTCACAGACAATAGCAGCACATTCCTTTGAGGACCTTCCCTCGGCCCAGCCAGAGTTTCACCACGTCCTCCATTCACAGCTCCAGCTCACACAACAAGCCCATAAGGTGCTCACCGCCTCACTCTCACAATCGGCATCTGTTCCCCGTTGATGAAATATTATTCATCGGTGTCATACGGAAACTCAACAACTATATTTTTACACCATGTGAAAGCCATTGAACCTTTCCACGATGAGTGGACCAATACAAACGTTTCACTCTGAATAAAATAAACAGTTTAACTGTGGCTTCATCCCTTGTAGACATGGCTGCTTATGTACAGCGAGGGCTTCCCTTGCAGGGGTGAGGAAACCCCCGTCTGATGACTAATAAAAACTACAGCTGCTTTGGTTCGGATATTTTTATAGTGGCTCCCTTGAAATGCTCTTTTTCGGTGAAGAGAACGGGACGCTCCCGTGATTTGTCACATGAACAGAATTAGAAGAACTTTCTTGTCTACATGTTTTCATGCATTTTGGAGTCATGGTGGATGGACCAGCTGGAGGTACGGAGGTGAGTTACATTAAGGCTAGGCTGGTTGCTTTTATTAGCAGTTAGAATGAAAGTCAGTATTGACCGAGCACAGATTATGGATGGTTGGATAATGATTTGGATAATGCATACTAGGCTTGGGCGGTATCACGGTAATATGGTATACCGCGGAATCTAAAAATAACAACGGTATCAGTTTCAATACCGTTATACCGTCGTAAAAACAATACAATCCGTCAGTATGCAAGGCGAATGACTGTCCGACCCACGAATGGCATGAGAAGCCTGCATTAACTCTGTGTGGTATTGACCAATCGGCGATGGTT
>JBBKCR010000001.1:34402353-34418886 GCA_037577295.1 Ladigesia roloffi
GATCGTGCTGGTACAGGAGAATGAGTTGTGTTAACAAATAAGTGCCATACAGCTCTTCGTTCTAATTTCTCCATGTTCTTTTGACCATTGTTATTCTCCAAAAGAAAACATGTAACATAGTTGCTCAAGGGTTGCTGCAACATAGCACTTCTGTCTTTCTGATTCCTTGCCTTCAGGGTAATTTAACCATGAAAATATACAGATTCAATTTAAAGTGACAGTTAATGTAAATAATAAATACACAGATTAAAAATACATCTTAGCCACACATTTCTTCCCCTTACCTACTACAGTGGGCCAATCAGATGGCTTGTAAAACATAAAGCAGTACCACCACCACGAAAGGCATGCAACAGTTAATATATTTATATAAGTGGAATACTGCTGATCAGGTAATGTATAGAGTCCCTGCTGTTCCTGCACATGCTCTGATGGCTAAGAGTGCTGACAGATCTGCAGAGAGACAGAGAGAAAGAGAGACCGGCTGATGCACTAATTATACCTGCTGATAATGGATTTACAACTCAAACAAATGTCAATTGGGTAGCTTGTTGTTCACTGAAGCTCAATCTGCTGTCCACGGATACAGCACCTGTTAGTCCCTCCTTTAAAGAGCACATGCCTGGGAAATGGACACATAAAGCTAGAGTGCAGATGGTAAATTACTATAACCAAGAAAGACAAAGAATTTTAAAATGGACTTTCTATATCCAGATAAGGGAAAGACATTAGGCCTGGAAACATAATTTACTTTGAGGTTGCAAAACGGTGAAATGGCATCACAGGCTTAAATACATGTTCCCATAAAGGAGGAACTTCACTACCCTCCTGCAAGAAGTCCAAAGACTATAGTTCCATGATGTTTATTGATCTATGCACTGATTTACATGTGTCAAATTTCCCCATTGTCTAGTTTCTCCATTGTCTCTTTTATATGGGTCCAATCATTCCATCATTTTTGTTTTAACAAAGACACCAACATTACAGTATGTCCTAACTGGAATTTAGTTAAGCAAAAGTGTTGGTACTGTTTAATGCAGTGAAACAAACTTCAAATGACTGTATGATTTTGGTGACAATATTCAGTATGAAAATTCTCACAGCCCAGCTGTTTGTCATGAAGCTGTGATCAGAAGTGATAGGAACCATTGGCCCCAATCAATAACCAGTTCACTCCCAATTCCCTGTCTCTAGATGTCCAGCTATAGCAGTCTAGGGTGGGCCCTGGAATTACCTCTGAATTATGCAAACCAACTGATCGCACAAGACCCAGTGAGCTAGCATTCGCTAAATTTAGCTATGGAGCTTAAGGAAACCAGTAGCTAAAGGCAGAGGAAGGACTTATGAGGGATGTGTCTTTAGGCCCTGTGGGAAAGCTGCAGTTGTCTACAGTGTGTAGGAGACATACCAAGGCTGTCTGAAGCATTTTTAATGTGAGGGGGAGGCATGGGGGAGGAGTTTTTGTGGGGGCGCGGTTGCTGTCTGCATGCAAAGTCTCATCATTTTAGGGGGTGGGGGTGTTTGGAAGCCCATGTTGAATCTTGAATCCTGAATCTTGAATATTTCGTGAAAGAATACACTCCACTTAATCTATCCAGTTTTTCCTCCAACTCACTACATGAAAGAGATTTGAATCATCAGTGCAGAGACAGGCTGCTTGGATTTCCAGTGGTGTGTGTTTTCTGTCGGTTTAGTGGAGTGGATTCTTTCGCGAAAGATTCAAGATTCAACAGCACCGGGTTAACTAATTATTTATTTATGTTAAATGGGGGGGGGGGTGTCCAAATGAATAATTATGAACTGTGAAGGGGACACGCCCCCATCTGGTTGATAGCGACTATGCCCATGAGAGATACTGATGTTGGGCCCCAGAGAAAAGCTGCGGCTGGACCAAGATTAGACTGTTATGAAACAAATTTAGGTCGAAACATGCTCAGAGCAACGCAACCAATCACTTGTCTTCACAGTTAGCAGTAGGGTCAATTCATTAAACAAGTTTGTACATTTTAAGAATAGATGGACCCCAATTAAAAAAAGATTAATTTCTTATTCAATTCATCCCCTTCACTTATCCACCCAACAATTTGTTTGAGGGACACCCACCTCCATTCCATAAGTGTGTCCCCACCCATTATAAAAATGCTTATGACGCCCCTGTATTATCTCTAGATACAGCGCTACATGAATTACATTTAAGGAAAAATGATGACATGGCTGCTCTATTCCTTACTTTCCTTGGCTTAACTTTTTAAGCATTCATTATCTTACTTTAAAATAAACAATAGTTTCTCTGTTATAAGTACAAATTTTTTCTCTGCAGCTTAAAGGAGCATAAGGTTAATAAAGTCACGAAATGAAGAACTGAGGTCACAATTATTTCTTCACATGGTTTGTCCTTTTTCATTTTATATCCACGTTTTTCTGTTTTTCTATATTTATTATAGAAAACTATATAGTTTTGTCAGAGAAAATAAAAACATAAGCAAAAATCATTCAATATGTGGTGTTAGGTAATTAGTTAGAAATGAAGGACTCCAGGCTGAAGAACATAATACCAATGTTCAGTTGAAGTTAATATCCAGACATTAGTGACAGTCACAGTTGGGGAAAAAGTATTAACACTAATAGCAAGGCTTTAAATTACAATGAAAATAAAATGATAAGCAAAAGTCTTTCCATGAATAAATATGCTGTCACACGGAATGACTGATCATTACACAGATATTGAACAGCAGTCACTGTTTCAGGTGGCCCATGGTAAGTGTGTGTGAGAGACCACCATCAAATACTGATTTCACCAGGATAAGCAGGCAAATACGCAGCAAAAGTAGTGTACACCAGATAATGGACAGATCAGCTTATACCATAAAACCACCTAATACTGGGAAGGTCCCCCTCATGCCACCAAAACAGCTCTGACCTTTTGAGACCTAGACTCCACAAAACATCTGAGGACATGCTGCTGTATCTGTCACCAAGATGTTAGCAGTAGATCCTTTAATTCCTGTTAGTTGCGAGGTGGGCCATGTCCACCATCTTCTATTACTTCATTGTTGAGTTCCATTGCTCACTAGCATGAGCACCCCAACTGGTCAGCAGTTACTCAGTCCCATTTGTGAATCTATAAAGTACTGTACAATTATGAAGTACTGTAAAGTTCCTTTCTATCATAGCATGAACAGCAAGAACGTTTTGAGCAATTTATGCTAAAGTAACTATTCTGTGGCATTTGACCAGATGTCCTAGCCTTCAGTCTCCACATGCATCATTGAACATTGGCTTTTAATACTTATTTAATGTTGCCAGTGGTCGTGTTGAAATACATAATTGAATAAATGCATGACAACTATACATTTTACAAATAATTAGAAAATGATAAAAAGAAAAATCAGGACACCTGACTATTACACCATCAGGGAGTTTAATGATATTGCATTCAAACCCATTGATTTAAAATGGTGTTTGTCACCGCTTTGCAGCTATAACAGCTTCCAGTCTTCTTGGAAGGCTTTTCACAAGATTTTGGCATTTCTGGTGTACACAGATGTTGGACAAGAAGGCCTGGCTCCCATCGCAATCTACATTCGAGTTTATCCCAAAGGTGTTGAATGGGTTGAGGTCTTCCACACCAAATCCATCCCACCTCGCTTTGTGCACTGGGGTACAGCCATGTTGGAACAGAAAATGTTGTTTTTCCCAGACAGTGTGCGTACAAACCTGGAAGCATGGCGTTGTCCAGAATTTTCTTGGTATACTGAAGTATTAACTGAAAGTAAAGGGTGAAGAAATAATGTATGTACCAATTATTTTGATCATACTGTGTACACCATTTCTCTGTTTTTCCACTGGTCTCCTCACCTCTGTTTTCGCCAGCAGGCCCAGTCCTGTTCGAGTAGGCGGGCAGTAGGACCGCGCGGACAGCGGGCGGGAGGAGCGCCGCAGCCACAACGGTCGGGAGGAGAGGCGAAGGGGAGCGGGGGCTAAATGAAAACACTCTTACCTGCTGCTTTCTGCGGGGTTTCGCTGCCATTACACTCGCCGACGCCACCTAGAGCAATGTTCCAGAGGCATTTGTGATCCCTTCTTCAGGTAAAGTGTCCTTTTTGTCCCCCCGTCCCCCTGTTTTCCGTGAGGACTGACTGTTAAGAGAGAGGGAAGGTCTCATTGTAGTGAGGAGGATGCGGTTCCTCTCTCAGCCTGGCTGCCCCGGCTAGGCCCGGGCTCCTCTTTTTTACACTCATTTTGGCTCGTTTGACTGTACTGCGGGAACATAAGACAGTTATAGTCCCCTGCGAGCGTTGAATGTGAAATTTAAACAATTTAAAAGGTACTCTGGTATGCTGTGTGTGTGTGGAAGAGACAACCCAGTCCGAATGTTTTAGTGATCTGTCATGTGTCTGCATTGTGTCCTCTCGTCTTGAGTGGACCGCCGCGTGGACGGATAGGCCTGCTGCTTTTTTGTTCACGGAATTTTCCAGGACTTCTTCACACTAAATCTTAAAATATGTTATTTAAACCGTGTCTGAAGCAAAGAAAAAATTTACATGAGTTGTAGGAATCACAATTTTTCTTGTCAGCCTGCCAGGCCGTCCTCATGAAGTGTGTGAGGTGATTTTACAGGGTGTGTGTCGTCCAATGTTTTTACCCCCACCTTGGTTTTAGTGTTGTCTTTAGAGCCCCACGTTAATGTACAGCAAGACCAAGATACAGTTTTTTTTTTCTTTTATCATTTTCTCTTTTTGCACATAAAGCATCCCCCTCAGCCTCTGCAGAGCCACAGTTTCAAGCCACCATGCTCTCCTCCTTCTAAAGTCATGAGACCTCAGTAGGAGCTGCTTGTGGCCCTGTGTTGAAAAACTGTGGCATGTGACACAGACAAGTGTAGATTCTTGCCTCCTCATTCTCTTAACGCTTGAAGATGCTGTTTAGAGATCCCCCCTACTTCTCCGCCCTTTCTTCTTTCTGCCTGTCCATTAGTGTGTGGAAGGGTTCGGAGTTCCTTCTGGTCTTGTTGACGCAGTAACATGCAGAATCTCAGGAATGCTGTTTGAAATTTGCTTAGACACACTTGGGCTTATTGTGGTAGACAAGTCTCAGAAGTCAGGATGAGGGGTCCAGGCTTAAAGAAAAGCCTACCAGAAAGAGATCCTGACATGAACTTTAACACATGACTGGTCAACCTCTTGCTTTTTGTGGTAGGGTCATGAAGAGAGCTGCTATTTAAAATCTTCCATTGCACCAATTGTAAATCGGTTGCGTGGACATGGTTGTCCCAAGACCGGGAGTTGTTCTGAGCTGTCTGTTTATGGCAAATAACTTTAGGGAGACTTGGGGCTGGGCAAAAAAAGTATTTGAATGGAAGCCAATCACCTAGTCATGCGGAGCGCTAGTCATTTGTTGTAAACATGGCATATGATAAAAAAAATGTAGCTTGACCTCCTATTGCCACGTGTGGGCTGCATTACTCATGAAAAATGAGAAGAAATTGCATGAATGCTGTTAATCAAACAGAACATCCTCTGCAAACCCGAGCTTTTACCAAGTTTATATGCTACGGTTACTTCTTTTACCCTTTGGGGTCACTTTCCACATGGTCATACTACTGTCATGCAGTAGTTCTGGTCACGGGTGGGCGAAATAACAATACAATCATGATGTAAATTGTGGTTAGGGGAAGTGTGCCAGTATGTTTGTTCTGTCAGTGCAAAAAAAGTTTTTTTTGGGACTCAATAAATGTGTTGAGAGATTCCTTTTTTGCCCTTGCTGCTCAATCTTTATACACTCATTATCTCATGATAGTGGTAGTGTTGGCGTGCTGTTATTGTGGCGTATGTTTCCCCCATGTGTCTATAGACTGCACACGTCACTGCCTTCATGCGAGGTAATTATGTTGTAACAGCAGTGCATGGTTCAGAGCTCTTTGTGGAGGCCTGCATTTGTAAACACAAAACTAATTTTACGGTAATGCAGATCTAATCTAATTCACAGTTCAGCGTTTTGTCCGCTGTGCTGAATGTGATTCAAATCTGAGTAATGAATTAGCCATAATCCAGACTTTACCAGAGCACCATCATCTTAGGAGGATACATTTGTCTCTAACTGATAGCTTGGTGAAGATCCAACAAGAAAACTGTAAATCTGATGCTTATGTATGCCAAACGTGTCAAACCTAGGAATGCGTTGACTGTGAAAACATCTCAAACTGTTATATTTTAATATAACACGCCCACTATTTCACACTCAGTCCTGTTTTTTTTTTTTTCTTCCTCGTGCATCCTCAGTTTTGTTTCTCGATTTGCACCTGATGTCTAAAACACTACTGTTTGCTGTAGCTGACTGAGAGAACTCATTGTGTAATATTTATGGAAGGTAACTGTTAGCATTAATTGGTGCATGTGAATGATACATGTGAATTGATAGGCAAAAATACCAGTGTGTAAGAGGAAGGTTATTCCTGGAATTTTTTTACAGGTTCTTGGTTAAGTGGCACTGTGGGTGGGGCCTGGTTGTGTTTGGCCCCCTTTTTTTTTAAGTTTATCACAACTTCCATGATAAAACATCAGACTGGTATTTACTTTGATACTAGCACTTGTAGTAATTTCCTGTTTTGCCTCAGAGGCCCGTCGTGTTGATGTTGTGATTGCACGAGACAGTTTGAGAGGAACGTGGTCGTTTCTCTGAACCACGAGGCCTGAAGACCCCATCGTCATGCCCTGCCACATGACACTGATTTACATTGAATGGGGCTGGCCCCTGCAGCCTGGACCGGAATGATGAATGATTGAAGAGAGAGAGCTTGAGTGAGTGGGTGTAGGCCCCTGGGCCCAGTAGACCATGTGACCCCCAGTCAGGGTATTGGGTTCATTCAGTTGCCGCTGCCTGGCTGGCTGCCAGCTATGCAGGCATTTATCCCCCCCCCCTTCCGAGTAGCATGGAGTTCGCTTGTAACACAGAGACTGCTCATGTTTAAGGATAGGTCAGTGTTTTGGTTTCAAGTCGGTCATGCATTCTTACAGCCTCAATGCTTTTTGTACTCTTTTCGTCTTGCTTTCTCTGCATTCCTGCCCCTTTTAGCCGCCTGGCATGCACGCTTACTGCGAGAGGCTGTTCGAAAGTGGCTAAACGTTTGTGTGCATGCTTCTGACAGCTGAAGGCTTGTGTGAGTGAGACTAGGACCAGAGGCTCTGTTGAGAGGCTCCTCCGGGTGTCGTCTGATTGTGTTGCCTGTTCAGTTGTCTTATGTTCACAAATAAATGTTCCCAAGTAGTTCTTGGCCCAAACAAATAAAAAAATATTTTTGTATTATGTGCAGGTCCTCTCTCATTTTATCAAGTGATAGATCTTTAGAGAACCATCCTTTGGAAGGTAGTTTTGATGCTGATTTATTTTTAAGAGAGTTCTCATGAAGAAACTATTTAATCTCCCCCACAGAACCCAGGGCCCATGTTGTTTAATGGTAACTGTCTAAGAAATTTGCTCCCAATGTTATTAGCAGAGGGTCAATGTGATGCAGTCTCTGCCCATTCCAAACTAATGACTTCCTCTAAGGGGGCAGGAATTCGGCACGTTTGTGTTTATGTATGTTTTTGTCAGCCATTGAAGTCCTCCTCTTTCTGCTAAGTGTGCTTTGGAGTATGGACTGTTTAGTTTCACTTTGAAACTACCCACTGACTACGTCTAAGATTAAATAGGACGTTAGAGTGCAGTCAAATTCAAATGATTTTCTATCTAAGTTTTTTCTATTTTTTTTCTCTTTTTATTTTAATAGTTGAAATTTTGTGGAGCTAATTTTGTTGGCAGCAACTTCTAGTTAGTGTGGTGTTTATAATCAGTGATTGGTTGAATCAATTTTAACCATCAGACCAGAAAATGTGTTTTCTTACACCTGTAGATGTGACCAAAATTTAGGGCTGTAATCGAATATTCGAGTATTCGTTCGGTGGGATGGCATTTGAATTTTCAATTTGAGATTCGAGTTTTCGAAAGCAGAAAAACATTTTTTTACACCTGCAAAACCAAGTGCGTCAAGCTGCAGACTGCTGGGAGTGGAGCTCCACTCTTAACAACCCATGATGTCAGTTATAAAACTAGTGGATAAATACATAAACTCCGCAATACAGCATTTTTCCATTGAAAATAATACTGACACCACATATTTAATGTTAATACTTAATAATATTTTGTTATTTATTTTAGTTCATTTTTTCGACTCACACTAACAACTCAATATGACCTTTCCAATGAAACTTGCCAATGCGCTACGGGTCTAATGGTGCATTTCTCTCCGCAGCTCGGCCGCGGAAAACACAGCTTTAATGGGAGGCATTCTAATATAAAATGTTCAATGCTCACTAGGGGTGTATCAAAAAGAAGACCATGGTTTGTCCTGTAAAAAGTATTTTTAGCCTGAATGTGGATAAAAACACCACAGCAGGACAGTTAGAAGACTTATGAAGGTGTTCGATGGAGATTAGTGACCAGCAGTGAGGATTTTATAGGAGAAATTTGAAATGACGCACTTTGAGTCCCAGAGAGGTGCACCCCCACCCGAGCCACACGGTGAACTGAAGTATGAAAATATGTTTATTTTGCACTTCGCCGGCAGTGTTTACTGCTGACTGGTGGTGGAATAAATGCATTCGAGTTGGTTTTGAGATGTTTGTGCGAGATTTGTCAAGTTTTGTGACTTTTTTTGAAGACGCTATCTGGCTAGCCGGTTAGCACTGGCTAATACACTGGCTAATAGGAGCTCGCCGGTCGGCCAGGTCTTGCGGCAAATTCTAAATGGGCTATGTGGCTATTGAGGCAGAAAAAGAAAAGCTGTGTTTTTCAGAAAAAGAAAAACGGTGTTTAGTGTTTCATTACAAAGGAAAAGTGTCAACAATAAGGAGAGATAGGTAGTGTTTTAGGTCTAGACATGACCAAATGATGAAAATATTGAAAGTAAACATGTGGGAAGTGGGCACATGAATCATGGCCAAGATATCAGTTTCTGTTCAGTATTGTTTCAGATTTATAATAATTAGGTGATAACTGTATTAAAATATGTCTCAATATGCATATATGAGCATATATATCAGGTTTGGTTGAGGAAATAAGATAATGTTTGATGGTATCATTACTTTATTTTTAATTATTTTGCTAGTAACAAATTAACCATTAATGATCTAAATTAGTCATTAACAAATATTAATAATGAACAATAATGGTTTCATTGTATTTAGGTTGAGAATTATAATAAAGACTGGCCTGCAACTGAAGGCTTAAAAAAATGAACAGCTCAGTATTTTGACAGAATGTGAATAGTTATTTGTCCACATAAAGAACAGGGTTACAGACACTTCTATGACCGGTTTAATGGGTGGCATTACAGGCCTCAGGCTCTATTTACATGTCATTAATTTTCTGCCTGTCAATATCACTGCTGCTTCCTTTTGCTGGTGAACACAGATGGAAGCCGGGGGCTTAGGGGCAGCTTCCTGACTTTACAACATCAATATGTGTGTGTGTATATGTTTGTATATATGTATGTCTGTCTGTCTACACATATATATAAGAAAAAATATATAAAAACTCTCTCGCGCATGCAGACCCACACCACGAGAACTCTCTTGCGCATGTAGACCCACACCACGAGAACTCTCTCGCGCATGCAGACCCACACCACGAGAACTCTCTCGCGCATGCAGACCCACACCACGAGAACTCTCTCGCGCATGCAGACCCACAGCACGAGAACTCTCTCGCGCATGCAGACCCACACCACGAGAAACCTCTCTCGCACACGCACACCACGAGAGAACTCTCTTGCGCACGCAGACCCACACCACGAGAACTCTCTTGCGCACGCAGACCCACACCACGAGAACTCTCTCGCGCGCACACACACACACACGCACACCACGAGAGAACTCTCTCACGTACACAGACCCACACCAGGAAAAAACTCTCTTGCGCACGCAGACACACACCACGAGATAACTCTCGCGTTTTATATATATATATATCAGGGGTGGAGACAAATACAAATACGGTATTCGGAGAGGCACAAATAACATGTTTTTTCTTATACTCACTTATATTCAATTATCCTGTCCCTGAGTCCCTGATGTCATATGTTTATACCGTTTTGGAACAAAAAGAAAAAACTTTTAATTTATAATGAACAATACTGTTGTTTGATTTAACAATCATTGTTCAACATGTTCAGACTGAGCCAACAAACCATTTTAACAGGATAAACGAAATATCAAAATGTGTGGGTGTAGGTAAAAAATGTCATTTTCCTGAAAACTATCATAATGAACTTTTGCCGTTTAGGAAAAAAGCTCTTCAATATATACACATATATATTATTTATATATATATACTGGAAAAAAATATATAATATATACAGTATATTTTTCAGTAGCCGATGCCGATATTTTGGAGTCAGGGTCAGCCTATGGCCGATATATGCTGCCGATATTTTTTTGGCCAATAATTAAACATTTCTATGTCTATTGGATGTAAAATATCACACCAATAACTAGGCTTGGGGAGGTAATACGGTAATATGGTATACCGCGGGATCTAAAAATTACAACGGTATCAGTTTCAATACCGTTATATCGTCGTAAAAAGAATACACTCCGTCCGTAGGCAAGCCAAAGGACTGTCCGACCCACGAATGGCATGAGAAGCCTTCCCCCAAAATGGTAATAAGTCATTTTCGCCCAAAATTGATGTTACGGTCTTGCAGTGTACTGCCAGAGTTTTGTTTTAGCTGTAATGCGCAGTGAGGGAGCTTGTCGTGGAGGCGGAACGGACGCATGAGAAGCAGACGCAGAGTTTGGCTAATTGTGCCAGTAGCAGGTTAAGAAGAAGCGTGCACTGGGAACAGAGGCTGGGGTCCACGTGGTCCACATGGGCCACGTGTTCTACAGTAACAATAATACTAGGCTGCCCGCAGAGGTGCCTGTCTGTAAATCGGTGTAGTGCACTTGGATATTGGCTGATGCCGATACATTAAAAAATGCCAAATATCGGCCCGATATATCGGTCGACCTCTAATACACATACACACCACTTCAGTATTTTGCTTTATGTCATTACTTGTATCAGTCTTGACAGTCTGCATACTTCCACAGATCACAGAGAACTCTGAAATTCAAAATTTACCATATTTTAAAGGCTGCATCCCAGTTTATTATTTTTTTATCCACTGCATAATTTTAATCTCAGAGATGGGTCAAGGGTTTAAGAGTGTAATAACAGGGTAACAATCTATAATAATGCTAATGTATATTCTGGGCTGTGCTCTGACAGGTAACATTTGAGAAGAAGCGGCTTGCCCTGGCCCAAGTACAGGAGACTGCGGGGTTTGGAGCTGCTGCTCTCCCTCTGAGACGCCGGCTAGACAGACCTTTCTTCTGTGGCCAGCATGTCGGACGTGGTGATTGTGAAAGAAGGATGGCTCCACAAACGAGGTAAGTTGCTTTTTCGGCTCAGCACAGTGGGTTCATGCCCCTGTGCCATGTCAGAAACCTGGTCTAAGGTTTTGATTTGGCTGTGGACGGTCAAAGTTGTGATATAAATCATAATGACACATGACCAAGAGTGTTCTGTTGCCTTAATAACTATTTCTACAGATTTTATGTACTGGACCTGTTTTGAGATAACATATTATTTGTATTTTATTAACGGGTTAACTTCAGTTTGTTTATCATGAAGTCACATCATCTAGAGGTGATGGGTTTGTTCCCAGCTGGTGATTTTTATTACAGCCGTGCATTTCATCAGTATACCGTATTTTTGCCTTATAGGAAACTCCGGAATATAAGATGCACCCAATTTTAAAGGAAGAAAATCTAGACAAAAGGTGTCCTGAAACTTTTGTCCACTCTAAGTTCGAGCGTCCTTTACTTTTTTCTCCCCTCCCTATCGCACAGGAAATAACGGCTCGTCTCGTTTTAGTCAACGAAAACGAAGAGACACTTTAGGACAGTTTTTATATTGCAAACCACTTTTAGTCTCATTCTTACTAAAATAAACTTATTTGTATGTTGCATCTCACAGTGCGCCAAGTCAGATTAACCACAGCTATGCTCAATTTATTCTGATGCTCCAGACTGCAGTCATCAAGCTAAGTGGGCAATAATTATAATTTATTTATTAACAATAAATGTAATAATTAGGACTAACCATAAGGAAATTGGTCTGAATGTAATTTTGAAAGACAAATTTCAGGGCAAAAATTGTAATATCTGTTGAGCTTGATGAATCACGTTGTTTCATGTAATGATGTGAGAAACATCAGTGTAGTCACAGGGTAAGTGGAAAATAATGTTTACTTGTGTAATCAGGCCATCTTGAATACTTGACTAAGCAGCGGTTCTGGTAAATAAAACGCAGATAGAGTGAAACCATTGTGCATTTCTCTTGGTTTTAGCGCTTCTTGTTTACCATGTGTACTAATTGATTGGCACTGATAACATGAGTCGGATGTGTAGCATTTAATACTGTAGAGAGAGAGAGAGAGACGGGGGATGGGGTGGGGGTATGAGCGTAGTTGATGTGTCAGAGGGCATTCGGGGAATAGAGCAGCTCAATAGGCTTCAGTTTCTCACACACACACACACACACACACACACACGCACACAAGACACTGATGTGGTTTTCAGAGAAGTGTAGATGATTTTTTGATAACACCAGAAGTCACTGAGTTTCCCATAAGTGGCTTCCCCTTAGCAATTTGTAAATACGTTAATCTTACCAGAACTAATTTATTCTGGGTCGTATTTATTCTGATTTTCATGCTAATTTAGTTCACCCCCACTGTCTTGGACTCTCCCAGTCACACGAGTGACATGAAACCAGCCGCCACATCTTTTCAGACTGCCACTAACGCGGTGTATGTGCTCTAGCGGGAGAGTTGTGACCCCCAGTTCCTTCAGACCCACGTACAAACGTCTGCGCTTGCTAGTGATGAGGGGAGGGTCGTCGTACCCACCCAAAGAAGTTCTGCTTGATGGCTGTGGCACGACCCACAATCAAACCTGCGCTTCCTGGAACAGGGCTATCATTTCAGTAGTCGTGACACTTGTGAGCCCCCTGCACTGAGTCATTTTAAACCTGAAAACGTGACCAAAGGAAACGCGTTCTAAACAAGTCAATCATTCGAATCTTATACGGTTTCATGGAAACCTGGTGCTCTGCACATTTCGGTGCTTTCCATGCTTTAACAGACACACCTCACCACAGTAAGGGGTTGTTAACGAGCTGAATAGTTGGATCAAGTGTGTTGGGGGCTGTAAAAAAAAAAGGCACAAGCAGGGCAGTGTGCCTCCTGGAGAAGGGCAGTGAGATTGTAATGTAATAACACTGGCCTTTACTTCTATATAACTCCCATGATGTGCGAAAAACGTTCCGGGCCTCTTTCGCAACAGAAGTTTTCAGTGTGGACAGCTGACGCCATGCCTGCTCTTTAAAACAGTGCTCTTAATGAAGCTCCTGCCAGCGTTTGTGGCAGGGCTAAGCAGAAGAGGAAAACCTGGAGTGACGTCAGCCGGCCGTCTGGTTGAACAGAGCAGGAAGTAGCAGGCTGTTGGCTGGCGGGGGAGAGTTTGGCCTAGAGACGCTTGTTCAGATCTGTGTTGTTGATAGTCAGCAGACCTTTCCATTCACATTTTTCACTCAGTCTGAGGAGCCAATCAGCTCACAGGAAGTGTGTTCTTTCACTTTCAGTGTTTGATTGTTCAGCATGTTGACTACATGCGCGTCTGGCAGATTCTGTAGATAATGTCAGAACATGCGCAACGCAGCACGAGGTGACCGTATTTACGTTTTAAGTACATTTGAGAGTTTCGTCAGTTTCTACTAAATATCTTTACTGCCAACACCTTACTCTTGATTAGAGTTTAGATTCTCTGCCCGAACCTGACACGGCCCAAGCCCGGCTGGGTCAGGCCGTGATCAAGCATTTGATTTTTTTAATGATCACACGTATTTAAAAAAATTGTCGGGTTTAAATCGGGCTCGGGCCAGTAATTACAGTTAATGTGTCGGCACGGGACTCATTTTTTGGGCCCGATCTAAACTCTACTCTTGATTCTGGTTTGTCATTACACCTTTTTGATTTATAATTAAAAATACATGATTAGCAAGTTTAATTCAGGAGTCATTATCAAGTTATCTGTAGTGGTTTCTTTTTTTTTTTCTTTCATGTATTTTCATGTCTCTGTCAAGTGTTTCCTCACATGCATGTATGTAGACATGGGATGATAACTGGGTTTCAAGGTTTACTGTGGTTTAAAAAAAGTCACGGGTTAAAAAAGTCACGGTTTAAAAAAGTCACGGGTTAAAAAAGTCACGGTTTAAAAAAGTCACGGGTTAAAAAACGCAAAAAAAACGTTATACCGTTCTTACGATATGTGCATTGTTTGTGTCGTTAAAGGAAGGATTTGATTTTAACATTTTTATTTGTTTCTTTATTTTGATTATTGTTGAGCTGCAGGTTTAGGCTCACACAAGTGAATGCAATTGAATTTAATTAAGAAGATTCAATTATTTATTTTAATTATTTTGCCTTATGTTCAATGTTACAAAATGTTCTATATGTTTCCTAAAATAAAATATACTGTGTTCAGTTGGAAAAAAAGAGTAGTTTTTTTACCCAGACATTTAAATACAACATTGTAGAGCAGTAATTACAATACCGTGAAACTGTGATATTTTTATCCAAGGTTACCATACCGTCAGAATATTATACTGGCCCATGCCTACATGTATGTGTGCTGCTTTTTGTATGAAGTTTTTGATGCATCACCTAATATTTACACCTGTTTGAACAGGAAAGCTTTTCGAGTCCCCACTGCTAAAATTGCTGTTGCTGGTTATGATGCACTGATCCCGGGTCAGGACTCCACACAGTGACGTGCACATGTCCACCCATTCTTGCATGCATGTCTCACTCTGTCCCCGCTCCCTCCCCAAACAACCCTTATTGAATGTTTTGCTGTCATGGAGCCAGCAGCTGTTCCCAGCGAAATGTCACCGGGACATCTCTGTTTTGATTGGAGGGCAAACGTTCCTCTCGGCCAGAGCAAAAGGCCTCGCGGTGCGCTGGCTGCAGCGCCACATCACTGTCAAGTCACCTTTGCCTCAGTCTGCCATCGTGCAGAAGGCAAGTTTAGCGTGACATTGTTTCTCCCTGGTCACTTGGCCCTAGTCATAAACAACAGCAGCACACACTTTTCTGAGGAGTTTACGACACTTTCCTGAAGCGTGTTTGTGAGCGCTGAATTGATTTTTTTGCAGGTATTTGCATCTGCTCTGTCTAAACATCATCACATGCCTGGTGATCTGTTGTGAAGACTTTTACAGGAAGCTCAGAGGTGTCTGTGTTTACTTGCTTTCACTGTGGCAGCACCTCAAGGCAACTGTGTAGAAAAAAGTGAGTAGCTCTGCCTCACCATCCTCTCTGACTCTGATGCCTCAGAAAGAAAAAAAAACGGCTGCCTGGGTCATGAAGACCATTCATGCCTTGTAGTAATGGGCTTACTGCTCGAGCCACAGACTGCGTCAACCCTGCATTCCATGACTGAGACACGATCACATGTTATCCTCAGGTCCTCAGGCCTGAAACATCTTTGATACTTCTTATCCAAGCCCCACAGGCTCTCTGACTACTTGTGTTTCACTAATTTGTGTTAAGATGTGGCTTTAGTGGTCGGTCATGTGCAGAATTCCCACTTGAATTTCATGCAGAGTTTCCAAATATAAAGTTGCGCCATGCCAGTTCTTCAGTTGTAGTAACGTGGTTGCCAAGTTTGACACTATTTGCTCCCATGTTCTGTGATTAAAACACAAGATGAATCTCTGGTCTGTAGACAATGTTGAAAAATAATTTCCTGGTTATTGTGTGGATTCTTGGTCTGTTTTTGTCATATGTTTAAGCAGCTACACAGTGGCTTTGGAACAGAGTGAGCAGTCCAACTGTGTGCTATGTAAACTTAAAGGGGAATTTCACCAATCGCTGTCAGAATCATTCACATCGGTGCTTGGATTGAGACGTCTGAAAGTTTTAATACTTCTAAAACCTCCCACACTTAATGATTTCATTAAATGTTAATTAGAGGTCGACCGATAGGGGATTTTCAGTAGCCGATGCCGATATTTTGGAGTCAGGGTCAGCTGATGGCATATATATGCGGCCAATATTTTTTTGCCCAATAATTGAACATCTATTGGAGGTAAAATATTACACTGATAACACAAAAATAGCACACAAAATTTCTCAACTTGACATTTATTGAATAATGACTTAAATATTTACATAAACTTAAATAACAAAAACAAAACTTAACAATACAATTATGCAATAACAAACTTGTAAACAATAAACACAGCAGCATCAAAATCTTTTAGAGCAATTCTTGAGGTAAGGAAAATTTTAAACATGCACATTCCTTTTTGGATTATGTTCAATTTTAATCCCACTTCCAGTCCCTGAGTCTTTCTCCTCCCACCCATCCCTCACTGAAAGTTGTTAGT
>JBBKCR010000001.1:34456690-34503696 GCA_037577295.1 Ladigesia roloffi
GTGTGTGTGTGTGTGTGTGTGTGTGTGTGTGTGTGTGTGTGTGTGTGTGTGTGTGTGTGTGTGTGTGTGTGAGAGCTGCAGGAAATGGAAAAAAACTGCCTCACGCAATTCTTTGCAGTTTAGATATGCTTTAAAGGTATTTGATGAAGTTTGTGCATAGTCTATGTTAGGCTGTTTGTGAAATAAATGAGAATAAATAAGTCCTAAGTAGTATGGATGGAAGGTGTTGTTTTGTTTTACTTATTCATTCATAACTGAAATAAAAGGAAGTTTATAGAATTTCTCTCCAAATGAAGCACTTCATTAATGATGGATACCCAATCAAAGTCTCTGGAATTCTGCCCTGTGGTCTCTGGTCTCTGTGGACCTCGGTTCTGTGATGCTCTACAATGACCCTAATGAGAAGGTTTCAAAAGTTTTGAGCCACTTCTATGGTTGATAATGGCACCAAAACTGCACATTATTATATATATTGGATTAACACATGATCCTCGAGTAAAGGCTGTTGAATTCTGCGTCCCAACAGGCCTCTCTGGAAGTTCGCCAAGTCTGGAAGTCCATATTATCCCCTTTATGGCCTAGATCAATGGGAGCATTAGAAAGCCCCATGGCTTCAATCTGCATGTCCAGAGATTTAGATTCAGCACTACATTGTAAATTAGTTATGATTTTGTTGTTGATCAGTACTGCTGGAGATAAGAACATTTATAATGCAAACTTCCCAATTGTGGGACTAATAAAACTTTATCTTAAAGGGGCCCAAAGAAGAAACTCTTGTCAGTTTAATGATGTGTAAGTCATCCTACAAAATTGAATGTATAATGATGCACAAGAATAACTTGTTTGTGTGGGTTCCTTTTTAAATGACCAGCTAAAAGCTGTACATTCTATTGGAAGTAATATTTGAAACGTGGAATTGAGTTTAAGTGAATTTTAGACCAATTGGAGCTGAATGATGGTTTATAATGTGTTACAGCGCTCCCAAGTGGCGCATAAAAGAAGGGATTTGGTTTTGATTCTCAGTTGAAGCCTTGTGTTCTGAGTAAAATGGGCTGGAATTTCTACATGAAAGCTTTCCCTCACCTGTACATGTTCGAATGCGCTGAAGTGTGTAACCATGCTGCTGAAAAGTGGCAGACTTGTGTTTTAAGAAGAGGCGTGCCTTCCTCACATATGAGAAGTGATGCATACCAGGCTAGATGTCTGCTACTAATCAGGGAACAACATAGGAAGTACACTTGCGAAGCGAGGCATGGATAACTGGTTCATTGAAATGCTTCTGTATTCTAGGTGCTGGAGGATAATGATTACGGCCAGGCTGTGGACTGGTGGGGGCTGGGGGTCGTGATGTACGAGATGATGTGTGGCCGTCTGCCTTTCTACAACCAGGACCATGAGCGTCTATTCGAGCTCATCCTAATGGAGGACATTCGCTTCCCTCGAACTCTCGCTCCTGAGGGCAAATCATTGCTCTCTGGGCTCCTCAAGAAAGACCCCAAACAGCGGTCAGGATTATTTTCTTTAATCTACTGGCTTTTTATCTAAACATTTTAGGTCGTACTGTTATATTTACACTCATGCAAAGATAATCTGTCGTGGCATATTTTATCTCTTTGTCTCTTAGCAAAACACAGCTCTTGGTAGCACGTTCTTGTTGAGAATATGAAATAAGCTACAAATATTGTTAAGCAGAGATAGTCTTCAATTTGACCAAATTACACATGAACGCAAATGTCAGCAAAATTCACCTGTGATGACGAAGTATATATCTTATGGAATCATTTTTTTATTTTGGGAAATTGTGGGGAGGTTTTGTTTCCGCACATTCCGCCGCAGCAAATAATGGTCGTTTGCTGCATTTAGTACGGAAATATCATTTTGTTTTCATGCTATACTAGTAATGGAAAAAAAGATTGTTGCTAATGCTTAATAACATTAACTTTACAGGAACACAGGGCCTTAATGACACGGATAAACCTGGTGGAGCAGAAAAAGTACTGAAACATGAAAAGAAAGCAAAGTTTCATTTAATTTTCACATATTCAAATGCTTTTTATTCTGTCCTTTTCAAACAGTGAGTAGGAAAGGGTTAATAGGCATAAATGACTGTTATTTACAACCAAAACAAATTTTTGTCTTAAATGGATTGGATTCTATGGACTGTAAACATGTTGGATTCCACAGTCTTCGTGACCACTATGAAATTGATGTGACCACCGACAAATTACATTGAAAATAGTGATGATCAGGGTTCCAGCAAAACATGCCGTAGGTTTTTCAGCTGACAGAACACAAATAATGATCAGAACTTTCAGAATGACACCTATTTACGAGCATTGTTGAAAGGGGTATCAAAATGCAATGTCTGCTCAAGCTTACATGCACTAACCTTTTCACCTTGTTATGGTAGGCAATACCTACTAAGAAACTGACTTTGGGTTTAGTTTTTCAGTTCAATTAACTAAATTATTCTTCAGAGAATGCTTTATTTTTTTGTTAAATCACATTTTTTTTCTTTTGGAAGACCGAGTCTCAAGACTAGAGAGGATTTGTTTTACCTTTGTCCACTTACCCTGTGTTTGTGTATGTGTGTGTGTGTTGTGTATAGGTTAGGAGGTGGGCCTGATGATGCGAAAGAGATCATGCAGCACAAGTTTTTTGCTGGAATTGTGTGGCAAGATGTTTATGAAAAAAAGGTATTTCTAAGTTTCTCCTCTTTAACACAGTTGTTGTAGTTATGTGGAATATGATGTGTTCCTCTTTATTGAGTTTTGTCTTTAAGATCTAGACATGACCTTGCATGAGTGCGTGAGACGTAATGTTACAGCCTGGTATGTCTATCACTTACCTTGCGTGAAAATCCACGCTTTCAGAAATCTGTATGCAATAAGTATGTCCATAGAGCAGCCCGAGCAACAGCTGTTAATGTTTGTGTCAACAAAGAGTGTCTATGCAGTATAACATGAAAGACATATTTTCTAGAGCACCAGCTGCAAAGTAGTCGCTAGCAGTTTAGCAAGGGTCTAAACTCACACCTGAGTTTCATTTTTGTAATGACTCACTCTTCCTCTTTTCGTGTCCTCCTTTTAGCTGATCCCTCCATTTAAGCCCCAGGTTACCTCAGAAACGGATACAAGGTATTTTGATGAGGAGTTCACCGCGCAGACCATCACAATCACACCACCTGGAGAAGGTATTGCACCCGTCAACATTATGCCAAATATTCAGTTTACAGCTTTTCCAGTCTGCAGGACATCGCAGTGGCACAGAATCCTGGGCATGTGGCAGTGCTATCCATGCCCTCTGAATAGATCATTAGTTGGTGTAAATTTCCTCAGTGGTTCCTTAGTGTCAGTCAAAAGTTAGTGTCACTGTTAATGCCACTCACCTTTGTCCCATTTTGGACATACCTGCTCCTTCAGTAATGACTACAGGGAGGATTTTTGCAGGCTGTGTTTTAGAACTCACACTAGGTTTCTCACATATAAGTGAGGCACTTTCTCATTATATAGGAGAAAACCTTTCGGTGAGTGAGCACTGCCCCCGGCAGAAAAGTCATTAACCCAGTTTCATTGTGAACATACATACATAGTGTCATGGTTAATTAACCGGCAGCTAGTAAAACAAACACACTATAAAAAAAATGTATGCATAAAACATGGTGGCCTGCACCCACCAGATTCCCAATGGAATAACATTTTTGAATGAATTGTAATTAACAGCAGATACAAAAGATATGATGGGGACGCTTAATCATAACGTAGTTTATTCAAGTGTAAGTGTTAAGTGTAATATGTTCTTAATAATAATGATGGATTAACAGGTGCACACATTTCATGGGTATTTATTAGACCCACAAACACTTGCATATATGTCTGTATACGATAATACTAGACCCACACAAATGTACTTAATGAGTTGCTATAACATCTACATTTATAACACTTACACAAAAATATTTATCTGTCATGGAAACTGTCCTGTACACACGCATGCCTTTCATCCGACTAGTACAACACTAACACACTACTGACTCTTCCAACATCAAAACGGTTGAATAAATACACTTAACTCACATTAGGGACAAACCCATGAGATGGAATGACGTGATGTCAATCTAGGCAAGCAAGAAAACATCAGCATTTACAGCTACGCTGACATGTAATGTTATCCATTTAGCAACACATGACACCAACTAACAGGCAAGTGAAGACAAACAAATCGAAACTAATGTAAACAATAGTCTCTTCTTGTAAACAAAAGTCTCTTCTTTCCTCAGGAAATTATCCCTGATACTGAGCATGCTTTGTTTAAAGATGATTTGTTCCTTTTTAAGCAATAGTACTGAACACTTCACCACATAAAACAGGCTACTGTTGTATATTTCACATGGCTTTGCTGAAGCCACCATTCCTAAATTCTTTTATTTTCGCTTTAACCTTATGCGCTCGGGCAACAGTTAGGGGATCGTCGATAATTTGGCCCTGATCTGGCCGTGTGGTGCATGGTGGTATTTTAGAGGAACCACTAGGACGCAGACTCTGGTGGAAACAGTGTGCAGTATTGAGTCATGTTTGTAAAAATGACCACCTTTGGGCAAAAGAAACGGTGAAAACATTCGACCACGTGGTTCCACCTGACTAGCTCTGCTTCAACTAACTGAAACCACGACTTATATTCTTTACTGCTCACTCAGTTCACCTACACCAGAAGCCAGGATAAGGGTCGCCAGGAGAGAGAGAGTCCACAGTGTCTTAACTGAACAGAGAGCATAGTAGCAAATAAGAATGCATTTCATTTTACAAATAACTAATTTGCATAACTTAGCGTTCCTATGGATTTTACTCTCATAGATATTTACATGGTATTGCCTTTACTATAGATATATATGAGTTTAGATCCGGCCCAAAAAATGAGACCCGACCCGACCCCATGCAACTTGTGCGCAAGCCCAGCCCGGCTCGATACATTAACTGTAATTATCGGCCCGAGCCCGATTTAAACCCGACAATTTTTATAATACGTGGGCCGTTATAACACACGTTCTGTGGGTGCGTTCTTAAACACACACTCCGAGCTCCGAGCACACTCTGGCCCTTTGAAACCGTTTGTAAATTCAGTTTGGATGGAATTGTCGTTGGTTTATTCACTTTCAGAGTGTTCAGAGCTCAGGGCATTCCAGCTGAAGGGAGAAGCAGCCGAGCGTGAGGTCAGTCTAACTAAAAACAGTGGCAGACAGAGTTTATAGGAAATAAACCAGACACATATGTTGTCCCTGCCCACGAATTGCTGGTTTCGTAGGGAGTGTGCCGGGGAGCGTTATTGTAGGGAGTGCACTGGGAGCAGCAGTTGGGCAGTGTGCCGGGGAGCGTGGCGTGGGGTGTGTACCAGGGAGCGTGGCGTGGGGTGTGTACCGGGGAGCGTGGCGTGGGGTGTGTACCGGGGAGCGATATCGTGGGGTGTGTGCCGGGGAGCGGCATTGTGGGGTGTGTGCCGGGGAGCGGCATCGTGGGGAGTGTTCCGGGGAGCGGCGTCGTGGGGAGTGTACCGGGGAGCGGCGTCGTTGGGGGTGTACCGGGGAGAGGCGTCGTTGGGGGTGTACCGGGGAGCGGCGGCGTCGGGGGTGTACCGGGGAGTGGCGTCGTCGGGAGTGTACGGGGGAGTGGCGTCGTCGGGAGTGTACCGGGAAGCGGCGTCGTTGGGAGTGTACCGGGGAGCGGCGTCGAGGGGAGTGTACCGGGGAGCGTCGTCGTCGGGAGCGTACCGGGGAGCGGCGTCATCGGGAGCGTACCGGGGAGCGGCGGCGTCGGGAGTGTACCGGGGAGCGGCGGCGTCGGGAGTGTAGCGGGGAGCGGCGCGTGGAGACGATAGAAAGCTCAGGGTAAATCAGAGGTACCTAATGGTCTTGAGGATCAACCCACAAGTTTCTGATCGCAGGGCGGGTGCCCTAACCACTGAAGCGTGTGATTGGGGGTGGGGGCAGAAAATACAAATTCTTTTTAAGTACCTCTCAAACATGTAATTTCATTGTGTACATGTTTGTCTCTGTCTTATTTTCTACTGTCACTCTCAGATGAAAACATGGAGCTGTTCGACAGTGAGAGAAGACCCCACTTCCCCAAGTTTTCCTACTCTGCCAGTGGAACCTGCTAGAAGATCTTTCCCCATTTTGGCCCTCTTCTCCACTGATTCCAGCGGCCCCTGCCGGGCGCTTTGAGTAGCTCTTGCTCATTTGCACCACTGACCTAGGACCCCCTACCGACAATTAAACTTCACCATCATTTTAAAAAAAGGAAAAGAAAAAAAACCTGGCATCAATTAAGGGTGGCCTTTGGCAACGTTCCACTGGGCATCACACTTATGACTCTGGTCCTTTATACCATTTCGGTTTGTCTTACATGATATATTCTGTCATAGCACAAACATTTCTTTAAATTTCACACTATTGCAAAAGTACAAAACAAATCTTGCCGAAAACTTGTGTTACTTCTGTGGTCCTCCGGTGATCTTTTTTTCCCCCGTGTGAGAGGGAACACTACACCTCATTCTCTCCAAACAAAGTTGCAACAGAAGTCAGAGGTTTTAGAGCATTTTCTAAACTTAATTAGGTATTTACAGAAGATGAACTAATACAATGCCAAATAACATTTCTTTTTGTATTGAATAAAAAAAGAACACCAAACATTTGGACCAACAGAAGCCTTTATATGTTTTATGCGAAGACTGAATTGAATAAAATGTCTTTGGGTGATGTAAATTATATATTTATATCACATTTGCATAAAGTAATGTGTGTAATAATTTAACATTTCAGTTGAGCAGGACCTTGCCTTGCCTCTTTAGGGCGGTTTGCTTTTAGAGTTGTTGACTGGAATCGCTTTGACCCAAGTGCTTTTAGGCTCAAATTTACCCTGCATTTGTAATCATTTGTACTGAATGTGCAATACTGTAGCCAAAAAGTACATCGATATTTTAGTAATGTAGTTCAGTTCAAACAAGGCCAAGTCAGTTTTTCTGAACTGGGTCTTCTCTAATGTTTCCACGTTCTCCAGGTGTTTAAGGAGGAAATCTCGTTTCGGATTACTTTTACACGGCACAGAGACATCAAGTCACCCTGCACTTGAATATTGACATTTTTGAAAGTGTTGTTCAGCAGACGCTGAATTAATCAAGTTGTTTGGGTTCTCCTCCATTCTGCTTCTCTCTCGCTCTCTCTCTCTCTCTCGCATTCACACTCACTCTCTCTATTTTTCTCCCCCTCTCGTTCCCTTTCTTCCTTTTTTCGTTACTGGTTTGTTTTCTGTATTGGGTGTGTTTCTCCCAGTGCACCTTGCACAGCCTCAGTGAGGTACTACAACTAGAACTACTTCAACGACATTCTTATGATTTATGGCTTTGAATCCATGGGAGCCTAGTGACAGAACCAGCCTTTTGAAAGGACAGTCTGTCTTTTTTTTTCTCTCACATTTTTTTAACCTGAATTTGTTCGTTATTTATATATTAAAAACCAGCAGTGGCTAGGAGATCGAGCTTGCAGGAGCAAAAAAGGCAATTTCCTGCCTCAAATACTGAGCAATTTGTACATTGGCGTTCAGGCATTTCTTACATCGTAAAGGAGCTACACGTAAGATTCGTCAGGTAATGGTGCTTCAGCTATTAAAGCTGCCCATCACTGTTTACAGACTGGACCAGTTTGGAGTGTTTAAGCCCATGTGATCACACTTTCTTTGATCAGTTTTTAGCTGTAAGCATTATAAGCAGTTTAGTTTAGTACGTCTTTTTCGATTGTCAAGGCGCAGTGAATTGAGAGATTTTTCGTCGTTGCTTGCGTCTAAATGAGTTTCGTGTTATTAATTCTGATACAAAACCGTATGATTGGTGATGGCATTCAGAGACATGGTCTACTCTGCAAAGTCGGCACTATGCTGGAGTGGCTGATTCACAATTTACGACCACACACTGGTCCGAGCATATAAATTAAAGTTCGAAATGTATTCACAAAGAGTCCACAATCATTCAGAATCTTACCTACTGCTCCTTTACGGCCGAAGGTGATACAAACCAGCATTTATCAGCATTTATGAAAGGTGTAGATACCAACAAATTGTTTTCAAGCAGTTTGAATATAATCCGATGCAGCCCTTGTACAGATACTGGAAGCGAGTCTTTGTACAGAAACTAGGATCAGTTAGGAAACTAAGCATCAAGAACATGTTTTGAAGATGACTTCTTTTATTTTATTTTCACAATTTTTAAGTGCATTACTCTGATCAGTGTTCAAATTGCGCGTAGTAATCACCATGCAAAACTTGTCAACATGCGTAAATGAATGTAAAGGCTTTTCCCTTTTCCCTTTTTTTTTTTACCTTAATTTTTTTTCTTTTTTCCCCCCTCCAGATTAAAGGAGCAATAAGTAACTTTTCCATTTTTGTCTCTCGAATCGCGTATTACTGGTGCACTGCTGTTTATATGCCTTACCATGACATTCGAGTATTCGAGCCGATCACTGTAGGAAACAGCCCCGCTCCTACAGATCACGAGACTTCACCTTGTCACTTTGTAACATTCCACACTCACCATATAACCGATGTCACGTTCCTCTTTCATCTACTTATTGCTTCATTAAGACCTAAGTGTTACATACGCTTACGCTTTCTCAACCTGTCCTGTTCTCTTTTTGAAATGCAGAGATATTTTGCCTTTTTTTTTTATATACCTTTCCTCAACTCTCCAACTAAAGACACATGCTTTAGTATATGAATAATACAAACTTTGTACACACATCTTTTTTATGGTTTAGTTTTTTTTCTGTGGAATTGAGCAAATAAAAGGTTTGTCTAAACAGTTTGTGGCTTTTTTTCAGGGGATGCGGGATTTTGTATCATAGCACATAATAGAGTCAAGAAAATAGATGCTGCTTCGGTGGTGACCTGACCACAGAGGGTTGGGGCGCTTCTCCCCTGAGCTAAAGACAGATGGTGTGGTTTGTGGGACAGTAGCCTATTTTAAAGTCTCGTAGCTGGGCCCTGTGTAACATTTCTGGCCGAGGTAGCATCACCTCATTCTCTCATTAGCGTTTACACTGGGAACTGAAATGAAATGGGCCAGAATGGCAGTAAGTGAGAACAACATTGATGACCTTGGCTACTGATTTGTAGCTCAACAAGCTGATGACACTGGAGCCTACAGATGATGCAGCCCTAGAAGACCTTAACACTCTGAGCCAATACACTAAACTGAAATTAGAAGCCATACAAGACGCCCATTTCGCTGTTCTTTAGATGTTGATGGCCTAAGAGCTGCAACGGATCTGGGTCCTATTGCACAAAACTAGGATAAGGGATTAACCCGGGATATCTTGGTTATCCTGGCTCAATTTATCCATGATCCGGTTGCAAAAAAGCAGGATAGGGGGCAGCAGGATATGTTATGCCCCCTGCTGCCCCCTTTCCTGCTTTTGTGCAACTGCATCATGGGATATCCCGGCTTAATCCCTTATCCTAGTTTTGTGTGATAGGCCCCTGTTCTAGCAAGGGCAGGCTTATCAGACACAATTTACAGGAATATTCATCTCCATTATAAGAATAACAATCTGTGCATTTTCCAACATTACAGGTGTTTTAACATAAACAAAACATAAACAAGACTCATAAACAAACAACATTATTACTTCTTGCCAGGGGAAGTACAAATTTACAGAAAGATATCAAAGTGTTTACAAACATTCACAGTTTTTGTTGCCAGAATAATGAATAATGAGATTAATAATGAAAGTTTCATTAGGGATAGTCCTACTTCTGTTGAGGACATAAAGGCCAAAAAGAACATCCTTCCAAAATAACTTGAAATCTTTCATTTTTTTCAGCAATACAAATACAAATGTCAGACCAAAAAACTTTGCACAAGGTGGCAGTGCCAAAACAGATGGGTAACTGTTTCAATATTCACAGAATAAACAGTGCACATTATATCAAGATCTTTTTTTTATTGCAATATGATCATTAGACGGGTAAAACTTATGAATTATTTTCAATGATATTTCTTGGTCCAGGTAAAACTTACGAATTATTTTCAATGATAATTTTGTTGGTCCAGGTATCGGCTGGGTAAGAGCCAGACCTTCTTCCAGTCAATGTTTTGCACGAGTTTATTCCAGTATGGAACCACATAGGGGACTGTAATAATATCTCTTTTGAACAAGGATCCAATTAGTTTATTGTTCTTTCCATTGTTACAGGAAAAACAAATCTTACCAACTGAAGTGTCAGTCAGAGATAACAAGGTTAGTTGTGTGTCCAGTTTTGGTTGAGCTCTAAGTAACAATCAGACACCAGAAGAAATTGCTCCAAATATTTTGGCGTAATCTCCAGCAGACACAGGAATTTTGTATTCTTCTAGAAACTCGATATAAGAGTAAAGACAACCAGCCCTGTTAAATAATTGGTCAACAAAAATAATGTTATTATTAAACCAGTAATCGATAAATAAAGATTTGAACAGTAAGAGACCATGAAAGGAAGGCCTGGTGGTGAAAGGATGACATTTTTTATCTGGGCTTAATCAATATTGTAATTACAGGTTAGGAAAAAGCTCAACCCACCCAGTTTTGACAGAATGTGACAGGGTATGACATTCCAAATAGAGTTTTAACCAATGTACTCAAAGTATTATTAAGAGTACAGAAATCAATAAAGTTTAATCCTCTCTTTTCGTAGTCATTTGTTTGAACAGATTTCTTCACATGAGTTATATTTCTCCGTAAGAAGTTAAAGAGTAGCTTGTCGATATCAGTAATATGTTTTTTGTCCACAAGCAGAGCTGGATATGTTAACCGTGATAAAACTTCTGCCTTAGACAGTAGAGTTCTATCTCTGAGGGAGAGATCCCATAACAGCAATTGGTTCAGCTTTTTTTTTAGTTCTTTGAATAACAGGGTTGAAGTTCAATGAAGTCCTTTTTTGTTGGTCCTTAGTAATTGTGATACCTAAGTGAACAAGTTCGTTTTTGACTGGAATACGACAAATGGAAGATTTCATGCAAGATATGGACATGTTTTCACACGTATTGATATTCAGCCTTAAGCCAGAGGCCATGGAAAATGTTCCTATAGTATTTACACCTTGACGTTATAAATAACGTTATGGACTGAAGACGCAACGTTCTATCACTGCTAACAGCATGACGGTGGTGCAGATCCCCATCTAGTGGAAGAAATCTGAAAGACGTCTGTAAAAGAAATAAGAGCCAAATAGAGATATTATGAAAAGAGCTAAAAGTAAAAAGAATAACCATCAGATTCTCTGACATTTCATAAAATGTTCCTCTGTTATGCTGTCTAAATGCTACATTTGTCAAATCACATTTTGGTCAAAGTGTTTCTTAGATTTTGTAGAAACCAGAAATATCAGCATTTTTTCCTTTGTTTTTATGGCAATATAGTGTTTTACATAAATATAGTTCACTAGCTTTGTAAAAAATAATGTAATTCTACTAAAATTCGGTGTAAAATTAACTGTATAAATGTATGAGCAGCAGTGTTGGCCAGGTACCTTTAAAAAAGTAATTAGATATAGAGTTACATCATTATAGAAGTAACTAATTACCAGGCAAATAATTATTGTGTTACTTTAAAATAAATGTAAAACATACACTAATCTACACTATTCTACATTTTACTATAAAATAAATGTAAAACATACACTAATCTACACTATTTTAATGTTGTGGGACGGCGTGAGACACAACTATAAAATACAACAAATTATAAATATCATTACTATAATGGAACAATGAGGCACAATAGATGGTTTAGAACTTTTTAACATTTATTTTCAGACCACAACTCGTCAACAAAAAGTCTAAATATAAATTATTCCCCTGAAGAAATAAAATAATAATGTATAATTATACAACAACAACAATAATAATAATAAAAATAATAATAATAAATGATATGTAAAAAGGTAATAAAATAAAACTCTCAAAACCAAAAGCTTCTCAAACTTTTGATCAGAAAACTTACTCCTCTTTGTAGTGATAACAAGTTTCCCCAGACAAAAGTATCTCACTACTTGTGCACTGGATGGAGTGTCTGCATTAAGTTAAGTTGCATAAGTGTGTGCGACTGACCGTGTGTGCTTGTGTGTAAACACTCGCATTACTCTGTCTCTGATTGGCAAATCATGGAAATGTACTCAATCTAAGCCAATCATCGCATTCCCAGTTACACCATGTGTACAGACACACCAATCATCATCACTAGCTATGTGTCCCACCCCGCCCCGAACACACACACACAAAGAGAGGTCTAACAGCTGAGGGAGACGCGTAACGGGGAAACAGTAAATGGTTTGATTACTTGTTAATGAAAAACGTATCGCCGCCGTTATTCCTATCACTGGTGATGAGTACTATCGAAAGAGCAAAGCAACCATATATTGGCTGCTGCCCTCGTGGGCTTGTGTTTTTAAGAGCCAAGATCCCGCCCAGATTCCCTGCATCTTCCAAGGCTGCTGACCTAAGCTCAGCCTCTCTCTCTCATGATGTGTGAGAGAGAGGTGAGAGGGTTAGTGTTGGTTCAAGGTTAAATGGCGCAAGTTGAGGCCTTACATCAATTCAACTGTTAAAAGAAAAACTTTAATAATAGAACGCTGCTGCTCACTCGCTGTCCGGTAGCGCTGGGCAGATCGATCCAAATATTGATATCAAAGTTGGTATTGATATTTATCGATACCAGTATCATGAGATCGACACCTCACTTTTAAGAGTCTCTCCAGTCAGAGCACGTAGCTCACTCTGCTCCTTCCCTCCTGTGTTTTGAGGTTAAACAGTCACATGACTTTAGAGCGCCCGGGGAACGCGAGAGAGAAGCGCGCACGCGCACAGAGAAAAGGAGAGAGAGACGGAGCAGAGAGAGAGACATGGAAGGGGAAAAGGATCGCCGTGTGGCAATATTTTCAGCCTGAAAATGAAACAACAGCCAACTGTCTCCTTTGTAAAAAGGCTGTTAAACACACTGTAAACAAAACTAATGTGTTTAAACATATGAAAAATAAAAACAATGAGCTTCAGAAAAGGAGAGAGGAAGAGAGAAACAACCCACCCCTCGACACCAACATACCCAGACCCCCGCCCAGGAGTCACTGGCAGAAGCCTTTCAGCATGGCAGAGAATATCCAGGTAGATAATAATGGTGAAAGTAATAATTTAGTAATCATTGCCATTGATTAATATTAATTCAGCTTGTAATTTGTGACTATTCGAAAATCGAGGAGAACTATTAATTTTTTTTTTCGAAAATCGACGCATGTGCACAAACACTTGAGTACCGAGAGGGTGAAAGTTATTTTCCACAAACTGTTTAATCACACGGCACACACTGTTCCAAATCACAGTAAATGAACAAGAGCAACTCACCTATTAAACTATATTCTAAACACAATTCGTTCCTTAAGCGCTAAAAGAAGAGGCGCTGCACCATGAACTGTAAATCCTCGTCTTCAGTTAATACCATTCATTATTGGTTATTACCCGTTCATTTTACTCCAGTTGTATTACAGAAAGTTAAATTACATTATTACTGTATTTAACCAGCTGATACTAAAGAAAACGACAGCACACACCAAAGAAAATGCGCTTGCATTCATTAACTGTACAGTGGATACGGTTCACCTTTACATTTTTAAAGGTAGTATATTAAGCTGTGGTTATTTGTGGACATATTTACCATGCGTTTCAATCTTATCCATTGCCATGGGTGTGTACAATTAAGCATACCAAGACATGTTGGACAACATCACGCTTCCAACTTTGTGGAGACAGTTTGTGGAAAAACCTTTTCAATCTCGGCATGACTGTGTCACAGTGCACAAAGCAATATCCATGAAAACATGGTTGGGTGAGTTCGGTGTGGAAGAACATGACTGGGCCAGACAGACCCCTGACCTCAACCCCATCCAACAGCTTTGGTATGAACTGGAACGCAGATTTCGAGGCTGGCCTTCCCATTTAGCATCATTGTCTGACCTCATAAATGCTCTACAGAATTAATGGGCACAAATTCCCACAGAAACACTCCAAGAAGAGTGAAAGCTGTTCCTTAGCTGAAAAGGAAGGACCAGCTCTATATTAAAGCCGACGATGTAATGGTCAGGTCACCCAATACGTTTAAGATTTGTAAAAACTTGAATGGGCAGTGAATGAACACCTAAGGACTTCACGTTACTTTTCCAGTTTTTTCAGACAGGTAGCTGCCTGTCGTGTGTTTTGTTTTCTAATCCATTGCGTCACAAACTTCTGGTTGAATCATTCTTTCCTCACAGTGCTGGACACTGTGAGGAAAGAATGATTCAACCACTCAAACGATTCTTTCGAAATGTTCGTTTCAATGAATCGAACGTCTGATTCAAAGACACCTCTTGTTCCGCAAGGATTAACTGGTCCGTTTCAAAATCATTATTTTGCACAGAAAGTAAGATAAACGAATGATCAATTATAATAATCATTAAATCTATTGGGCCTAATTGCAAAAAGGTAAGAGATATGGTAAGCATAGACACATAACAATGAACAATTCAGGAGGAACTGAATATTTCAACAACCACAACAATATCAGTGTAAAAAGTAAATTAAATCAAATGAATCAGAATTAGAATCAGAAAACTTTATTGTTCCCGGAAGCAATTGCACACAGTTGCACACAGAAACAACATAACATACTCTAGAGAAAATCAAAGTAACATAATTGAAATAAATATGGAATAAAGGATATCAACTACGTCATCTGAGATATTTTTCTGCCAGTATAATGATTGAAAAAATAATTAAATAAATTAATAGCTACACACTCACAGGATCACTTGAGGCTGGAGTATTGTTTAAATATTATCTGGACTAAAGTGTTGGGACGCCTGACTTTTCCTTCCACTGGAAATTGAATGACATTGCATTCAAAAACGTAGACTTTAAAATGAAGCTGGTCCCCTCTTTGCAGCTACAACAGCTTCTACTCAATTTGGAAGGCTTTCCACAAGATTATAGAGTGTTTCTTTGGGAATTTGTGCCCTTTAATTTTATTGATAATTTACACGGTTATTCGCAATATCGATTCCAGTTCATTCCAATATGGACCTTATTTTGTGCGCTGAGATAAAGTCATGATGGAATACAAGAATGTATTCCCCAATCTGTGTACTCGAAGTTTGGAAGCATGACTTTGCATTGAGATTGCTTTTCACTGGAAGGAATGGACCCAGCTGATTTCAGTAATTAAGAGGCGTGTCCCAGTAAATTTGTCCACATAGTTTAGCACGAAAGTTAAGCTATGTGGCTCCGCCAGAGCCTCCCAGTCTCTGGTCCCCACCCAGAGAGTCTGGTATCGACGTTCACTTAAAAAAGAGAACATAAACTGCAAATCTAAAGCTAGTTCAGATTAAGAAAGGCATATTCAGAATTTATTAAAAGTATTTAACCTGTTATAGAGACGGAAACCTTGTTCAGAATCGTTTTAAACAGTTCAGGAGAACCGACTCGTTCAGTAATAGGGAGAAACTGTTTGGAGTATCTGGGAGGGGAGGGGAGGGAGTGTTCCATCCACCTGTATGAGGAACGGACTGCTGTGTTAGAAGTTTATGGGTTTCTCAGGTCTACGGATAAAAGGGCTCTTTGTTTTTGTGTTGTAAACCTTCGGATTAAGTGATATCTGTGCTATAGGAAGAGTTTTTGCTGTGGATTGTTGTTTAGGAATGTCAGAGTTGGAGTTTGTTTCTCACTTGGGAAGAAGCCGATATTTCCTGTTGGTAAAAGCTAATCTGAACAGTTTTAACTCCGAGCTCGACTGGGTAAGTCAGCGGTCCACTACATGTCAGTAATTTCATTATTCAGAGACGAAATGTTTTAAAATGGTTAATTATTTCTCGTTGTTACCTTAGCAGTTCGAACATATTTGCCGCGCTAGCTTAGCTAGTTAGCTCTTACAGTAGGGAGAGTCTCCTGATCCTGCCACAGCTTTCATGACAGCACCTGAATATCACAGATACTTTTATTTACCATCACTACATGGGTTTTAGCTTCACCCAGAGCTAAAATTCGTTGTTTAGGAAAAGAAAGTCATGAAAAACGTGATCAGTTACTCTGGGAAACGTGTGTTTTGGAAGAACTTACACTAACAGATGGTTTCAAAGCAGGATGTTCACACAGCAGGAGCTGACAAGCCAAGTAATGTCCGTTTTACAAAAAAGACATTACACCGAAGGGAGTTAGACTATCAGGATTTGAATTTGACTACTGATAAACTCAGGGTGCAAACTTCAGCGTTCTGTGTGAGGCGCAGGATAGTCAGGAAGTTACTGTTTTACATCAAACATATTTAGTCTCAGTGAGACGACTATATATATCCGTGTGTGTGTTTATAGGGATTGATGTAGGCTTCTTACTTCCACTTAGTGGCAATCTTAATGCTTAATGATCATTGCTACCAACTTTTTAAACACAGTTTGGGGAAGCCCCATTAATACTCCAGTATGACTGTGCACAAATCAAGGTCCATATAGACATGGTTTGTTGAGTTTGGTGTGTAAGAACTTGACTGGCTTGCATAGAGCCCTGACCTCAACCTCATCCAACACTTTTGGGATGAACTGGAATGGATATTGCGAGGCAGAAGTTCTAGTCCAACCTCAGTGCCTGAGCTCATAAATGCTGCACAGAATGAAGGGGCATCAATAGCCATTAAAGCACTCCAAAACCTTTCAAGAAGAGTGGAAGGTACTGTAGTTGCAAAGGGGGGGACCAAGTCTATATCATGGTTTGATTTTACCGTTGGGGAAACAGGGTCTACTTGGGAATTTGTACAGTCTGATTGAATTGGATGACTGAAATTAAATGTATCTCAAAAATTCTGCCATCAGTAGATGTCTTTAGTGTTTGAATGTGGTCGTTTGGAAGTTTTTACACCCACCCGTATATTAGCTGGTGTGTGTTTATTTTTGACCCATCAAAGCATGCTGAAACCTTTGCTTAAAACATTGTCTTTTGTGTGCAGGATGATTAACAGCCTTTGACAGTGTGTGAGAAGATGAGTGTGACGTCATGGTTCCTGGTGAGCAGCTCAGGCACGCGGCACCGCTTACCGAGGGAGATGATCTTTGTTGGCAGAGAGGACTGCGAACTGATGCTACAGGTAAGGCTTCACACACGTGCACAACACACACACACACACACATGCTCTGTGTCTGACACTTTGTCTTTAGAGCTCGGTTTGTTCAAGCAGCTTGGAAATCAAGCCTGGTTTTGGGTTTGGATGAGGGTGGGATTAGACAAAATATGAGGGGAAATGAGATTAATTCTTTATAGTTTGGTTGCATTAACCAGGTTGACGACTGACATAATACCTCTTAAGAGTTACAGCTGTTGCAGTTGAAGATTCACAGTGATTGAGTATAAGTATGATTACCAGCTGGATATGTTGAAAGATACTATTGGTTAAAAGACGCCAGATTGAACCTCTGAACTCAAACAGCCTGACATTTTGTTGTTTGTTTACATTATCACTCCTTTGCAAGCACTGAGAGGATAGATATGACTATCACAATGTATCTTGTTGCTCATTGGCTTCAAAGACTGAGAGGTGATGTCAAAAGGTCATGTTACTGTACTTGATTTTTTGGTTTTCTGCCGATGTGGAACGAGCCTTGCCCAATGTAGTTGTTCTTAAATTGTGTAATTATATGGTTAAGATCTAAACAAAGCAATTCTGGACTGAATTTCCCAAACAAATCTCTGCACACAGATGCCTCCTAAAGGTTAAAGCGAGTATCAGACTAAACAATCACTTGACTATTTGAGATGATTGACTCTTTTGATGTGAAATGCTCAGGTCTAGAGAAACTCAGAATTGCACATATGTAGGAACTAGATTTCTGAACTTAATGCCTCTTCAAACCCTCTTTAAAGTTGCTGAAATGGTTATGAATACATTACCTGATATCTGGCTGCTTGTGTTATAGATTTGAAAAATGTGTTATTCCAAAGTGGTTTAAAAATCCATTCGGCGTAGTTTTGTAACTAAATTAAATATAAGTAAATCAAACATTAGATCTACGTTCTAAACATCACAATCCAACCTGTCACAACCACTGTAAAACACAAGCTGGTATGTTTCTCCACAATGCATTGTTTCATGTCACTCTACATTTACATTTACATTTACGGCATTTAGCAGACGCTTTTTATCCAAAGCGACTTCCATTTCCTAACAACAGGGGACAGTCACCCTGGAGCAATTTGGGGTTAAGGGTCTTACTCAGGGACCCAGTGGTGGTGCTGGGGGTAGGATTCGAACCCAGGACCTCATGGTCCGCAGGCAAGCATCTTAACCACTGAGCTACCTCCACCCCTCCACTCTATTAATTAAATTAATTATTAAAAATTTTTGAATTTTGCAGAAGTATTGGGAACAATAGAAGTAATTGACAGTTTAGCCTGAGGATTAGGTTTTGTTTTAGCAAGCTTAAAGTGGGGATAAACCACTACTGTCCCCACACTGCACATCTCACCCTCTCTACTGGCAGGACCTAATCGTAGCTTTGAGCATGCTCTCCTTCTCTCCCCATTCCTTTTTCCACCCCAGTTCCCTCTGCCATACTTTTCCTTGTATATTTAGTCCTCTACAGAAAGAGACCTGCCTTATTAAACTGTTTATCCATTTTGCTTTGGTCTGTGGTTACTTTGGAACGCCTCCCTCACCACAATGGTTAGCTCAACTCAAAAGCTCATCCTGTCCATATTCATGCACACACTGTGTCCAAACCTCAGCCTCTCCCCTTTTTCAAAAGAGGCCAGCCTTTTTGTAGAAATGCTCATTCTTTCTGCTTAGGCGCACGCTGGTATTTCTCTAGCATGCCTCTCAGCCACAGGCTTTGGGTTGTGCTGAACCATGTCAACAAATGGAACAATGCAGCACAAACTCTTAATAGTAACTGTGACTTGGATACCCACAACTCAAGTCTGTGATTTGCTCTTTAGCTACGGATGGGAACTGAGCCTCTAGTGAGCATTATTTAGACACAACGACGCTCACAAAGCGTCAGTAGCCAGCAACCTACCTGAACTGTGTTTATTCCAGCAAGCCTGACAAGCGTGCCTCTTTAGCCTGTGTATAAATAGAACAACTCTTCAGGACTCAGAGTGGCAGAGCCTGCGGGCGCTTATGAGCAGAAGAAAATATCAGAAAGAATATGCTGGTTACTGCCAGATGTCCATACCTAAGCAGTGAATGTCCCAGATACAGACTTGGCCTCATCCCTGTGTAGTCCTCTCCTGAGACTTCATAAAAGGGATGAAGGATATGAAAGTGGTAGTGGGACATTTAGTCCCTTATCATTGTTGAAACTCTTTCAATCCACTACTGATACCAGCCTTTTATTCTCTAAGCTTTTAAGGCTGCAGTGCAACAGTCTAAAAGTAGGCACTGAAGCATTCTAGTGCCCCAAAAGTAAGTAAAGCTAATGAAATCACTTAATGTGTTACAGACCTGGATCAGATTAATTCTTCCTGTCTGAGCTTCGGCACTCTGTGCTGCTATCAGCCAGATTCTATTCCCTAGTACTGAATGGTAGCCCTCTGTTTTGGACACTATTACAATAGCAACATTTTTTTATGATTAATTGACCTATTAATATTTCAAGCAATAAAAAAGAAGCTTTAAAATGAACAAACGGATCATTCTGTGGATCAGTAGGTTTGGTATGGTAGTGGGATTTTTTTTTTTATTTGTTTGGTGGGGCTTTCACTTTTTGCCCTCGGCAAGTGAAAGTTTTATCGTTTACATTTTTCATGTACATATCTGTCAGTTTCGTTCTGCTCTTCTGGAGTATTTTTAAATATCAAGCATCAAATCTGTCTGATGGCAGAAATTATTGACTACCATTGTCATTCTAATGATGTCCTGCCGTGCCACATTTGGCTTTTTAGAAATGCCAAAGCAGAAGGAATAAATGTCCTTAACTATGAACAGGAGTTAATGTAACATTCCAGCCTCCCGTTTTGGATGTTTTTATCCACTGATCATGAAGGGTTGACACAATGGAAATGGCAGTTGATGTTTCAATTTAAATTAAAAAGTTAAAGAGATGGGAATAACTAAAAGAAAAAAAAACTCGAGTAACTATTCTTCTGATAGCAACAATATAAAAACACTGCGATGACAATCTATGTAAATAGAGTACATAGGATTCACAAAATGCATTATGTCTGCAAGTTAAAATTTGGATTCGTTAGTAAGGTATCGAGTGGGTAAATTGATTAATTGTGACAGCTCTTGCAGTAATGACCATTAAAAGCTTGACTTGGCTCCGCTTTGCTTGTTAAGTTTTCGGCATTGCTGAACAATGGCTGCGACTCAGTGAGCAGAAGATTGTCCCTCACCGACTTTGAATGCGATGAGGCACAGGTCTGAATCTGATGAGCACTAACAAGGCTGCTTGTGTTTCTGGCACCAGCATTACAGCACAGCCCCCAGCCTCTGATGCATAGAAGATAAGACTATAAGAGATAATGACACCAAATAAAGCTTTTCTGTAATTAGTCTTTCCTTGAGACATTCACTGAAAACTTTATCTCCACTGTTGCAGTTTATATAGCAGGTTTGTTTTGAATGCATGCCTAATTTGGCCTGTCTTGTTTTGTGCTGTAATTGCGGTGCAGTTTTTTGTGTAATGTTGTCATAATGCTTTGTCAGTGGCCTCTGTAGATAGGCAGTGTTCTATGTGGTTCCCATTAATAAGGCTTTCCCTTTTTATCTTGTTTTCTAACATCTTTGTGCTGTTTGTGCTTTCCCCAGTCTCGCAGTGTGGACAAACAGCATGCTGTGATCAACTATGACCCTGCCACGGACGAGCACCTTGTCAAAGACCTGGGCAGCCTTAATGGGGTGAGTTCAGTCCGGTTCCACCCATTTAAAAACAGTATCCCTCAACACAGGCAATCTGTGGTGTGGCATCAACTGTTTGAATATTCAATGGATTTAATGAGCGGTTTAAATATTTGCAAAAAAGCCTCAAATAAATTCCTTGTGAAAAACTTCCTCTTAATTTCTCAAACCTGCATTGGTGCCTGTATTTTTAGATGCATTACAATCCAGGCAGTTACATTTAACTTACTTTCCACTTTTGGCTTCTTTCTTTCAGTAATAAGAAAAACATTGTCAAATTTGACTTCCATATTATATTTAACCTTTTTTTTTTATTCAATAAATGAAAGACCTGTGATGTTATGGTCTGCAGATGAACTTTTTTTATATATGTGTCTGTCAGTACTGAATTATTAGGCAGGTTGATGTAATTCATTTGAAGTTTCTGCAGTTATTTTGTCCAAGGCGAAGGCTCGGAGAAGTTTGGGGAGGGGGTGACTGGAGGGGCAAGGAGGAATACATTTTTAATTGTTGGAATCTTTCCCTCCGTGTAGTGTTTACTCTGAGTTATGGGAGCAGCAGAACAAGCGCTGAAGGAAAATTCCTGCAGGCAGATTCTGAAGCTGCTAACAAGGCAGTGGAAATGGATTGAAAGTCCTCCGTGTAGTTCTCGATAAACAATGTCCGACTAAACAGAGCTTTGTTTTTGTGTTGCCAGGAAGAAATACTTGGCTTCCCGGCCTTCAGAAAGATTTTTATTTTCTACAACACAGTCACTTACAGTTTGCCATCATTCACTGGAGATGCCTTTGAATGATTGTTTGTGTGCTGTGGATCCTTTAACCCTTGTCACTTTGATCTCGAAACCCTTTGAAAGTCATTAGCAAAGAAGAGATTTGTTTTTGTTTTTTATTTAAAGAATGTGTTGTTTCACTCTCCTCTCGTTTGTCTTTTTCACTGCTTCTCAGTGCCCAGACCCTTGTTATATAATGGGCATGATCTTATTAATGTCTTAACTTGCAGACCGGGGCTTAACTTTCACTGGGAGAACGGTTGCTGCCAAAACACGTCCAACAATTCCAACACACCTTTCTTCCAACAATGTTGAAACCTTATAATATTTCACTACTTGCTTGTGCTCAGAGTTCTCTTTATTTCCTGTCTACCCACAAGCGATACATTTTTTTGCATTCATTTATTTGCTTGTATATTTAGCTGTTGTAGCCGTTGGGTTCTGTCTGTAGCCATTTGTGTATGTTTTACTTTGTCTTTTATAGCTCCTGTTGCAGTCATTTCTAGTGCTGCTTTGTTTTATTTTAGGCTGTGGTAACTTAGCCAAAGTAAAAGAGACTGATCTGCTTTTTTGCATGTGTTATCTTCTGTTTCCTGTCGCTGATCTGCAGACCTTTGTGAATGATCTCCGCATCCCTGACCAGACCTACATCAGCCTGAAACTCTCTGACGTTGTTCGCTTCGGATATGATATCCTTTTCCAGAGCAGAGAAACACAACCGTGCCCATACAGGAAGAAATCACCCAGTGCTAATCCCCCACTTTGAGTCAGGCGTTTGAGATTATGGTCAGGGCTAAGCTGCAAATCTCTTTCAACCTTGCCTGGGGGAAAAAAAACAAAAAAAAAGAATTGAGCATGCAAGAAATTCTGTTTAGACAATAGCTAGTGCTGCAGCTTTCTTGTTTATGAGACAGATTTCCAAGGCATTGTGCTGTTTGTGTGAATAAGGACTGCCTCATTACAGGGCTCAGTTGTATGAGCGTCATAAATGGAGGGGGTCGTAATTTATCTTTTAAAATGTGTTGGTCTGCTGCTGTCTCATTCTTCATGCTTCATGTGTTGGCAGTGAGTTGGGTCTTAACTCTCCCTACATTCTCACGTTTACATCATGGAGCAGAGTCAGCACAAGGTCCCAGAAGAGGCCCTTAAGGTATTTCTTTGCATGCTTAGCTAATTTCTGTAACTGATGACTAGTAGTGATCGACCAATATTGATTTTTTTTATTACCAATACCAATTATTTGCATGTTAATGTGCCCGATAACCAATATTCAGAACTGATATTTACTATTATACTTCTGTTTTTGACACAATTATTACAACACCACTGAGCTGAACAAACTTTTTTTTATTTATTTTTATTTATAATAATCACTCCCTCCTTACATACAAATTAAAATTAGGGGTCTGAAAGTGCAAAAATTACTAAATACTAAAAAAAATGCACTGTTACTAAAGTCTTCATGGGTGCATAAACTACATATCTACAAGCTGCATAAACTACATATCAGTCATTTATGTAACATCTAATGTGTGCATTACTAGCTGTTATGTTTAATAAAGTTTACTAAATATAGGAAAGCAAGCAATTAAGTATACTTTACTTTTGCACGCAGTTTCCCCTCAGACATGGTGCTGCAATGGCGATCATGCGCGTAATTCTCAAAACACTCACCAGATGGCAGTGTTTATCAGTAAACCCGATATTACTAAACCGATAATCGATTATGGTAAAATGCTTAAATATCGAGAAAAATATCGGTAAACCGATATATCGGTCGATTTCTAATGACTAGTCTAGTTCTTTGTCATGTTGGTGTTATGCTAGTTTTTTGGTTTGGTGTGCTGGTCTGTCCGTGAATTTAAAATAGGAGGTAATTCTGTGCTCAGTCCAGACTGTTTTGTGTGCTTTTTTGTGGGTGTCAGCATGAGAAGTACACCAGTCAGCTGCAGATGGGTCTGAAGGCTCTAGAGGGCAAAAGGAGAGAGCAGTTGGAGGAGAAGAGCCGGAGACTCTCTGAATCCACTCGCTCTAAGCAAGACAAGAGTGAGCGCAAATCCACCACAGGTAACACCCTGCACCAGCTAAAAAATGTTTTCTCTTTACCCAATGTGGTATCATGAGGCAAATGTAACTAATGAGTAGAAGAAATCTATACTACAGTGTTCCCTCAGGTCCTTGAAATCCTTGAAACTTTATTAGTCTGAACAAATAAGTTCAAGGCCCTGGAAAGTTTTTGAAAACATGCATAAAAAACACTGTCCTTGAAAGCCCTTTCCATTGAAACTCCATGGATTAAGACTGCTGTCAACGTGTTATTATTTTGGCACCACAAGTTTGTTTAAAATTATGCTTATGCTGACTTTTAATTTGCGAAAGCTCGTTTGTTCTTCTTCTGTATATTTTCAGCACTATGTTCTTGTTTCCTGTATGTAGTCAATGTAACGTGTGTGTGTGTGTGAAGCCGCTTGCAGAGCAAGAACACGATTTTCCTGTTTGTTCTAAAATATTATCTTTATTTTTATGCCCATCACCAGTTTTTGGCACATTACTCCTTTCAGGTCTTTTGAGATTGAGACACCGTTCCAACTCTAACATGTTGGGATGGATCTCTAACAGCGTGCATCTTCACAGCTTTTTGCTACGTCTTCTCGTTAGTCCGTTATTCCTGTTTTTCCAGTCAATAAAAATCCTATAGGGAATGAATAGGTCTCAACTTTCAGATCGACCTGCTCTGACACGCTGTCTGAAATCCACCAAACTTCATGTGATACTTTAGGCCAACTTCCCTGACACACAAATGTGGTCTGTGATGACCTGCACTTGTTTTTCACTCATCCCTTTTGCCCCTCCATTTACTTCCATTCATTTTACCCCCATTGATAGGAATGCAGATTTAGAAGAAACTTTCAGGCTCCATACCATAACCAAACTTTATGAAACTTCATAGGAGACCTCAGGCCACACCCCCAATGATACATATGTTTAAACTGAAAAAAAGAAGGAAAAAAAATGTACAAAAGTAATGGGACACAGGTGTCATGCAATAGAGCAGGGGTCGTCAACTACATTTGTCCAAGGGCCAGAATTTTCCTCAGCTGAGACTGTGAGGGCCAGATACTCTCCTAAAGTAAAATACAATAATATTGTATCTTTATATATATTTATTTTCCTGAATTCCTGTAATTTTTTACCTTTGGCGAAGTTAATAGACTAATTTAACCTGTACTGCAGCAAGCCAATAGGTGGCGACTGCGATGTTTTATGTTTGTTATATGTGAGGCTGTAATGCTTAGCATCACTTTCACATGCATAGTTGGAACAACGATTCGTGCAGAAGCATCCGTTTTGCCTTCCGTATATACGCACATATCAGTCTTAACTTGGTACATCTGAAAGTCATTTCCATGTGCGAGTGCTGCTCTTGGAAGGCTTGTTCAATTTGATTTAGAAAATCTTAATATAAGGAGAACTTCCACTCTCAGGACACTTCCGCAGGCAGGTGCAGAATTTAGCCATTGAAATCCATTCATTTTCCATCGGGGGGGCGGGTGGAGAGCTCTGGCGGGCCAGATCTGCGATAAAGTATGGCCAAAAGTATTGGTACACAGCTGTGTAACTAAACTATATGGACAGAAGTAGCAGGACATGCCTGTTAAACAGAACAATATGGCCATAATTATTGGGACAGAACTGTTTCTGGGTGGTTGCTAAGGCATGAAAGGCAGTTGCTATGGTTAAGGAGATGGTTGCTATGGCATTTCTAGTGAGTGTCTTGGTTGCAGGCCCATTTTAAAATTTCTTCAGGCCACAGTTATGAGAGTCTTTAGTCAACCTCAAGCCTCATCAAGAAGAAGGGGGACAAGTAGGGGCAGGCTGTATTTTAGCTTGCACATTTTGCATTTTCTCTGGAGAAATGTGGTCTAATTTTAACTTAAATTCCATAAAACAGTAATGTACGTCTTTAATGTATGTAGCATGGACATATCCATGCATTGTGGGTATCGGTGTAGGCAATGAATATTACTGACATGAATGTAGGCTATAAATTCAGTCCACTTTCTTGGATTGATCTTGTCCCAACAACTTCTATGCCATTCACATTCTTTTACTGCATTTGCATTAAAAATTATTTATTAATAACCTATTCAGCGGTAGCAGGAGGTAAATTCGGCCACGTGTGGTCCTTGAATTAGAGAATATTGGTCCTGGAAAGTCCTTGAAAGTTCCTTGAATTCAATGTTAACCAAGGTGTGGGAACCCTGATGCAAAACAATTAACATGTGACTCAAGATTGCACTAGTCTGAAATGGACTTGGTTAATTGCTTTGACATTGAAGGACAAGCTGGTTTTTTAATCAAAATATACACAAGGACACATTAAACTACAGAGTGCTTGCTGTTGATGTGTTTAGCTATGCTACATCCTATGCTACAAACTTTATTGTTCTATGTACACCAACTGTGCGCAATGTCCTGTTTTGATGGAGAATCAATGAAGGGCTAATGTGCTGTTTGAGCACGTTGTGAGATTGTTTGCCAGTATTTCAAGCCAGCTGGGGTAGTGTAGGTTGACTCTCCCAATTAGAGGACAGAGTTAGTGTTAATCTGTCGCACTGAATATATAAAACCGCTACAGGTAACCACAGTGTGTGGTGCTGGTAGCGTGAGTTATTACAGGATTAATGGTGGAGTGTGAGGTAATCTTAGCCCACTGCTCCACGGCGGCCAGCACTAGTGGGATTACCAGTTTAGCACTTTGTGAAATCACTCGAGTTAAATTACTTTCTACTCATAGTGACTTTTCCATCTGGAGAGAACGGAATTAAATATATTTTACTTGTCATCATATCAAGCATGCACACAGTTTTTGGCCTAAATAGTAAACTTGTGGGAGGAAAAAAAAACAGTTTTGTATTCTATATTGTAGTTTTTACAGATACAGCAAAAAATTATGACCATCTACCTAATATGATATTTGGCGTCCATGAGCCACCAAAACAGCACTGATCTCCTGAGGCATGGACCTCTGAGGGTGCCCTATGGTGTCCGGCATCACAACACCAAGGCCTGTTAATTCTAAGGTGGAGAAAACGGGACTCCTAGCACTTATTCATTTGAATTGTGTAAACGTAGACTAATCTTCTGTATCCAACCATTTCTGCCACAGCAGTCATAATAAAAAGTATTCAAAGGCACTGATGGAAGAAACATGAGAACCATTATGTTTACTGACTACTTTGACTTTTACTGACAGTAATCCTAACCAAAATCGTCCTGAAGCTGCTGATCAGTCTAGTGGATAGGAGGTGGCCAGTATGTGTATATTATACTACTTCAGGTCACTTCAGATTAAATTTAAGTTTGAACCACTATGATGTTGATTTACAACGATATTTTTTGATCACTGGATCATTTTTCCACATTCACAGACTAGACTCTAAGGAACCAAGTCTTATCAGAAGTCTGCTGTTTAGTTTTCTAGACTTCTTTTTCTCTGTAAATGTGTGTGTCTCTGAGGCGTGGGGTATGGAATCTGTGCAGTGTGTGTGCCCCCAGTGTGTGCACATTTGTTTCCTCTCACACTTGTATCCTTCCTTCCTCTTAAGCCTTGACCATATACACTTCTTTTTTAAGCATCTTGCACCTGAGACTTGGATTCTATTGTTCTGTGTTATGGGTTTGTGGCCCATGTTTTACATAACTGGGGATTTATATTGAGTGTAAATATATATCCATTCATTTATTCATACTAGTATTTTAGGAATAGATACATGGTTATGGTTAAATTACTTCTACACAAGGCTAATTCAGGCAGATCTCAGGTGGCCAATGGGCTGCAGTGGCCGTGTATTTTTGATAGTTTTATTTATTCATGGTTTTTAATCTGAGCACAAAGAATATCGACAAAAAATTCTCTAGCATGGAATCATGTGTCGTTTCCTGATGACTCTCCATGTTTGTTGCCAATAAAATTTTGTCTTGGAAAGAAAAACATTTAAAAGCTAACATTTGCTAGCTAGTTTACAGTCTGATGGTTGTGTCCTCATTAAAGTGGTCTTGAAAAAGTATTTTTATTATGACATGTCACATAATATTTTATAGTGACCTGTTAGCTACCTGCTAGGTAACTCGCCTATTAGTAGCTTTATGAGCTATATTAAATTTTTAACCTTATTCATGGAAAAATTTTGAGAAACGTTTGCGAAACCAGAAAAGATATTGGTTCTGCATGCAAAAAGTGCCATTGGGATAAAATTATATATATTTTTTCCAGATTCAATATTTAAAAGAACAATTTGAGTGGCCCATTTGTGTCACAAACTATTGTAATTTCCTGTTGATTGAGTTCTACCTCTGCATGTTAAGGCAGCATTGTAACACTGCACCAAGACACTTGGAGGCCCAGTTTTGTGGAGGAGTTTGAAGCAGACGAAGTGCTGACTCACACTCTCGGGTGTGTCCAGCCTTGCCAGCTATGAACGTCAGCTGCTTGGCGTCAAACCTGAATTGTGAGCATTGAGCCTGGCCATGGTGGAAAGTGAATGAGGTTTCCCTGTGTCCTGTATTTGTGGTCCCCTATTTATTTTTATTGGATATATACATGTATAGATGTATAGATAGGCACCTTGCAGCTGCAATGCGGCCGTCATGAATGACGAATGGTGTTCATCGTTTAACAGTCATATTTAGCGATTCAGTCTCTCTCTCATGTTTCAGCCACAGAGCCTCCAGTTTCCAAACCTACGCCTTTGTATGGCCAGCCCTCATGGTGGGGTGATGTTGATGAGGAGAACAAGGATCAACAGAGGGAACCAAATGCAGGTCTGTAATTTCCTAATTATGCTGACTGTACTGTAAATAGCAGGGCTGCACCTCATTTTAGATGTGTTTACATTAAATGATTTCTACCTGAGGGGATCTGTGGTGAAGCTAAGGGAAAGACTCATGGAAAGACTGTAATGTTCCTAGGGCAGGCCAACAAGCATTTCTAAAAGCTGAAGGATAGCTAGGATTTTTTTTCTTCAACCCCAACCTGGGCACAACCTGCCATTTCTTGGTTTAATGGTTTAATGCTATTTAAACTAGATTTTTTCTATATTCAGTATTATTTTTCAACCTATCTGTCGGTAATAAGGAAGTGGTGAGTTGATTTTAATTAATAGTAATATTAGGGATGCACCGAAAAATATTTTTTTGGACCAGAACCGAAAATGAGGATACACTAAGCCAAAAGCCGAAAGAAATTATTGTTAAATTACTAAAAGAATAAATCTGTTATAAAATTGGGCGGCGGCGCTCGAAGGGGCCTCTTCTATATGCTTCATACTCTGCATGGCGATCAGGTTTTGAATTTATATGATAAAAAAAACTCTTTACAAGCTGCTTTCCATGTGTCTTTCTTATAAATATAGAAATGCGCCTACACAACAGACATGCTGACTCTAGTGCAGGCTTTGGTTGCCTCATCATAGTTTTGGTCGCGTTAAAAATAAATTTTTTACCATTTTCAGCCTGAAATTTTCGGTGGCTGATTTTTCAGTGCATCACTATAAATGAAATAACCTGAACACCATGCAAATAAGGTTTTAAAGCGTCTTTATCTTGGTTTCTATTAATGTACTAATGTTATATTACAGAGAACCAGAAGGAAGACTCTAAATATGAGATTAATGGCTTGGCTTCTGAATATCAAGATGGGCAAAGCAAACCTGGTTACTCCTATCAAAAGGATGCAAGTTACTTTGAAATCCCCACTAAGCAGTCAAGACCCAAAACTGCTGAGCAAGAGGTCCAGGTGATCCCTACAAAAGACACAGACCACAGGGTCCCCTCTACACCCCCTGTAGTGCAGAGCCATGCATCCTTCACTATTGAGTTTGATGAATGCACCCCTGGGAAGATGAAAATAAAGGACCATGTTACAAAGTTCTCTTTCCGGCAACGCAAGACCCCCAGCAAGGAGTCAGTTTGCACACCAACAGAGGTGATGTCGGCAGAGAGCAAAGTGGCTGATTGGCTAGTACAGAGTGATGCAAGCATGGCAAGTAGGAAGTCCAGATCAAAAGACATTTACAGCACAAAGAGTGACCTGTCCATAAACAGAAAGACTCTGAAAGGTAAGCTTTAAAACTAATCTAAATAAAATTGTAGTAAAATTCTCTTCTTTATCTTTTTAATGGGACAGTGTATGGTATATTACATGGCAAATACAGGTGCATTTACAGTTTATGGCCACATTGGAGACAAGTGTGTGCTTCTAGATATGTAAAAATTTAGAGATCGACCAATATATAAATTTTTTTTTCCCCCAATATTTAAGCATTTTACCGTATACGTTTATAGGTTTTGTAATATCAGGTTTACTGATAAACACTGCCTCCTGGTGGGCGTTTTGAGATTTACGTGCATGATCGCCATTGCAGCAGTTTGAGGGGAAACTGCGTGCAAATGTAAAGTATACTTACTTGCTTTCCAATATTTAGTAAACTTTATTAAACATATCAGTCATTTATGTAACACATCTAATGTGTACATTAATAGCTGTTATGTAGTTTATGCAGCTTGTAGATATGTAATTCATGCACCATTGAAGACTTTAGTAACAGTGCCCTTTTTACAATTTTATTTTTAGTGACTTTCAGACCACTAGTTTTGCTATGTAAGCAAGGAGGGAGTGATTATTATAAATAAAATAGTTTTTGCTTTTCAGTCGCGGTGTAATAATTGTGTCAAAAACAGAAGTATAGTATCGGTTATCGGGCACATAAACATGCATATAATTGGTATCGGTATCAGTAATAAAATATCAATATCGGTCGATCACTATAAAAATGTCTACCCCTGCATCTGTGGCAGGATATGACTTGTCTGTCAATATTTGTCATGCCTGTTCTCGTTCTGTGATGTTCTCTTAGGATGATTGACAGTTTCGATTTGTATGGTTTTCCTCTGCTTTGTTGAGCCTGTGATAGTTGTCCAGTCTTAACTGCTCTCTTCACTTGAGTTAATGCTTTAAAGGACAGGAAATTGCTGGTTGGGTTTAAGCTAGTTCTGGATTCATGTCTGTACAAATTCTTACTATTGTTAGCAATAGTTTAAACCCTAAAGAAATGTAGCATGTTTGTAAAATGTACCCCCTCTTAACCAAAACTAAAATATCAATCCAAGATGTCCAGCAGGAGAACAGTTTGTGTTAATGTACCATTTTATTTGTATTCAACAATGCAAGTGTACTTGTTGAACTAACACCTTACTATTCTCTCTAGATGGACACCATCATGAGGATGGAACACAAAGTGACTCTGAAGATCCTCCCTCACATCCTGAAAACGTTTCACTCTCCGAGCTGTCGCCTCCACAGCTCTTCACTCCACCAGAGAGAGAAACAGAAGAACCTCTCACCAGCTCTACACCACAACCTCAAAGTCAAGCGAAACAGGAGCCCCGGCAAGCATTTGTCATAGATCTCTTTGATGACAATGCACGCAAAAAGCGTTCACAGTCTTTTACCACTAATGTTTCTCCTCCAGAGTCCCACGTGCCCCTCCGAAACAAATTGGAGAAGGTTAAAGACCCATCACAGCCCAAAGAACATTCAACCCTGTCAGCTGTACATAATACTCCAACTCAACAGTTTACTGTTCCACTTAAAGGTTCTAGTGGTTTCCAGAGAGCTGGATCACTTCGAAAAGAGAAAACTGATATTCGCTTGAGTTCGTCTAACTTTTCGTCTCGCTCAGCTTCCTCAAGAGCATTTAGTAGCGTTGGCCGCAGGTCCAAGTTGGCGCAGGACTTTGCGGCGGAGTTTCTCAAGGTGTCAAAACCAGTTTCCAGCCCCACCTGGGAGAAACCCCCCTCTTCTACAGCGCCACCTGCTTCCAATAAAGTCTCCATTGTGACAAATAATTCTTCCACTCAGTCTCAAACCTCTGTTCTAAATCGGACTGTGATCTTGTCACCATCCCATCAGCCAGGACCCTCAGCGCACACACCTGGCAACTGCACAGATGTCAAAACCACTAAAGGTCCCAGGCAAGAAGAGGAGGACAGCTTGAGCGATGCTGGCACCTACACCATTGAAACAGAGGGACCTGATAAAGAAGTTGAGGAGGCACGTAACAGGATTGATCAGGTATTTTATTTTTGCTGATTAGTTGTACATTTTTCTGATCACCTTGACTTTGAGATTGTGGTGTAGAATTGTCAGACCGATTTGGAACATTTTCAGCAAGTTGTGTGGGATGTTTTAGTTTATTGTTTTCCTATATTTTGCATAACTTTGTTTTGTGACTCCTTCTGTGATCATACTTCATCATGGGTATAGCCGCAGAGTTTCAGAGGGGACCAAGTTTCAGAAATGGGCCAAGCAGGATCACAGCAGTCCTAGAATTAGGGATGTGAGAATGAAGGAATTACTTTGTTGTTAATAAAATTAGTTGGCATATAAAGGGCTGAACAGGTTTGCATTTTTAATTGTTTGATGTCGTTTTCACGTTGTGTAATAAAAAAAGGTTTTGGGATCCTGCTTTAACATAATTTTAGCAGACAAACCTGAGAATATTAGTCACTGATATATTTGGTGCTCTAGAATAATGCAAGATTTTCCCAACACAGTTGATCCTGTTACACCTGTGTAATGTAGTTCATGCACGCATGTTTTTTTGGTATGAGCTGTCGTTTTCTTAGGCATATGCAAATACATATAGTAATAATTTAATTTACAGTAATAATAATACGGTAATTTAAGTTGAACGAAATGAAAAACATTTTTTGTTTGTGGCAGTGCTGAGCAGCGGAATCTCATTCCATTCATGAGTGCCTGATTGTTGCGTCCAAACATTCATAACCAGCACTTGCGTAGGACACTTTAAAAGACACTGGCATCGAATGGTTGTCACACTCATAGAGATGCTGATTAAATAAAAAATAATTGTGCTTTTTTCTTTTTCTTTTTCTTTTTCCTAGAGCTGCACATTATTTTCCCAAATGATTAATCAAAAGAATGCAGTGACTTAATTCCTTGCCCTTGGATTGTTGAAATATATTTAAAGAAAAGTTAAAAAGATATGGTCTTCTACATTTAAACATTATGTATGCAAGTCTGAGAGCATTTCTGATACCCTGTCCCCTCTAAAACTAAGCAAATAAAAGAACCGTTTGAAATGTAAAAAAAAAAAAAAAAAAAAAAATCTGAACTGAAATCACCGAGAGACATATCCCATTTCCAGCCTAGTCCACTCATGCATGCTTTGTTCCTGACAGGTGTTTGGTGTTGGCGAGTGCCCTGGGCACAGCAGTCAGCCCAAAGAAGCAACAGTGTATAGTCCTATAGTTGCTGACAGGGGGGGCCAGGATAGGCTTCCTCTTAGTGAGAGTAGTCCTGTCCCAATAGTGGGTCGTTTTCCAGACTTTAATGACCCATCCATGAGTCCCGCACAGGTAACCTCACACCTGGGCCTCTTGTTATCTTGAATAGTGTGGGTCTATCTGTCTGTCAATCGACCAATCACTGATTGACTTTTCCACTAATTTTTCCATGTGTTTAGGGGGCCAGGCATCTATTTCGTGTTTGTTTTGTTTTTTTGTTCCTACCACGGCATCCCAGCAGGCTCCTGCTGTTTGTTTTATTTTGCGAAAGGAGTCAAAATGGGGAACAGGTGGAATTCATCATTACCATTACTTCATGAGACCAAAGACCTGGTCCCATAAAGTAACGGTAATGATGTGCCTGTAGCATTTGTTACTCTACCCCTCCACCATATTGAATGCTGGAGAGAGCAACTTTCAGATTTCCGTGAGAATTCTTTTTGGCAAAAGGGTAATTTGAATAATGACGACTCACAGTGGTTTTATATTTATCAGCTTGTGCAAGTGCCTTTGGAATTTGAGGGCTGTGTCAAGATTTAACAATGTTGCTTTTTTTTTTTTAAGATAAGTTCTCATTCACTTCATATTTTCACTTCAAGTACCCTAATGTTAGGAAATCCTCTTCAATTTAGAGACAAGATTCTGAACAGCCAAGTTGATCTGCATCTTCTCATTTTTTCTTTTAACATTTGAAATTGCTCCTGGACTTCAGCTATTTAAACAGCTTGTTAACATGCTATAGCTGATACGTTCAATTGTTTCTTGATTGGCTTTAATATCAATATTTCATTTGAAATCAGGTTAGATATAGGGTTGGGTATCGTTTTTGGGTTTTTTCGATACCGGTGCCAAATCGATACTTTTAAAACGGTACTGATGTCAAAACGGTTCAAGAGTCGATACTGTACAAAAGCCACAAATTGATGGTGTATGACTCAAGAATAGATTTTTATTGAAAAAAAACTGTATGGTTGAAATTGAACAATATATTAAATGTTTAAAGTATATATGAATATATAAGCAAATATAAAAAAACAACAAAACATAAGCCACCTAACCCAACTACAATAACTAAACTAACAGGGGTGCAGATAGCATGTTTAATAGGGGGAATAAATCGATGGGGGCATGGCCTGTGGTGGGGGCGTGGTCTGGGACGGGGCTTGGGAAATATCCCCACGCCACCAGCTACCAGATATAAGAAATGGAAAAGCAAAAAAGCGAGTAGAGTTGAACCGAACCAAGCAGGTACCAGTCAGTGGAAATCCCCATAAATGACCGAGCTAACACGCCTACGTAAACAGAGTAAACATGAGAACCCCAGCTTCGGACCTCAGTAATGCGCCGTAATAATCTCTCAATCAAATGGCGCCTTCCGATAGAGTTATAAACTGCCTCCAGAACCCAGTCAGTCAGTCGGATAGTGGTCACTATGGTTACCGCTACAATTATGACGGGCACCAGTGAGGCAGCTAGGTCTTAGGACCCAGAACAATAATAAAGACGTGCTGCTTGGAGCTTGAAGAGAATGGGTGGCATGTTCAGAGGTTCGAGTTAAGAGGGGCAAAATAAAAGGTTTTAGACCCTAAACTAGGCATATGAGTAATACATAACTACATCATCTGTGCTTCAAGGGGCGGGTCAAGGTCTAAATTCAATTGACAGTACAGGCATTTAAGTGGCTTCGAAATGAGGCATCGAAATTCGCGCTCGGTTTCGGTCCACTACATGCTGGTTCTATAGGTACCTATAGTTTCCTTATTGGCACCGGTTTTCGGTACCCAACCCTAGCTAGATAGAATACAATATGATGCTTGGCCCCCTTCATTTTATATTGCTTTAGCATTAGCATTTACCTAAATTATCCTCAAATACACTTTTCAAAGCTGTTTCTTTGATTTTTTGTTCGGCGTCCTTTACCTCTTTCTGTTTTGTGGTTTCTGTGGTGATGGGGGAAGCAAACCCTTTAGGGGAAGGAGGCTTCTTAATTAGGTTGGTATTCATGGTGACGTGTACTAATCAAGAATGTGATCAACTGAAAGCTTAATTGAAAATTGGGGTGAATATTAGCATTCAATAGAAAGCAAGAACAACTTGCTTTCATTTAATTTGAATGCCACATCATCTCTGCAGCTGTTTTATCCTCTGCTCTTCACAGGTAGAGTCTATGGTCTTAACTCCTGGCAACACCAGATGGGTCTCGCGATGGGCTAGTTTGGCTGACAGCTATTCAGAATCGGGTTCAGTGTCGGGACTCTTTGACATCCCAGCCCAGATGGATCTTTCAGGTAGCTGCATGCCCTCCCTTTTGATAATTTTTTCAGCATTTACGCAAACTATTTTAGGCAATAATTAACAGAATTTTAAATCGACCATTCAGCAGATGGACGAATCGTTCATCAGACAACGCTTAATCGAAACACTGACAACACCGAATCAGATAGTGGACACGGTTCTAGAGCACGGCGAATTCTACCTCAGGTGCCCTCAATGGAGAGGACAGTTACTCCACCACCTGCCATTCACATCAAGTCAGATTCCTACACGAGCTCTCCAGGCATGGAGAGAAATGCACAAGGTTTACCGCAGAAAGAAGACCTGCAGAAACTGTATGTTCCGGATGACCTGGATCCAGACAGTCTGAGTGATGCAAGCAAGTCAGATGATGGTTCTGTTGTGGAGCAGGGCAGAAAAATCAGTGCTCCAAGGCCAGAGAAGACTTGTCCAGATATCAAAATTCAAACACCTTCTAAACAAGATATCGCTCCTTCTGGTGGGACCAAGATGGTAAAGGATCTAGATTCTACTCCAAAGTTCTCTACAGCCACTCTAACTAGACAACATGGCAGCCACAACTCGCACAAATCCAACGTGTCTCCTAATAGGGACGCATCTCAGTCTGGGGATAACTCTGTATCCTTCGTCAGACAAGAGAGTTTTACCAAGGATAGGTCCAGTGATGACGTCCATTTCACAAGGTTGCCCCATATCGCAAGTTCAGTGTCCAGTATTGACAAAAATGCATTCAAAGGTGTAAGTGGCCAAGACACTCAGTCTTACCTCAAAGAGACTGAGAATGTTCTTGCATCTTTAGAGGCCAAGCTGCAAGTTCAGAATGTTGACCGTGCCTCTTGCCCTCTGGAGGATTCATTTTCTGGGGAATCGGACGTAGACACATCCAGTACAGTCAGTCAGCGTAGTGGTAAAAATACTGTCCCTTCTTTCCCAAAAAAGCCAGTGATCCTCTGTGAACTCTTGAAAGAGAAAAAATCCGCCAGTCAGCATGTTCAAGAACAAAATCTCTTGCAGTCACCTGGTGATCCTGTGTCTCAACTGAGCAGGTCCAATCCTGCAGACATTAACTCTAAAGTAGAATCAGGTAAACGTTTTCAGTTGCGACGCGGTGTAGGGAAACATGGATCTCTAGATTTCGGCAGTGAGCCTCAGAGCTCCGCTACGCGTCAGTGGCCTGAAACAGTTTCAGACCAAGAGTCCAGTTCCCGTCCAACTCAAAGAAAGTACACCGTCCCCCTTCAGAAAGACAGTTCAAGCAAATCCACAAAAGCCACAGTGACCCAAGCACTGGCCCGCTCAAACAGCCTTTCTGCACCGAGGGCTACAAGGACCTCCATGCTCCGCCGTGCCCGTCTGGGGGAAGCATCTGACAATGACGGTACAGAGACTGATCGCACGTCTCAGAACTCCGATGTTAACCTTTCTACTACTAAACAGGAAAGCAGGAAACCGTCCCGTCTGGACATCTTGGCTCTACCGAGAAAGAGAACTGGTTCTTTCACTACGCCCAGTGACACAGAGTCTTCTGCTGGCAAGACCGGCTTCTCCAACCGCAGCTCAGAATCTGGTTTCTCTGTGCGAAAGGCTTCAGTACCGGTTTCAGTCCCGGACAACAAGACTGGTGGACCGAAGGGTTCAGGGACGATATCTAGACAACCGATCATCCGTGGAAGATCAAGCAGTGCAAAATATGCCAGCAGCACAGCGAGTGAGTATAAAGTTTATACTATAAACAGTCTCTATTAATATTATTTCTCCATGATAAATGCAAAATGTTTTCTAAATACTGCTAATATTTTTATGTACAGTATTAGGCAATTTTTTTAAGCACGTAAGCAAATTGTTATAAATAATTACTGACAAAATAATACATGTTAAAACACGTCATTACACCTTAAAATTGGAATTAATCCATAAAATCATTATTGTGATACAGTCTACTACATTAATATATTAATATTTTTTATAAAAGTGGCTGATCTAAATTTCAAGATGGAGTAGCCATCACTCCAACTGGGTGAGATTTAACAGTAATGATTATTCAAACTAGTGGATGGAAAATACTGGGCTTTTAAACACATAAAATCAGTACTTTATAAATTTACTTATTTGTAGTTATTGTGATATTAGCGTTTGACATCAATGTCTGGTAAATGCAATATAATTTCTATCAATACCTAAAATTTTGGCACAGTACTGTATGTTTGTTTTAAGCTTTCTGTAGCATGTATTATTTGTTTTGTAGGATAATGGTGATTTCATTTAAACATTATTTTATGCCAGTAGTGAAATGTATCATGAAACATGTTATCGTCATATTTCCATTTCTGGTCGTTGGTTCTGCTCTCAATGGATTAATATGATCTTTTGCTCCTCAAGTCTCTGACTTGTGCCCTTTGTTGCTTAACTCCGCTTGGTGAGTGACAAACTAACCAAAGGCCATGTTACTGGGACTCTAGGTTACTAATGTAACAGGATCAGCATTCTCAAATGATTACCAGCTAAAGTACTCATTCGGTGGTAAAGTAAATTGCCCTACCGTGTGAGCACTTTACGGTCACTTCAGATCTACATTTCCATCAAAGGGACCTGGAATGTGGGTTTTTTTGCTTTCTTCTCATCTATTTGGTTTCTTTCTTCTTCGTTTGTACTTTTCCTTTCCACCGATCACCCTGGTGTTCCCCAAACTTTCCTCAATACAATTCCCTGGACCCAAGGCTCCAGGAGACGTCAGAAGGGCTCAGACTACACCTCCACTTCAGAGGATGAGTATGAGTCTAACCAAAGCACTCCTAAACATAAACGCTCCTACCATTCAGGAGCTTTGAACACCTCAAGAACACAGAATCTTGGGCCAGTGCGGCCGGTCACCAAAACCAGAGACTCTGAGGGGGAGGGACATGAGAGTGATGCCTTCCAGAGCTGGACAACACACAGTGCAGAGATTGCAAGGTAATACAGTTTTCTACCCCAAGTCAATGAGGTTTTGTAACTTGTTGTTTTGTGTACTAGGTAATATTGAAGGACATTCTCAGGTCTTTTTTTATTGCAGCAAAGCCTAGTTTGTCTTATATTGCCTAAATGTGTTGTGTTGATTTAGCAAAATTTAGGTTATGGTGTTTTTGAAGCATCCTTGTGTTTCTGCGTTGTAGATTAAGTCAAGATCTGGCTAAAGACCTGGCTATTTTAGCCAGAGAAATTCACGATGTTGCCGGAGATGGCGAGTCTCAGAATTCTGCCCCTGCTGATCCTGTGGAACCGGTGTCTGCTATATCTGCCTGTGAAGAGGTAACCTTTCAGCATTTAGAATCTACTAGCCAGAAATAGACAAGTATCAAACAGTGAGCGGATGCGCCTCATTCATACGCTCCCCACCCACTCACTCTGCTACTTCAATCTCATAAGTTCACTCACGCTTTGCAAAAGAACCGTAGCCCCTTCACACTCGCAATCTTACCATATGGGAATACAGAAATGATCAAAGAAAAGGTTGGCGCAGACTAGGGCTTTAATTGGAATAGTATTGAAATCTCGATGTGAATATGCACGATTTCTAAAGCTCCTTACTGCATGATGTTTTGCTCGCTCTCGAATTTTCCCACGGTATGCTATTTGAACCAATTGCAACACAGCGCGCCTAAGCAGAGCACGAGAACAGGAGACTGAGCTTAACAACAAATAGGCTGCAGAAACAGGGATGGTGAGTTTAGCACAGCAGCAGGCCTGAAAATCATCTATTTTTATTTTCCTGTTACAAGATCAGAGCTTAAAAGCACTAGGAATCCATAGCCACAGGTCTTAATAAGAACATAGCTTACAATAATAAAAACGAGCTTACAATAACACACACACACACACACACCCTTTTTCATTGGCTACACGATTTAAGGTAGAATACTACTAGATGGAAAAATTGTCCGTATTATTGGTCAATAAACTTTTTGGCCAGTATCATTACTTAGGAGGGTTGTAGAGACTCAGGAGTCGTCCAGTTTGATTCTTAACAAGCTCCTCTAATTGTTCCTTTACTCCTGAAAGTCTAATATTGATCAAGAAAATCATGATGGCTTTCTTTTGTCCATATCAAAGGAAAGTGATTCTGAAGCAACCATAAAGCCTACACTTTTTAAACAAAGTAAATGGTTGATGGTGAAATATAAGCGACTGTAAGTGGGAGAAGGAAACACTTTGACTTTGTGAATGCTTGATGAATTTTCTTCTGCATGTTTCATATAACTGAGCTGAGATGAACATTTGTAATGTTACATTGACACTTTCTAGAAGCTAAAACAGTGTTGGCTCAATTCTTGCACACAGTGTACCTCAGCTGAAGTTTTCTGATTTTTTTAAGTATTCAAAGAGTTCTGGTTTGGATTTTATGGTGGTTTGAGAGTTTAAACTTTTGGTAATTGACTTTAAACTTTCTGGAAAAAGACAGTGTTAAAACATGTTAGGAATTTGGTCCTGAAAACTGATTTATATAGCTACAAAATTGAACAACAGTGCTTGACCGTGTGACTGGCTGAAGTGGTGACTGGTGCAATGATTGTGCTACTCAGCTTTGGTATTATTGGGTATTATTGGTTGTGCAATAATGGTTTAGGATAGGAAGTCATTTATTTTTTCCATATTAATAGAAAAAACAACATTACAGCATCAATTTTCAAATTTCCAAGAAGTCAGGGGATCATCCAAAAAACACATCCATTACATTGCATTCAAACTTAAAACTTCTGATTTTCCAATTTTAGTAATCTATTTGTGTGTGTGTAACAGTCCTATCAAGTCCTTAGTCATTTTCTCTTTTCCTTTTAGTTTAATTGTATTTTTTGTATTGTAATTGAAAATTTTTTTGGTCATGTCTTGTCAAGGTTATGCCAGTGGATAAGGCACAGTTTTGTAACGAACTGTATCATTTCAAAATAAAGTTGTCTTACAACAAAAAATATAGAATGTAACTGTAATATAGCTAAGTTATATTTGCTTTCCATTTTTTTGTTTTATGGCATAAAGCTGCGGCATGAGATTCCCGAGACCAGCCTGAATCTCCCTAAAGTTCCTCCAGTTTCAGCTGGAGCAAGAAATTATGACCAGACTACAAATGATCAAAGCCTCAAACAGTGCAGTTGGAATCCAGACCAGGTAGTGCAAATTTCTCTGACACTCAATCATCCCGTTTTCTTTATTTTTTTTTTTTTTTCCCCTTTTCTAGTGATTACTTATTCTCTGCCCCACAGTGTGTACTTTATGTCCTTTTCCTTTCATTTCAGGTCTCTCTGGATAATGGGATGCTGAATCCAGTCTCTGAACTTTCAATGGCTATCCGAGAAAACGCAGAACAACTGACAGAAAAAATAAAGTACGTTTGTAACATAAGACCACTGTTGTTTCCTAGAACCAGCTAATGTAGAACATGACTGGATATTTTACTTTCCTTTCATAACCTTGTCATTGACATAAACAGAAAATTGTTATTTTAGGCCATAACTTATAAAACATACTTGAAGTGAGCAAATACATGAAGAAACACCACTCTTGGCGAATGTTCACCAAGCTTTTTTTAGTCCATAGCAAGTAAGCAAATCACAGGACTGTTTTCACTTCGTAGCTGAACATTCTGGGATTGTAAACATACTTAAGACAAATTCAATTACATTCTTTTCGTGGATGGCATGTTTTGTTCCAGATCTAGTAATGGAAAAATACAGAAACACTTGGTGGTTATGTCAGTCTCGTTATGTCTAAAACCGGTATTTCTAAAATTATTCAACAAAAGAGATTGCACTAATTCCTTTCTTGATAGAGTTTTCTAAAAAGTCCCACATGCAGAGTGTGGCAGAAGATGTTGGTTATCCCCAGTCTGTTGTGTAAAAAAAAAGTAAGGCTTTAAAAGTAAAGACCAAATAAGACATGAAAACTCAAAACAATATGATTTGAAAATGGAAGAAAAGGGTTAAATGCTAAATGATTCACAAACATACATCAAACAACAACAACAAAAAAACAATACTAACACCAAAACAATTGTTGTTTGTTGTCCTGTTAGGCTTCTATTCCATAACAAGAATTATGCCTGGGATGAGATTGAGGCCAAAATCAATGCTGCTGACGATCCTCCACTGATGGAAACTCCTAACAAGGTCCGTGCATCTTTCTCTGCTTGCTTTGACGCTGCTGTTGAATGCACTGCCTCTTCATTCTGTAAAACTCTGCCTCTCTGCTGCAGGAAATAACGACTATTCTCCGAGACCTCAGGGGGATCCAGAAACGGCTGGAAGGTATGAATCATGTTCTGCCTTCCTTGGAAATAAGTATTGAATTGGTTGGATTTTTGGACAGTTTTTATTAGATAAAGCACATCACTCTTAACTCAAAGCTCACATTTGTGGGTGGAATCAACAACACTAATCTACTTTCTTTTAATATAATACCAGATGTAATGAATGTGCTGTGAGTACATAAAATAGCTACAAATGTGCTGGATTACTTGTTCTACTTCACTGTGTGAATGAGTGTGAATGGGAGCAGGATTGAATTTATCATGCGTTTGATCCTTTTCAGTCATCAACAAAATTATTGAACCCAGCGGGAACCCAGATGTCACCAAGCCTTTAGCCTCTAGAGGGCAGAATTCAGCTGGAATGAGGACCTTCAGAGTTTCTCCTAGAGAGTTGAGAACCGCTTCCTCCCAACGCGGCGGCGGACCGTCAGCAGGCAGTCGGCGCTTGGGTAGGGGGTCTCAGGGGGACAGTTTTGTTGTATGAGAAATATCAAGTTATATTTCTCCTCCTGCCCACATGCGATGTGTTCTCAGTGTGCTGATTAGAACAGCTCTGGTTACTGTTGGAACATTCTTGTTACTGATGTAAGACCAGAGTTAGTTACTAAGGTTTGGTATTGAAGGGTTTCTTTGCATTAAAGTTTGCGTATATTGCACCAGAAATATCACAGAATGTCACACAGCACTAAGTGCACTAAGGGTACTGTGCTGGATCACATTCTCAGCATCCACTATGTAAAGAGGTAGTCTGAAGCTGTTTGTGTTTACTGGGATAAAAGATATAGGCACTTGTGTACCTATGTGAGCTTTATTCCATACCTGGAATGTAAACTGTACACTGTATTTGAGGTATATTGTTTTTGTTACTTTTTGATCTTGATTCATTTGAGGAGATAAATTAAAGTACAAACCTATTTAACCTTTGAGGGTATTTTATATGCTGAAGATCATTAAAGAATGTGTTAAATTGATGTATTTTTTTTCGTTTTATCCCTTTGGCACAAATAATATGCACTTTGATTTCTTTAAAAAATATTCTTAGATACACTTGTAATCTGGTATTGCTAAAAGACAATGTGTAAAGACATCCCAGTAGTCTGTAGAAAAAATATGTACTCTGATTCTCATTCCAATCTTACGTCAAAATCCTCCGATATTTGTACCTGGTGCTTACAAGCTATAAAAAAAGTCGTCTAGAACTGTCCTTTCTATGCTCTATAAATATGACTGAGAACGAAGACATGTTTTGATGTGCCTACTAATAGTCATTTTTCCTCACATTTTCCCCAAATTATGTTTTTCTACCACTTAACATTAGTATCCTGACACTGGGAGAGTTATTAGTGACATTTTCACACCCAATTGAAGACCATGTCTCCTGCAAAGATGCTTAGACCAGAATAAATGTTAAGAAGCTTTGTTTTGTAACAGTACTGCTAAAAAGCGGTAAATGTAAAAAGTGTATTCATTATACCAGCAGCTGTTGGATTATACCAAAGACATTGTTTGGGGGGAGGGTGAACCACAGCCTGTGCTGACTATGGTTGAAAGTTTTTGAGCAGTAATTCATACATGCATCCCACACATCTCGGCTGCTTTTTTGTATTTGCCAATCATGAACAGTTCAGGTAAAAGTGTCTGGAGTCGAGTGTTAAAGCTCACCACACAAACTGGTCTCATTGTAACAGACTGGGGCTAATTGTAGCCTTTGTAAAAAGGCATTTATTTATTCCAGAACAAATTTGAGTAATTGAGTATCATTCTATTTTTGTTTTCAACCAGACAAGCTGTCCAGCCTGCATAAAATATGTTCATCAAAGTAAATATTCTTGGTCTAAAGAGGTTGTGTCAAACAGCAAATATCAACTGAAATATATTTCCATGACATCCAGAGGGCGTGTCCAATATATGTGTATTTTAAAAAAGCCCAGAAATTATCAACTGTTCAAATTCCATGACAAGAATTACGATTTATCTTTATTTAATTATATCAGGAGGCGTAATTTTGTCCATGTTTACACACTTGGCCCTGTCTTACTGTCTCTGAGAAAGTGAATAATATAAAAATGAAATGGAAACACTAGGGGTTTGTTTCCTGGACAGGGATTAAGCCTAGTCCAGGATTAAGTAGTGCTGTAAATTTAGATTTTCAATTGAAAAGGAAAGTGTAGACCAAGATTATGTTTAATCCCTGTCTGGGAATCCAACCTTTGGACTACACTTTCCTTTCGTATAGAAAATCTCTATTCACAGCACTGCGTAATCCAGGACTAAGCCTCATCCTTGTCCAGGAAACTGACCCTATATTAAACACAAACACATGGTGAAAAAAATTGTAGTCTTTAGAATGCGTCTCAAGAAGTTCAATATTCACAGAGGACGTTACCATGGGTATATGAAAATAAGTCTAGAATATTTTGTGATGCCATGTATCTGTTGCCCTGTTTATGAAATACCCATTTAACATTTTACCTCCTGATAGGCTGTACCGCGTTTTGCCCTACTGTAACTGTTTGCACTTACAACATTCAATTCCTTTCCCCTGTACTGTTTTTCCACAGTAAAATGAAACTTAATTGACCATTTTCATTTTACACGCACAGAAACTTAACAAATCAGATTGAGGAGAAACTCTGTGCCTCTCTGTCACTTCCAAATTTTCCTCAAGTGGCCATTAATGCCAGCAGCTCCTCATGGTTATTGAGAAGAATAGAAGTGTAGTTTCAGGCTGTTAATTATTCATTATTCTTGTTGTGTGTGATATGTATGATAGCTAATATATTGCGTGTGGGAGGCTGTAGGTTTGCACTGACTGAGCCTGTGCCTCTGTTCTGGTTTCATGCTCTGAAATGAAACTGCTTTCATTTCCTCTTATGCATGAGTGGGAGACATTTCATGCACAGAATGTATTCAAGATGAAAAACACATTGTTATTGAACTGTGGAGTCGAGTTGGGGAGTGTTCCTTCAATCCAACCTGCCAAGAGTGCTTTCTGTGAAAATGTTCTGTGATGTAAATCAGTGGTACAGGATATTTCTCGGATGGAGGGGAGATTCTTACCAGCAAAAATGCTGCTCAGGTTTTAGCCTGCTTAAAACCTTTTTCAAATAATTTAATTTGCCAGAGGTTGAATTAAACCAGGCATAGAATGTTCGTTCTTTCCCCCATGTGTTTAAATGTACAGCTCCAGAATCAAGAAGCCAGAACGTCCAGCAAATGCCCGTTTTGATCTGATACGGCGCTTTATGTACTAGATGTAACTTTTCCAAGATACAACATGAATCATTTTGTATATGTGGTAAATCTGTAGAAGGGATTTTTGAGGTTTGTTTTTCTAAATAAATTTATTGGGATGATCCGTTTGAGACTTGTTTTTTTTTTGCATGCTTTGAAAGAGAATTTAGTTATCAAACCATGGATTGTCTGTGGCTAACAACTGCTAGTTATCCCAGACGAATGCTAAATGTTGGTTCATCGAGATATTTTTTCTATAGAACATACAAGTAAACATGGACTGCTCAGTAATACACATGTCCTTTCTATTTTCTATTTAGGCTAAGCAGCTGTGGTATTTGGGAAGTCTCCAGGAGTTTTAGATGCATGGCCTAGCAATTTTTTTTAATGTTGCAATCTGTTAGCATGTAAATGCTAATGATTTGTATGAGGGTTCCTGATTTAACCCTTGACGTAGAGCGTGCAGGTGTTGAGTTACATTATTGAACAGTTCGTTATATGCAGAACGTATTATTAGTATGTCAGATGTTCGACATTCATGAAAAGGAGAATCGAAACAAGAAACAGGAACTGAAAAGATTTGTAAAGGTAATGGCTTTAAACATGATTGTTGCTGGAGACGGACACAGTGTGAAGGAGGCATGTCCGATGTTACCATGTACTCGTAAGTTGCCTTTGTCTTTTTCTTTGCTTTTGCTCGAGACTAATAAAAATGACATTACCTCAGGCAAATCACTACATACTTCGACCATTACAGTTCCTTGGGACAAGCTTTTAATTCCATCTTTAATTCCAGAGCATGTAAATCCACGGATAAAGAGGTCCATGAGTTTTCCTCTCTGTACAAAAGTTTACATGACAATTATGTTTCCAACAGACGGGTAAGGATGCCTTTAGGCTGTTCATCTTACCTGGGTTGAGAGCATTTTGAATACGCTGCTGCTACATGTAGTGATGTCTTTGTTTTAGAGTTCCAACAGCCTCATGACTGTTCTTTTGGCCATGGGATGTTTGACTGTCCTTGGTGGTTTACTCGCCCTCGCTTTGGTCGAGAAGCTGAGAAACCAGGATAAGATTGATGAAGCTGTAAATCCTAACAACACACATGACCCTTTGCAAAATAGTGATCTGAGTTGCGCTGAAGATTGTAGGTGAGTTACTGTTTGCATTCAGAAAGCAACTTTAAGCTATATTTCTTGTTAGAATTCTTTCTTGACACTAATGGAAAGATGTTGGAGTCTTGGATCAAGACAAAAGTACAGAGACACAACTTGTAGAAAATCATTATAAATACGGCAAAATACTGAAAAAAGGGGACCACTGCAAAAAATATATATTTCTCAGGTTTGATCTTTTAGAGGTGCAAGTATCGAACCAAAAAGCTTTGCCTAAAATCACTGACAATATTTCTCTCAATATTTCTCCCCAAAAATATTTTATTTAAAGCATACAAAAAATGAAAATAAGAGAAATGATGCAGTGTTTACAGAACAAATATCTTGTTTACTCTTAAACAAAATGGGAAATTATCACCTTTGACATACATCTAGTAGTCTTTTGCCATCCTACTGTTCACATTAGGAGTGGAGAGTGTTGATTACAGCAGTGTTTCTTGTACTTTTTATACATGAGGTGCTTGTGTAGGAATTTAACAGACACTGACATGGATCAGAATAGCTGATTTAAAGATTAATTGCAGTGCTCTCTTATGTTTCTTCCAGAGTTGTGTGCATTCTGAAACAATGTTTCTGTGTATTTTTTTAAAATAAAGTGTTTGGACTCTGGAGTTCCCATTTATTACATTAAAAAGTCCCTAGAAATTCCCCTTTACACATTGAGAGTCATCTGCTGTTAGCTGTACTTTTCACTCAGAATGTTATGTGAGGGGGACGTGTGGGGTGGGGTTTGTGGCTGGGTGGCGGGAGGCAGTTGCTGCGTGCGTGCAAATCTCATCATTTTCTAGGATGTTTGGAAACCCTGTTAAATCTTAAATCTTTTGTAAAATAATCCACTCCATTTAATCAATAGAAGAACCACTGGAAATTATGGGGCGCCGTTTGTAAAAGCAGCACCACAAATTTAGAGGTGTCATTTTTTCAACATTTAGCGCAATGTTCACACAATTT
>JBBKCR010000001.1:34503796-34522018 GCA_037577295.1 Ladigesia roloffi
CCATTATAAACCACTCATTCCAATACATTACAACATTGAAGCAATTCCCTCTGGGATCAGTAAAGCTTTCTGGTTTTGGTTTGTAGGTCTCGAACCAAAAAAAAAAAAAAAAAAAAAAAAAAAAAAAAAGATCCCCAGAAACATCAGGACAATTGACAAATTGTCAGTCCGACCTAATAATTATTATTAACAATCAAAATTGCAAAAGACATAACAGAGTGCTTTGGGAGTTGCCAGACAGAATGTCTGACTGTCAGCATTTCCATTCCTGCCAAAAATTACAACCTTATCCTAACTGTCTTTTACTCTTACTAATGCCACAAGAGGCCAAGATTAAGAAAATACCACACAGAGCAGCACAGATGTGTAATTTCCCACCAGGCACAGAGTCAAACACGACCAGGGAGCATTTGTTCCCACAGCTGATAAAACGCACTAACCGAAATCTGACCCGTGAAATGGCTGGCACCCCCCTCCCCCCACACAACACCCCCCACCATCACCACCAACACATGGGATATTTAGGTCCTTCGCTCTAATTGGAGACAGATGGAACAGGCAATCATGTCTTCTGTTTACAATCTTCCACATGCTCCTCTGTAGGTGGTGATGTTTTCCGTAATCTCGCAGCAGGTCAGAGGGGAACCAGCGCTTTCCTCACATGGGATCTATTGTTACTTCAGTAAAACACCACATTAAGCAACACTTCTTAGAAGATCCATGAGAACTGTTGGTTGGAGAAGTTTATTAGGCTCAGCTGAGGCCAACAGCTGGACTACACAGACATCTGAGGAGCTTCTATACCCAAATGGATCAACTGATCCTGGTGTGCTGAAGGAAAATGAGACTTGCAGTGTCAGTTGAGAGAAACCATTCGTAAATCTGAGAGATTTCCTAAGAGAGCCGTCCACCCGCCACGCAGCACTTTAAACCAGACCTACGACTGTGAGAAAAACATGACGTCCCAGTGCACTGTGAAAGGAATGGGAGTTACTCAACATAATGAGTATGTTGCAATGTTTTGTTGTTGTGGGTCAGGAAGAGCTGTGGAGGAAGGAAGTGACATCACCATGACCGCATGAGAAGCTCTTCAATTTATTGGTGGTCAACGGAAAGGAAATGTAATTGAATTGGGGTTCTAGAGCATCAGTTGTCACAATATGGTGATACATGGTGCTCCCTCCAGTGGAACATTAAGGCTTTGCTGAAAAAAATGAAATAAAATGATCTTACAGCTTAGTACTTTCAAGCTGCAACAAGTTACAACATTTTATTCAACATCTGAATGGGATTTTAAACAGGCTAGGGTTTGCCTGTCCTGAATTATTAGTTTCATTATTAATCTATTTACAAATAATACACTAGTAAAACAAAGACACAATCAATAACATTTGCAAGAACAATTGCTTCTCTTAATGTTGTGTGTGTGTGTGTGTGTGTTGCACTGTTTAAAAAATGTGGAAGAGTGCCAGTTCTTGTTTTACCCCATTGTAAAGCATTGCTGTGCCTGTCAAGACAATAAATATTATTTTTATTAGGAATAATTTGGCTGTGTGTACCATGCATGGCTGAATAGACTTGGCCAACAATACTGTATTTTATCTCCAGGCCTACTGGTGGTGTGAGGAGAGCCAAACCTTATAATATGTATGAGGTGTAAAATGTTTGAGACCCACTGCTCTACAGGCAATGTGGTTTAAATCAAAATGAACTGAAAGATTGAGAAATGTCTAAAGCAGGGGTGTGGAACTCCAGTCCTAGAGGGCCGAGGTCCAGCACCTTTTAGTGATTTCCCTGCTCAGAAACACCTGGATCACTTCATCATTCAGATTTAGTGAATGTGTTTGAGGAGGGGAACCATTAAACTGAGCTGGACCCAGCGCACCAGCACCGGCGTGTGAGACCCCTGCTATAAAGACTGAGCATAAGGGAATCCATCACTCTGCTGTATCCTCAATGGAAGTCTCAAATTCCCACAACCACATGACAAAGGCAATTTGTTCCTTTATACGCACTGAAACACACGTCACTGATCATAAATTAACTACAGTTCAGGGAGTTGTGCCTGCGATTGGAGGGACAGGGCTTCAAATCTTAGGACTGCTAATGGCACCACTGAGGATCCCTTGAAGAAGATATACACACACGGCTCCCCAGGCGCTGCGCCGCTACCTCCCCCTGGTTCACTTGGTGAATGGGTGAAATGAGAGAATTCCACACTGATCACACTGTGCTGTGGTGTGGTGTGTTCATGTGTGACAAATGGCCACTGTACACTAATACAAGCACAGACAGGAAAGAGGACATTTGACCACATGTGAGGAGCAAATCCTGCCCAACTCCTATCCTGGCTGATTAGAATCAAGCATTCCCAGCACTAAGGTTGTTTTTTTTTTTGTTTTGTTTTTTCAGGAATTCCGAAGTCAATTCTATGTGACTAGAATCAATAGACCTGATTTGAAGGTTTTTTTTTTAATTGTTTGTTTATTAAATTCTAATGCTGGCGGAAAGGGACAATAATAAAAAGACAGTTTCCAAATACTAAATAAGGGCAATCATCTAAAAAAAACAACAACAACAACAAAATAAAACGAATATATATATATATATATATATATATATAAAAAATAATCCCTACCATAAATGTGCTACCACTGATCAAGCGAAGACCTGCTAGCTCAGTGCTGAACTAATGGATGCGCACCAGGGAAAGTGTTTTCCCGTTGTTTCCAAAGTAAAAGAGAACAAACCATGTCTAATGGAAACACACACTTGTAATTTTTCTAATATATGAATGTTTCTGTGTGGAATCAAAAGCTTAACGTTGACCCTTGAATCCCAGATGACTGAGGATCAGAGAGTCACTTGAGGATCATGATGATGCGGAGGCCTGGACCTCGGTACGTCCAGAAGATATGATGTCACATAATCAGGAGATTCAAAAAGTTCTGATAATGCCATGGCCGAGTGTGCGATAAAGCCAGCACCCCAGGACTACCCAACCAACTGTGATGTGCCTGGTTCTCAGCTGGCCTCAGAACAGCAAAGGTTTTCCCCAAAGGAAGAGAAGTGCCATTGTTTATTCAGCCTTGAACAAGATGCTACTCTCCTCGGAGTGACTTTGACTTCCTGAGGTGTACATACTAGAGGGAGACCGATGTATCAGTTTTGCCGATTATTCTGCACTGATAGTTCATTCCCGGAACTATCGGTTATCGGCGAGGTTGCGTCAGAGCTGAAGCGGCTGAGAACGTCCTTATACAGTGCAAGAGCAACATATCTATGGCAAGAGCCGCCATGTTACACTGGACTATCCTACACTTGAATTTCTTGCAGTTCTTTAACAGGACTAGTTAAGTTTCTCCTGTTTCGCAAGTTCAAATTTGTTGTTATTTGAGGTGCATTTTATTATTCATTATGTATTTAACTTTTTATTTATCTGGATTGTTATTTTTTGTTTCAGTTTGTCTTTAATTTACCTCAATATTTATCAATATATTCATAATTATTTCATACATTTTCATGATTCAGTACAGTTTTTTGTTAGTTTTTTGTAATAAAGTTCAGAAATATTTACATGGAGTGTTTTGATTTAGTTTTTTAATCCAGTATCCATTTTAAAAACTAGTACGGACCAACTTAGCTATCGGTATTGGTAAAATTCAATATCGGTCGACCTCTAGTACGTATTATAGATAAAGAACAGATTATGTGGACAATTTACAAATGGTGTTTTTAAATTGTAAACTTTATGCAACCTTGTCTTTTTACTTCAACTATTCCAGAGACATCATAAAGGTGGAGAAGGTTCAACGATTGAAAACGTTTGTAGCACTCCACATGCCATCTTTTTACGGGGACATTCTTCCTTTAAAAAGAGCCCTTCAGCTTCCCGGGAAAGATGGCTGTCCTCCATACCGAGATACACACATGCACAGTGACAAGAACAACTTCGTAAAAAAAAAAAAAAACCTTAACCCTAACCCTAAACCTATAACCTACTTCATTTGGTCCCGTTTTAACAGGGATTTCAAATATGCCTTAAAAAGTTTGCAGCTTTATAGGTCTCTCCCTATTCAAAAGATCTTTGTATTCTATGGCAGCCAGACTGCAGTGCATGCATCGTTCAGCATGCTGATGAAGCTGCTCTGTTTAGGCTCCATTTGTGGCTACATCAGCAATCAATTACAAACCCCCATTACAATTAGCATGGGATTGCATGCTTGTTTGTTTGTTCTTTTGTTTTATTTATAGGATTTGAAAAGACCATCTGGCCTTTAAATTGTGTGAATGTTCATGAAAACACAAGTTTAAAGTAATCAAAGCAATATTTTTTTAATTAGTGCGAATGAGAAACTAAAACACAGCCATGAATAGTTTCAGGTTTGCTATCACTTTTGACATGTGCACAAAAGGGTAAATTACACTTGAACAGGTGCACGGACCAGCATTGGCTTACAGATGAACAGAAGGAGAGATGAACAAATGAAGAAGTATAAACACGGATGAGTCAAAATGCAAGCAATGACTGGCTGATAAGTAGCTGTTGAAACACACGTTCAGCAGTTGGTTCCCTGTGAGAAGTCACTCCACCCCAAAACAGACTTCTCGAAAATTCTCCCACAAGCAAAGCCTGAAGCATTACTAACTTTTAATATACCCAGAGATGGCTGGAGCTTTAGCAGACACACATTTAACTATTTACTGGTATAGTTGCTCTCGCTCTGTGAGGCACAGTAACAACGACTTCCTCAATTAAGCAGTTCAGGCAGACCTGGTCTTCAAGCAGCTCTAAAATTAGCCTCTTCAACCAGGGTCCTCACTCTTCCGGACACAATGAGGCCACGTTTGACCCCAATGCTGCAAACCCTGTGCACACAAGTGGACCCACGGGACCAGTGGATTACTACACAGTCCTCCAGGGACCACAGTCAGTGAGAAAGCCACGCAAAGCCGCTGCATTTAGGCGTGTTACTCAGTAATAGTGATGAAGCGGGGACAGACCGCTCCAAGCAGGGTCCAGAGGTGCCCTGTCTAAGACAGAGGCTTTATTATTTCAGCAGCACGGTGCATGTTTGTCTTGGCTGACCTCCTTCTTACCCTCTTTGCCCTCCTCCCCCTTTATAGAGAAAACTCCCCATCGCAAAGTAAGGGGAGTGCCCGTTTTCCCACATTTTTCCTGTGGACGAGCGCCATTTATCCTATCACAGCAGGAGGACGACAAAAAGCCATCACTCACGCCGAACAACACACACAAACGCTCTCACAAACTCCCAGCATGCCTCCCACAGCACTGGTGTCATGCCGGCCACAAACCACAGTCGAGTTTCTGCGGTTTGTGGATATGCAGACAACGAACAGCCTAATGCACAAACATTAATTACTCGCCTTCAGAAGTCTTAAAACAACCGACAAACCCGAGCCGGGGTGGGCGATGCGGCTGAGGGCCAAAAATAACCTCAAGATAAGTGAAGTCATTTCAATAAAACATGGTTGTAACGTTATACTTGGTTATTAACGGTTACAAATTGTACAAAGAACAAAAAGCAGAAACCAGCAAAACTGTTTTTCGGTAAATAATGAGTATAGTGACATTTTTATTTAGTCAAATGTTTTAATTTTTCTAGGGGGGCTGCAAAAATAAGATTTGGATAAGATTAAATGGACACATATATTGGGGAAAATAAGTGATACGAACACACAGTCTTCTGATTTCAGGGGCAATTCTCTAACCAAAAGGCCACCGGCTGCCCTTTAACAACAACATGTGGCAAAAAACCCAGCTTTGACACTTTAAATGTTTCGAAACAGGAAATTTTAATATTCTACTGCAGATTTGTCTCTCGTTCTCATTTGCATTCTTTCATGGAATTCTAATCAGGATGTTTTTGCAGAACAGTTACTTCACGGTACAAGAGGATAACTTTGCAAACGAATGCAGTCCTTTGTTTGTTTGTTTATTTTCCAAAGTATTTTTTCAAAGCAGTCTGTAGAGTTGAGCTCTATAGAAAGTATTCATGTTATCAAACCTAAAGCAACACTACAACCCTAAAATATCATAACATGGCCCACCTTAGCATTTCCCAACTCCACCAAAAACTTTTTTTTTTTGGGCCAACCAAATGAAGCTAATAACTGTAGCTGAACGTTCTGCAGATATGCTCTGATATTACATCTTTGTATGTGAACACCCACAAAGCTGAAGCGATAACCAGCAGTAAAGTGACGACGAGGCGCACGTACTTCCCTCCCTCCACACTCTAATTGGTTAATAATCATTTCCTGAGTCAGATCAAGCGCCCACACACCGACTCAAAATCGGCCCAGACTTATTAGCTCTTTCCAGCATAGCTGATCCTGAGTAGTATTAAAATACACCTTACATAATCTCCAGGCACTCCACGCATGCAAGCTCCTCTGTAGGTACTGACCTTGGACTCACCCCGGCATGGTGAGACATTTCAGAGTCGTTTTGTTTCTCTAGTAGTCTGAGAGGGTCCCAGTTTTAAAAAAAGCCCCACAAAAATAGCCAATCTGACCAGGAGGTGGAACAGTAATGTGAAATGTTCATCACTTGATGAAAAAGAACTACCATCACTGACTGAATCCTGTTGGGAGGATGCTACCATACCAAACACATTTGAGACATACCAACGCTTTACATCCTAAACATTCTTGAGCAATCATGATTATTTTATTTCTGTTATCAAAGTCATTTCATTCTTATCTTAGTCTGATCTGTCCTTGGACAACATCTCCTCAGCATTCTTTACATCTGCGCTTTCGGCAGTTAAGCTGTTGCAGTGAAACAAAACCTGGGACGTGCAGTGCGGGTCCTCAAGGGACGTTTAAGGCAGACAAATTCAATGTAAAAGACCGGCTCTGTATATAAAACAAGCTCTGGGTCCAATTACGCCGACTCTGCAAAACCTCTATCGAGACTAAAGACAAAATAACCAAGGATGCACCAGTGAGGGAACTGTGAGCATGAAACCTGAAACTTTACATACAGTTACAATACAGACAATTACAGAAATCGGGACTATTCCCAGCTTGTTGAACATCAAAGGGAAATCTAACATGTGTTACTGTTTGTTTCCAAATGCCGTAAAATGCATTGAAGAGAGCTAGCCCTGCCTTCTCCTTCACCATTACAGCACTGTAGCCCAGCGGGGTCTACCTGACCTCTTTCAAGGTTTTGAATATCATTCACATTTAAACATCAGATGGCAATGCTTATTTTTTTAAAGCAATTAAGTCACATCGATACGATTCCGATAATAACCGTACATTCCTAAAAATAACAAAAACTACAAAAGCTATTGACAAAAATCCAGTAAATGCAAATGTACTCGTCTTCAAAACAGCATTCCAAAGTGTGGATTACGCATCAGTACAGAATTATTAAAGGTTCCTGCCACTTAATAATATTCAAATTAATTCTAATGTATCTCCCAAAATCAGTAGATTTGCACAGAAATGACAAAAGATGGAAAAGAAAACGTGATAAATTAGGGCAGTCGGGATTAATCAATTATAACCGGTTACTTGGTGAACTGTTTTACAATAAAAATGGTCTTCACACATCATGATGAAGTCAAAGTTGGCCTGTAGGTGGTGCTATAAATAGCTTCTGTGTGAATCACTGAAAGAGAGATAACCCACACCAGCACAACACAATACTGCACCACAGTTGGAATTGACTCATTTGACCAAGAAGAAAAATTATAAATCCTGTTTCTATGACATTTCATTATTTGTTAAAATAATCTTTGGATGACTGGATTATCATTAAAACCGTGGGAGCTCTGCAAGGTATTTTATCCCAGTAATAAATGTTGTTTTCAAACGGTATAAAAATAATGCCACGTTTTCATTTTAATGCAGGTTTTTCTTAAACAACAGTACTACAAGGCCTAACCACAGCTGAGATCAGTGGAATTAGAGGCTGTAGAAAAGGGTGTATTTGTTAATCTTGGAGCAAATAAAACATCGGTCTCGTAAGCAATGGGACGGCCTAGAGGCGTTTGACCGACTTTACATAGGATGCACTAGACAAATTCCACTCTGTGTATAAATCAAACATCTGCCACGACTCAGTGGAAGCTGTAAACACTGTGACGCTATTAAAGGCTTGTTTACGTTCCTCAACATGCAGACTTCACTGGAACCTCATAGACAAATGACGCTTGTAAGGTGTGGCCTAAATAAGAGATGGAGATTAGGTATGCATGTTAGGTGTGATGCTGGACCGTGTTTCGACTAAATCAGACCTTTAACCAACTGACGTGCAAATGGTCGTCCAGTCCTGACCAAAGTTCAATGGCTTGTGGAACGTTTTCTTTTGTAAAATAAACACATGTTATCAGTCTGGTAATGCCCGGTCTTACCGAGCATACTCTTTGTGGACAAAAGTTTTGGGATGCCTGCCCATTACACCAACAACGACTTTAACGACAGTGCATTCAAATACATAGACTTTAATATGAAACTGGTCCCTCTTTGCAACTACACCAGCTTCCTTCCTTTGGAAGGCTTTCCACAAGAGTTCTATGAGATTTTATACCCTTTTATTCTGTAGATAATTAATGAGGTAGAGCACTGAAGATAGACAAGAAAGTCTGGCTCGCAATATCCGTTCCAGTTCATTCCAAAGGTAATGGATGAGGTTGAGGTCAGGATTGAACCAGTCAAGTTCTTTCAAAACAAACTAATCCAACCATGCCTTTATGGACATTAATTTGTGCACTGGGGCCCAAGAAAGCTGAAATAGAAAATGTTCTTCCCCAAACTGTGTCCACAATGTTGGAAGCATGGCGTAGTCCAAAATGATTTGGTGTGCTGAAGCATTTAGATTACCCTTCACTGGATGCAAGAGGTCAATATATAATGTGTGTCCCAATACTTTTGCTCATATAGCGTATGTGGCCATGAGTTAATGCTCAGCTACAGTAAGGGAAAATGTGTGTGAGGCAACATTCGTAACAGTGTACATCAGTTATGTAAAAGCTCTGAAAGGAAGAACAATCATAAACACAATTGCAAGCCTTCATGCCCTCCCCGAAGCATAAAGGCCACATACTTTAGCTAAAGTGAGTGGGCACAACGGAAAGGTCCAAAAACAAGGGCAGCTCTCAACAGGCAGGAGTTTAGTGGGTCATCACGCATCTTCCAAGCTTATCCAAACATCGCCCAGAACTTGTATGGAGTATGAAAGAAGCAATATCTCTGCACATCACTTCATGGATGAAAAGAGTGGAGGGTAACCTACATACCATCGTTATCTCCCAGGCACTACAGAAGAGCCCATTAGGAACAAACCATTAAAATAATCACAGAATCCTGCATGGAAAATCCGCGAAGAAGATTTAGCTCATCAAAAAGACTGACTGCAATTTAAGAAAACGAGTTTGAAAAAAAGTTGGAGAACATTTTAATTTCGTTCTCTCTGTGAGGAAAAAACCCCCACTACAAATGATGACAACAGTGGTGATCTTGGCGTCGTCAAGGTAGGCTTTGTTGTTTTTTTTTTATTTCAAATCAAGAGACGATGACAAACTAGGAGACAGCTGTGAGACTTTCTAAACTCTTCTGTCCACCCAAGCTCCCGAAGATGATCTTTAAATCCAAGCAGTCATGGAACCCGGTGCAGTTTTTTAAACAAAAAAACGAAACTTACCAACAGCTGGTCCAGTTTTCCACAACGAACAGGAGAAATGATATCAGAATTCGCAGTCTGCACACATTCTTAATGTTCTCAGTTTCAGTCTGATCCGAGACACATATCTAGCATCCCACATGCAGCTCCAACTTTACTTTGTGTAATTAGTGGAGCCCCGAGTTTCACTCCGCCCACTCATGCGTTCATGCGGCTGCGCAGAACTTGCGATTTACAAATCAAACGCACACGGTGTTTCCACCATGACCACGTAGTGAAGATCAGCTCACTCGCCGCAAGACCCTCTCCGCCCGAAGTACGCACAGATAAAGCCAAAAAGCCTGATTTGCTCTGTAGTCATGGTTTGAAAGTGTATGATTTAATAGTCTTAAATCGTCTGAAATCATGTGTGGCGTATTATAAGGGCTTTTGATTAAGCTAAAACCGACTTTATTCACATGTACTTGGAGCTGCGAAAAGTTGTGAAGAGAGCAAATTTAAACCCATTCTCACTTGGTCCGAACTATTCGTTAATTCTAAATTCTTACATAAATATGCTGAGGAATGCATTCAACAACTTTAGACAAAAGTGTATGCATATGTTGCTGAACTGTTTTACCGCTGTACGTCAGTGCAACGGAATTTACATGCTGTAACCATAGACTACACTATATGGACAAAAGTATTGGGACGCCCGATCATTCCACCAACAGGGACTTTGATGATATTCTATTCAAATACATATATTTTAATATGGGGTTTGTTACCCCTTTGCAGCTATAATAGCATCGGTTCTTCTTTGAAGGCTTTCAACAAGATTTCTGAGTTTCATGAGGTCAGGCACTGAGGTTGGACAGAAAGGTCTCGCTCGCAATCTCCAGTTCGTCCTAAAGGTATTGGATGAAGTTGAGGTCTGGACTCATCCTAACATGTCTTTATGGAGCTTGCTTTGTGCAATGGGGCACAGTCATGGTGGAACACTAGACGTTTTCCGAAAACAGAAAAAAGTTGGAAGCATGGTGTTGTCTAAAACGTCTTTGGGTGCTGCTACATTAAGTTAGCCCGTCAACTGAAGTAAGGGCCTAATGGCTAACCCTGAATGAACAGGTGTTTCAATACTTTTGTCCACATAGTGTACGTTGTTAAGACTGGAAAGGACACATCTGGATATTTCAGTTAAAAATGGTGAGTGGATCGGCAGCGCCCCCTGGTGCTAAAAGGGAGATAAATACCCAAATAACCATAATTGGTGTGCTTTTGGGAATAAAGATGGACTTTCATCTTCAGGACAAGGCAACGACAACGAACATCTACATTCTATTTTTATTGAAGTTTGAAAAACAAATGAACAGCCTAGAGAAACGTCTTAAAAACCATATAAATCTATGTACAAACAGGAGTGTAGGAGTTACTTATTGTATTTGTAACCAGTGTTTATCTAAGAAAATAATATTTCCCTCATGTTTCTTAACAGTAATATTCCAGAAAAGTTAAAACAGGAGTTAGAACAGGTGTTATGTGCAAAAAAGGAACACTATAATCAATAACCTTGGTCTAAAATGCATATTAATCCCCAAAATACTGAGGAACAGCTTGTCAGGTGCAGGCAGAGGCAAATTTTAACATAATCAAACTCCAGCAGCTCCTATTACATTAATTTCTCAAATAGTCTGTACCTGACAAACTGACTTGAATAGAACATAACCGATACTTTTAACCCTGAGCACAGATGACTGAACAACAGCTGGTCATTTATATAATAATAAAAAGTGGAAAATATTAATAATAATAAAACATATATTATTAACAATCATAAAAACAACCATATAAAAGGTACAAGTTCCAATGTACAGACAGCTATTCAATTTGGTTATTAAAGGTCACTACTGATATCCGCACACAAATTAGCTTTTTGTAGCAACTGTGGAAGGTCAGAGAAGTCCCATTTGACCTAATGAGGATCTGCAGGGGAGAACTCTGTGCCTACGTTCAGTGTGTTCGAGAAAATTTCTATTTATTTTGTATGTGTGCGAGAGATCATTATTCCAAACCTGCCTATTTCTGATTTACAACTCTGATCACACTAGTACCCAGCTTAGCCACTACAGTTGGTTATGAGACTTAACGGGACTTTTGCTGACATCCGGTAAAGATTGCCCGACCTGGCAACAGTTGCTACAAAAAACTCTCTCCAAGTCTTTTGGGACTCCTCAAAATAAAACATCCAAAAGACCAGTCAAACAAATAAAATTAACTATACAACGTTCACACCTTCTCAAGCTTTCTCAAGCAATGGCTCTCAGCCTCAGCTCTGGCTTCTCACCATCTTGAAAGGCTTCACGCGTCCTCTATCTAACACGCTAGCTACTGACGGGTCCGGTAATTAGCCGAAGTTGAAGTTAGGGCAGGGAGAACGCTGAACTGTTCGGGATAGTGAGATCCCAGATTGGGAATGGGCAGCCCTGATGCAGAGTGATTAACGAGGTCATGGGGTGTGGAGTGTGGGTGTGGATGGGAATCAGATGGGTTTGGTGGTGCTGTTGTAGACAAATTTATCTGTGTCCTCCACAGGATACGAGTATGAACCATTGACGGCGACACGCTGGTGCCTCGCCCCTTGCTGCTTTTTGCTCTTAACAAAACAGTAACCAATCACGCCCAGCAAGACGAAGATGGCCACGCCCAGCACCACAGCTATGCCGATGGAAGCTGAGGGAGGGAGAGAAAGGCGGTTACTGACAGAACCATGAGGAGTTTTAAAGTGAGAGAAATCATGAATATATTGTTATATTTTTCCCAGATCACTCAAACCTGCTGACAAATTAGGTTGATTTAAAGAAAAGTAAATAAAAGACATTTTCTTCAGAAGACCAAAGGTCATGGTAAGGGCCTAGCGGAGTCTAGAACTTGTTCCTGTGATAAGTGGGGATGGAAGGAGTAAGAGATTTATGGCTGATTTAATTTTATAAATTAACGAACCCTTATAATCATGCGCAAACAAATTCTCTCTCTGCCTCTAACCCCCAGGGAACACTGTGTGGGAAGAGTACCTTATCCAAGCATTTGGGATTCGAACCCACAACCTTCTGATTACAGAGCCAAAGTAATTTAACATCAGTTAAATTTTATGTTTAAATTTTATTGAAAATCTAATAATCTTAGATAATCTCATTCATAAAGATTGCAGTATATCTGAGAGTGCGCAAAACCAAAAACAAATCTGTCCTCCATTTCCAAGACTTCCTTTTTGTTATTAAAAATAAAACAACAGAATTTTAAAGCTGCTTAAACAGGTTTATAGACTTTACTTTCAATGGCTTGCTTGTGCGGTCCTCCTGACATCATAAAAACAAAACATGATTTTACCCTGTATACTATTAAGTAGAAAAGTCATGTGCCTTATATAATTTCTACAAATAACATTACAGTTAGTTTTTCTTCCACCCCACTCACCTTGGTAACTGTCAAGAATAGCCATGTCAGAACCCACTTAAACTAAATATGTCCTGAAGCATGTGTGGGATTATTAAGGCATAATGGCGACACCTAGTGGACACAAGCTTGTTTTGCTTTTTAGCCGCAAAAATGGTCTTAAAGCAGTGCAAAGACAAACCTCAGACACGTCTTGCCTGACTGATTACATTTAAAGTGAGGGGAAAATTGTATCAATTATTTTTGGCCAATGTAATTTAAACAGCTTTGTAGTAACACAAGTGTTAAACAAACTGGAACTGAAATGGTGATGTTACAACTGATTTGTATGTTTTAACCCTCATTAGATGGCAGGAGGTTAGAAAAGATTGGACAGTTACCTGTACTGCTGTCACCTGTCTGCTTCTCAAAGACACCACGTCTGGCATAGGCATCTTGTTCTGCAATTAATGTATCAGTGAATAGTTATTAGTTACAGATAAACAGACATGCTACATAGCTCAACTGAAGGATGTTCATCAACAAAAGATCTCAACTGATGATACACTGATGAGTCACTTTAGGCACGCCTATGTTATACCTTCATGCACTGTCCACTTTTTTAAGCTCCACATACCATACACTGATCAGCCATAATGTTAAACCTAATATACTGAAGGTCCACTTTGTACTAGACTGACTTTGACCTTCTGAAGTCATGCTGTGGTGTCAGACACCAAGACGTTAGCAGCATATTCCTTTAATCTAGTCTCCTTTATGTCTTGTGGGGACTCCATGGATGGTACGGATCAGACTGAGATCTGGTGAATCTGAAGGCCATGTCAACTCCACGAACACTTTGTCATTTTTCTCAAACCATTCATGAACATTTTTTACAGTGTAGCTGGAAGCATTATTGAAATGAAAGAGGCTCCTTCCATTAGGGTATACTGGTGCCATGAAGGGGTGTACGTCTTCTGCAACAATGTTTAGAAAGGTAGTTTGGGTCACAGTAATATCCACATGAATGCTGGGACACAAGTTTTTCCAGCAGAACACTGCATTAGGCATCATACCACCTATTCTGTCTTTCTTACTTCCCACACTGCACCTCTTCCCCAGGTAAGCATCTCACATGTGCCTGGCCATTCACTTGTGATTATTCAGACCAAGCAACCTTCTTCCATTGCTACACAGACCAGGTCTGATGCTCACATGCCCAAAGTAAGTGCTTATAGTGGGATCAGCATTGAAATTATGATCGGTCTGCAGCCCAAATCAGGCATCTGTGGCACACTTTATTGAATACATTTCTAACATATCCTGCACCTTTTTCAAGGATTTGCGAGTCAGTTGCTCTATGGGATTGGAACAGATAGCCCTCCTTCTTCATGGACATCATTAAGCCTTGGCCACACCAGTTCACTAGTTTTCCTTCCATAGTGCACTTTTGCTAGGTCCCACAAGTCCTGCCTTTTTGGAGATGCTCTGACTCACTGGTTAACCATCACAATTTCGCCCTTATTAAGAGTCATTATGACTCTTATATTTGCCCATTTTCCTTACAGTTCCCTTTACTGCCCACTACATCCCACCCCTTGTCAGGCTCCACAGTAGCAAGGTAATTAAGGTTAATCAATTTACCTCTTATTGATTTTAATGTGGATTATTGGTGTATATATTGGGGGAAATAATGATTTGATTCCCCGCTGAATTTGCAAATTTGCTGTAAAATGAACAGTCTGAAATTTATGAGGTCGTATTCTTTTTATGAAAAGAGACAATCTTAACCAAAAATCAAGGAAAAAAATTAATTTATATAAATTTTTATCTCAAGAGGGATTTGGGCCACTTTTCTTTACAGAAACTTTGCCCGTGGAGGTGGAGAGGGTGGAATGAAAAAACTGATTCTGTGGACAGGTGTGCTTTATACACATAAGTTAAGACCAGGAGTGTCTGTAAGTGGTAGATTGATTGTAATCTGATAGATTAAAGGGCATTAAAAGGCACAATAATGTGACACCTAAATATTCTGTCTGGCTTTTTTTTTTTTAATGTACAAAAAACATACTTTCTATATGTAGTATCTCTCTCATATATGTCTTCACTTCAACAAAAAATCAGAAGTTATTTGTAATTTTTCTTTAATTTAATGTCAAAATACCATGTGGTGCGACCAATAATAACTAACTATATTAAATTCAAAATAAAATCTAATTTTTGTGGCTGAAACATTCAAAATGTAATCAGTATGATTAAGTGAATGGTATTTTAAATAATTATCAGTTTTATGTAGGGATGGACTGAAAATTTGCCCACCGAAATGTTTGGGCCGAAAATGGCAACAAATGCATATTCGGTTTTGGGTGAATTTGCTTTTTTTTTTTTTTTAATCGCGCCGAAACTGTGATGACGCAATCATGACGCAGACGACGCAACTACGGCCTCTACTAGTCTGATTGGATTAGTATAAGCATGTTCTCCCATTGAAGAAGAATTTGACAGCACTTCGAACTGTGTTGTGTTCACTTATAAAAGAATGGTCACTTTCTGTCTGTTATTAAAAAGAAAAGTTTTCCAGTGATTAAAGTTAATATATGTCAGTGTTCGTTTTGATACACTATTTTGTTACAAACCTACAGAGAATTTTGTTTTCACCAGTTTTTAAAGCACATGTTCTGAATGCAATTTATTCAAGCAATTCGCTAGAATATTAAATTTGAATTCACTAGTTTTATGAGAAAAGATATTTAAATGTATAATATTTCAGCTATCTTGCTTTTAAGCTGGTTATGGGTGGGACCAAGGAAAAAGTTTTTTTTCAAATGTTATTTTATAATGTGCATTGTCTGAATGCTAAATAAATATATTTAAAGTTTTGTACAGATTTATTATTTTAGTAATTTAATAATAATAATAATAATTTATTTCAGTTTTATGTTTCCATTTTCAGCCAGGGTGTTTCCTCATTTTCGGTTTTGGCCCAAGAAAGTCCTTTGGTGCATCCCTAGTTTTATGTATTTTACAGAAAAAATGAGTCAATTTACTACTTTTAATTTGGTGATGGAGATGTTCTAGAGCTAATATAAGAGATCATATTTTACAAAACTCAAAAGTAATGAAAACACTTATTTCTAAACACTTGATATTACTGACAATTTGTAAAAAATATTAAGTTTGTTAAAAATAGATGTGCCTATTAAACTGCCTCATGTATGTTAAGCCAAACTCACCATTGACTCCCGTGCAGATCTTCATGCAGCGATCTTCTTCTTCAAAGCGATTATCGTTGCCTTCACAGCCTCCAAAGTTGAAGCGGTTGCACTTGAGTTCGTAAGGATTGTAGTACCACTTCGTAAAGCTAGCACGGCAAGGGCCTGTGACTGGAGGCTGTGTGCAACGAGCTAAGAACAGAGAAACATGGTGTAAAGAACATGAGGAAAAAATAATTCTGAAAGTATTTTCTGGGTGAATCAATAATCCAAAAAAAAAAAAAAAAGAAAAATCACTGATGAGCAAACAAACCTTTGTCCACATCCACATGTATATCAAGCAATCTACGAAACTTTCGGTCATCTGTGTAGGAGGAACATTCTTTTATTAATAAACAACAGGACAACAAAAGGGCCAAAGGGGGTAAATTAAACTATACACACAAAAACACGAACACACAGTAACCCCCCCACTTTAACACAGATCAGCAGTTGATCTACAACAGGGGTGCCCAAACTTTTTCCTATGAAGGGCCAAAAACCAAACCTGACTGAGGTGCCATGGGCCAAAAGTAAATTTTGCGTCATATATCAAAGTGGATTATATTAAAGTTGCTATGGTTTCCCCTTATTTATTTAATAATATTTAAAAATACATATAAAACAACTCTAATCTGATTAACTAATTCAATTTTATTTGTAAAGTTTTGCATTTTAATGAACTTATTACAATAAAAACAAACAATCTTCATGTGTTCGCCGCTGTACTTTGAGGAAGCTGCAGAATGTTTTGTTTCATAATGACGACAGATATTGTTCTCATTTAAAACAGCAACCGACTGTTTGCAAAGTAGATATACTGCCTTTGATTTGACTTCAGTGAATAAAAACTCGGAATTGCCAAACTTTAAAGAAATTTCTCGTCTGTGTGCCACCGCCTTGATTTCTCCATTATTGCGCTTGCAAAGCAGGCTGTGTTGCACCTTGAATTGCGCATGCACGAAAAAAAAAAAAAAAAAAATTTAATTAAACATTTAATATCAGTTTACTCTTTTGTAGTTCAACAATAAAACAAACAAAAATGTTATGTCAAACTACAAATGATGATCCGCGTCAAAGGCATCCCCCTCCCCGCAGGCCCTAGTTTGGGTATCTCTGATCTAAAATGTAAAATACTGATATGACTCCTAAATAAACTGTACATATTAATGCAGGGGTTGTTTTTTGTATGTGCGGTCGTTTTCTTTGGTATAAGCAGGGTAAATACAGTAATAAATACATTTATAGACAGTAATAAAAACACAGGGCATTAAGAAGAATAAAACAAAAAACACTAGAACACTCGAGGGAGAAATGCAGGACTGCAGCTGCCAGAGGGCAGCAGTCAATTTATAGCACGAATAAATGAAAAACGTACATGGATTGGCTACATTGCAGTGGATTTTTATCATCCCAGGACAAGCTTTCTTTGTGTTTCTCTCCACAATTCCAAAATATGTATACAGTTATATTTAATATGGAATGTAGCTGAATTTACCATAGTATTACAAAATGAGTAAATTATATTTTTCTTAATACTGTGGCACTAAAATGCATGAAAAATTATACCTTGCCACGAAAAAAAATTAAGAGGATTTGTGCAGTTCCTGCAAATCTGCAGGCATTTCTGCAAACAATTATTCATTTGGTTCTAAGAAAATATCCATGAATTACTAAATATGTGAATGCGCGGGGGGGTTTACTATATATACACACACACATGACTTGACTGCCTGTTTGTTTAGATTTCTTTATCTCAGTAAGTTTTATGCCATAAAAACTTAAATTAATTCCAGTTTCCAAGACAAAAATACATCAGAATGCAATTTCTGCAGTATGACTTGAACACAGATACCTACATTTGTCACACTGTTCCTCATCGGAGCCATCACTGCACTGCGT
>JBBKCR010000001.1:34532745-34547707 GCA_037577295.1 Ladigesia roloffi
ACAAGCATTTCACTGCATATCGTACTGTGTATGACTGTGTACGTGACAAATAAAATTTGAATTTGAATTTGAATTTATTTTTGCTCTGTCTTTTTTGAACAGGTTGCCAGTGTAGGGCCAGACAATGTTCCGCAAAAAGAAAAAGAAGAGGCCGGAAATTTCTGCACCAAAGAACTTTGAGCACAGAGTCCATACCTCTTTTGACGCTAAGCGTGGGGTATTTGTGGGGCTGCCAACACAATGGCAGAGTCTAATAGAGAACCTGCGGAGACCCAAACCCATGGTGGACCCTTCCAGAATAACACCAGTGGAACTGAAACCAAAGAAGGTAGGCATCATACAGTCCTTCAAATCTTCTAGAAAATATTTAAGGTTTGAAAAGAATTATCAGTACAAATACTGGTAAAACAAATATTTAGTCACTATTATAGAAGTAAAAAAAGATCATCCCAATCTAGATGCAGTCGTCGTGGTTTATAATAGGTCATACTCTAAGTGGACAAAAGTATTGAGATGCTTGATCATTACACCACCAGGCACTTAATGACATTTCATACTAGTTAGAATCCTTAAAAACAGGTGTGTCCCAATACTTTTGTCCACATAGTGTACGTTTTATTTTTCTAATATTAATCACATTCTCATGGAATGATTAAAGAAAAATGCAATTTCCCTACTATTCATATACAATGAAAGCTTTGTTGAAGATGCATGTGCTTCCCAGGCCATTTCCATTCATTTTGAATTCATTGTAGCTGTGACATCACAACCATGAACCTATTTACAAAGGACCACCTAATCATTCTGGAACAGTTTAGCCTGCCGGTTCACTTTGAGGTTTTGTTTCAGACTGTGTGTTGCAAAGTTCTTAGATAAGACACTGGTTAGGGAGAAATGGATTAAATGAAGTGCAGTTCCTGGATATCAGGAAGCAAATGACCCAGTCATAGTTTCAAAAATTAGGTCATAAACTTTCAATTTGAGCTTAGATCTTAGCCGAGCTTCTGAACCTTCTTCTACATTCAAAAAATTCCATTATTCATACCCACGACAGCATTTATTTCCCTTAAGAGAGTGTCTTGAATCGGGTAATAGCGCTGAGAACACATGCTTTTTTACCCTACTGTCATATTGCCTCCTTATCTATCATGGGTCTGGACTAACAACCCTGCTATGTACACCAGCTCAAGGATGGGAATCCTTGGAGGGCACCAAGATTTATTACTCCATGCTGGCAATTAATAACGATCCACGCTGCCTAGCCACCAGTGTCAGACTCAGGGATAAAAACTGCAGCTCCAAGCAAAGGGAACGTTGCAGAGCACTAGAGCTCAACCGTCCCACATTTCTCCATGGTCATAGTGCATGATTAGGCTTCATCATACATAAAAACCAGTAAAACCTCCCACGTGGTGTCCTTGTCCACACCGATGTTGTTAAAAGCCACGGCTTCAGGGTTTTTATGTGGACGTTGCCAAATACAGCCATGTGATTTTAGATTCTGACATGTGAACATTTCAACTGTAGTATATGGTAATGTAACTTTTATTCCAATTCCTGTTCATTCTGGATGATTTAATTTGGTCCTTTGTCATGTTAACCTTAACAACTTTTTTCACATCAAATTATGAAAGAATACTTTTTAGAATGCTGAACACCGGAAAGGTTTAGAGGTGGTCCTACATTACCTGTTTGCTGGTGTGCTTCTTTTTATCCCCTCACTCTCCCTTACACCCACAAAAGAGTGAAATCAAGCATGGCTTCCCTTTAAGATTGAGTAGGAGACCGCTGGGCTTTCATCTGGTAGGTTAACCAAGCCAGTTCTCCCGAATCACACTGGTGCTGTGCGTCACTGCTGAGTTCCGGGGCACATTTATACCTCCTGTCAAGGACAGAGTGATGGAAGCACATGGCAACTGACAGCAAAATCTTTTGTGGCTTAAACCGCCTATAAACTTGCTTTGAAATGGAAGCTGTTATCAAGCTAGATTTAAAGTAATGTGTGCTTTGTGTGGCCAAAAATTGTTTTGCTGATCTTTATTATATTTATTAGTTTATTATTTACTCTTTATTGATTATCTTAATGTTTAACCAGATGATTTAGACGGAAACATCCAAGACACATTTTGCAAAACATATGTCCCAAAATCTTGGACAGAAATTACACCGTGTTATATGTTTGGGAACACTTTTGCTGTTTTTGGATCCTGAATTTTCTTGCTGTCACTTTGCAGTTGAAAACCAATAGCTGAGCATGAATGGGCCATTTCGGCACAGATCAGTCAAAGTGGCCAACAGCTGGGTGCATGTGAAGAAGGCAAGCCAGTGGGCGCATCCTAGTGCTTTGGGTAAAACCTTGCTGCGCAGATTTGGGTCGTGATATTCAAATGGATGTTACTTGCAGGGACACTTAAGGGCCTGATCAAGTTCTTACGATATTCCCTAACGATGTTCCCTAATGGTGGTGGGCTAAAATGTAACCTGCCTCATTGCAAAAGTTTGTTTATTTCACTAAACACTGGTGTAATAAAATATTCTAAGTTTAAATAATTAACTTTATGGAAAACAATTGAAAACTATTGTGTTTCTAGGTTTTAGAAAGTAAAATGTCCTCAAATTTTTTCTCAGGCTGTGTACGTTTGTGGGGGAATGTTTTGTATCCTCTGAGCACCAAAATAACCGTACTTTAAGGGAGGGTGATTTTGAGCTCATTCCCACGTGAATTTGCACCACTCAAGTCACATAAATCATATCGCATCTCTCTCTCTCTCTCTCTCTCTCTCTCTCTCTCTCTCTCTCTCTCTCACTCAGACGATTGTCCGGGGCAGTTTCGTGGGCCATGGTGACTACATCTCAGCCATGCTGTCGGATATGAGCCGCCTGTCAGTGACGAGTTCCAACTCACTGCGCAAGAGCAGCCCATCAACCCGCAAGAGGGCCCAATCATTAGGCCGCTTGGGTGAGGTGACCGAGGGAGACACTTATCAATATGAGGACCTGGACCAGGGAGACCCTGAGACTGATGCCCAGGACCCCTGGGGGGGCCAGTTGCGGAACGTCCACAGTGAGAGCGGGACACCCTACATGGGAGTGAAGAGGAGCGTCACCCTGCAACCCAATGGTGTGCTTCCTAGGGCAAAGTCCACCTATGAAGTGAGCATCAGCTCCCATGAGGGCCGTCCAGTTCCACCTAGGCTCCCCGCACCCCCGCCTCCTCCCTTCCCCGTACCCCCAAGACCTGTATATGTGGGGGACTTGGGGAGCCCTAACGAAAGGCTGATGATGAGGAGGGAGTTTCCCATAATGCTTTCTCACAACCCCAGACCGATCTCTTGCTTCTACAGCCCCACTATGCCCATACAGCACATCCATGGAGAAAGTGGGGGACTTACAGCAGACCTGCGGACCGCTGACCGGCTGCTGGTTCACTCTCAAAACAGCCCTGGGAGACCATATTCTTCATACGACCTGAAGGTAAGCCATTTTGTAAATAAAGAGACTTTAGCCATTAGCCCTTAGCTCAACATTTCTTAAAACACAAACAAATGCAAATGTTTGGTGTTTGAGACACTCTAGAGCTTCCATATTCAGTTCCTGAATATTTGCTTTATAATTAAGACTGTTCTAAGATATTCATACCCCAGTTCACACTGTTGTTGAATAGTTTCTATTCATTTTACATGCTGGGCACCTGCTGGCCTGTTTAGGGATCTGCTCCTGCAGTCGGAAGGTTGGGGGTTTGAATCCCAGGACTACAGGAGATGTGGTACCTTTAAATTAGATACCATCTCCACACACTGCTCCCCGGGTGCATGCTTCCCTGGCTGCCCACTACTAAATGGGTTAAATACAGAGAAGAATTTCGTGCTGTTCACGCTGTGTGCCCTGCTGTGGTGTGTTCATGTGTGACTAATGAACACTTTACATGAACACATTAGACTGTAGAATACTCTCCTCGAGAAGTTCAGAGGGAGGGGGCCACAAACAACAATTTTTGGTGATCAATTAAAAAAGAAAAGGTAAACTTTTTAGGATATGTGTATCAGTGTGGCTTTAAGCAGATAATATAAGGCAATGAATGTGCATTTTTAAATAAATTACTTTTTTGATAAAACAAATTGCCAGTTAAGCTATAGGAGTGTTATGTACATGCATATTACCAGAATTTGCTGAGCAGCATCTAGTTTTAAAGACGACTTCTTAAGGATGTGCACTGCAGGTCTTACATTATTTGGCTGGCTCAAAGTACTTTTTGAATAAAGGTTTTATTAAAGAGTTAGGTTTTAAGGAACTGATGTGAATATCTACAACAACTGACATTAAAGTTAAGGTCTTTGTAGTTCAATCCTAATGAACACAGTAGGAAATTTATATTTTTGTGATATTAAAATTAATTGTTAAATTAGAAGTCAGCAATTCAATAAAACCAGATATTAGAAATTTTAAAGTACTGTAAGGGCACAGTGTTGATAAAAATGGGTGTACTGGGTTATACATTGTTGTACCCTGCTAACTCACTAAAACAGTACCCCTCTTTTATGTAGCAGCTTTAAAAAAGGTAAAGGTGTTTTTATTTACTTTCCTGATTGGGGTGCGTCCAAAAATGTATTTGCATTTACATGTATCAACAAATGAATGCAATACGTGTTAGGTTCGATTATTATTAATTACAGGGCCAGCCCACAAAATGGTAGAAATCAAGGGGTTTAAACCTGTAAATGTATTGTCATCCAGTTCACAAAATGTTTAATCTACTAGGCCATAACCACCCTGGTGAAAGCTAATCTACCCATAGTTGTGAAATCACACAAATCACAGACTGGAAAAATATTAATTGTGTGGAGTTGGTGCCAGAAATAAAAAACTTGACTCTGGAGTAAACCTTAATATTCTGTCACAGTGTTGAGACTGTGTGCTCAACATTCTAATGATGAAATAAACAGCTTATCCCACAAAGCACTGTGAACTAGAGTTTAGATCGGGCCCAAAAAATGAGACCCGGCGTGACCCAAGCCCGTGCACCTTGTGCCCGAGCCCATCCCGGCTCGATACATTAACTGTAATTATCGGCGCAAGTGCGATTTAAACCCAAAACTTTTTTAATACGTGGGCCGTTATAACACACGTTCTCAACTGTGGGTGTGTTCCTAAACACACACTCCGAGCTCCGAGCACACTCTGGTCCGTTGAAACCGTTTGTAAATTCAGAGTGTGGATGGAATTGTCGTTGGTTTATTCACTTTCGGAGTGTTCAGAGCTCAGAGCACTCCAGCTGAAGGGAGAGGCAGCCGAGCGTGACGTCAGTCTAACTAAAAATAGGCAGACAGAGTTTATAGGAAATACACCAGACACATGTGTTGTCCCTGCCCACGACTTGCTGGAAATGGTTCCACACCTCCGACTTTCCTCCAAATTTGCTCAAAGTTAATTCTCTCCTTTTTATTTTCTTCTTCATGTCTTCAAGATCCATGTTGCACTTTAAGCTCTGCACAGTACAGCCCAGCAGGACCGGTGTAATGTGGCCAGTGGCAGGAGCTGGAGCACTGCTGCGCATGACAGGCAGCAATTTACCTTTAGTAAAATATTCATTGATTTATATTTATATATTTGGCATAGCTCCTCAACCAAATAGTCTAATTAAGTAATGATTAAAAATATCAAATGCTTGATCACGGCCCGGCCCGGCTCGGCCCAAGGACAGCGGCAGGAAATATCGGCCCGACCCGTGTCGGGTTCGGGCAGAGAATCTAAACTCTACTGTGAATTATGTCCACCAATAAATTTCCCTCAATTTTAAAAAGGTCCTTAACAACTTTTCAAGTATTTTTCTCGCCATTACCCAGTAGAAGTTTGTATAAAGTGGTGGGACATGATTTGCGTGCCAACACTTTTTTAATCAAAAAAACACTTTTTCAGCACAGTTTAGATATTTTTTTTTACTACTTGCTGCTATAGGAGCTTGCAGTAGTTTTAGTGGGGTGTGGATGGAGCATCACTACACTAAAGGACTCCTTGGTGTGGGGCCTGAAAGACTTGAAAGGGAGCAAAATAGCGATAACTTCTGAAGAGTTATGATATGCTTCTTCATCTGGAAGGCACATTGGTGTCTTCAGAGTACCCAGAATAACTCCAGACTTGACTGTTTAGATGTAAATTGCATCTACAAAACAAGGTTTGTATGTAGATGGACAAATAGATGGAAAATAAATGGAAAACTTGCCTCCCGATTTGTTCTTTAAGATTCTTAACAGAGTTTAAAGGAGAGTTTAAAAAGTCTCTCAAACTATCCTTAAAAATATTCACCCATTTACATACAGACCTGGTTTTATAGATGTACTTTACATCTAAACTGTTGTGTGTGAGCAAAGATATACGTACAGAATTCAGAAAAACATTTCGAAAAATATGAAGCAATCTGATAACCTCTCTTGCATCTGTGAATGTAGCCGTGGGTGGTCGTGGTCTGGTGGGTGGGATACTAGCCTCGAGACCAAAAGGTCATGAGTTCGAATCCTGCCATCAATGTACCACTGTTGAGAGAGTTTTAACTCCAGCGAGACTGTCCCCTGTAGTAAGAGAATGGAAATGGCTTTGGATTAATGTGTCTGCTAGTTAGGAATAAGGCCAGGTAGCTGACTCCTTTCATTCTGCTCCCCGAGGAAAGTTTTACTTCAGACCTGCATGTGTCTTTCATTTAGCCTAAAATCAAATAGACGTTTTCTACACGTATCACAGCTTCATATCAGAAACTCAGCTGTAGTAAAATGGTATAGAAACAATATTACTCTTTGGAGAAATTGCCAGATATAGATTTACTATGATGTAGTTTCAGCAGCTAACGTAATGTACTACATTTATGTAATGTACTGAAAACTGTACTTTAATATAATTGATAGAATACAAAGCAATAAGCAAAACAAATCTGTAACAAGCTTCGTAATTTACATATAATACTGGGCTGCTACTTTATACTCACTTGCTTGTTATAATAATACTCAATTGGTTTATCGTTATATAACATTGCAAAATAATTTAAAAACATGTTGAGAACAACTTGAATGAGCAACAGAACCATATTTTGTCTTTTTAACGTTATATTTAAGATTATTAGAACACTGGTGTATCTGAAGAGAAAGCACACTGGCATACTCCCCAATCTGTGTAAACCTGTTTAATTAATTTTGATGGTTTCTCAAGGTAATAAAAACATGACGCCAAGCATTTAGACCCGCAGTGTCCCTGTGGTGCTGGCGGGCTATTTTAGGAAGCCTTCACACACTACTTAGGAGTAAACGTTCCTAGTAATTGCAGCACGCCAGCAGAATACACAGGGAGGCAGTGAATGAAACGATGGCAGGGTTTCTTCAGTATGCAGCTATACTGCAGACCTATTGGCTAAAAGGGGTCGGCATCCAACTCAACGCTTATTTTATTTGTCTTATTCTTATTTATTTTGTATTTGTTTAATTAAGTAGTATGTATTATTTGGTAACAGTAATGAAACAAAATTGTAAGATGTCTTTATGTAAGCAGTACGAACCGAATCACTTACAAACTACACCAAATTATTGCTGGTGGGATCAAAATATTGCTGGTCTAACAAAAATAATGTAGTTGCCTGTTAAAAAGAGAGATATCTGTCATGTAATTCAGTATGTCCTTAACTTTGTTGTTAAATATATAATTGTATAAGTGTGTTTAAACTGTACACTAATAAGACTTACATTGTTCCTGAAGCTCCAAGCAGACACGGCTCTGAGACCGCAGCCAGGTTTCTTCCACAGTGGGACCAGCAGTCCTCTGGTGAGCGCCACCCGGCCACAGAGAACAGTGCGCTCGTCCTCCAGCTACACCATCGGCCTCTCGCCCAACATCAGCTTCCGTCCCGCTGGCCCAGACCCCTTCCTCAGGCACTCAGGCTGCCCCAACCCCGGACTCTACCCCAGACAGGACAGCCCCTCCCAGCCGCGTCCTTCCCCTACCGGCTCTTTAGCCACCAGCCCACCTGGGACTTGCTCGCCTGCCTTCAGACCCCCTCAGCATCCTTCCCCCCGCCCGCCCCCAGACCCACCCAAAGTCACCCATGAGCAGTTCAAAGCTGCGCTGCAGATGGTGGTGGACAAGGGCGACCCACGTTCGTACCTGGAGAACTTTGTGAAGATTGGCGAGGGCTCCACAGGCGTGGTGTGTATCGCCCGGGAGAAACACAGCGGCCGGCTAGTGGCAGTCAAGATGATGGACCTGAGGAGGCAGCAAAGGCGTGAGCTGCTCTTCAATGAAGTAAGATATTCTTTTCTTGGTCTCAAATAAATTTGCTATACATTGTTAGAAATAGGAGATGTCTCGGGTATTTTATTATTAAACTACACATATATATTATAATGGGTTGAAGGTAATGACCCCTTCAATTATAAGGACCCGTGTCTGGGATTACCCATTATACAGTCGCATACTAAATTGAGTATACTGAAAATAAATCTAAACAAAATGAAAAGTGCAGATAAAAAAAGCATGAGCATCTTGTCAGTTATTTTTGTAAGGTATCAGAGATGATTTGATAAGTGAAATAAGTGAATTGCTGCCCTTTAACTTGTATTATTTGTATTTATGTTAAATTCAGCATATAAATAATAATTGTGCATTGAAATATATAGAACTATATTGTAGAAGTTTGAAAATAAACAAAAGTGTAATTTGACCAGAGGTGCCCAAACTTTCATCTGCCACTATAACTATGTACTGAACGTTGTCTTGTCCTGTCGCTCTTGTTCTTTGTCCTGTCTGCACCTGTGGTTTTGTGTTCTGTTCTGTTCTGTTCTGCTATTGTTTTACACCATGGCCCTACAGGGACATTTTTTTTATTTTGCTGTGTACTGTTTGTTTATGGCAGTAATGACAATAAAACCTACTTGACTTGACTTGACTTGAACCTGTATTCACATAGTACCCAAGGTGTTCTTTAGAGTGGTGCCTAAGTGGTGCCTAACATTCTGTAGTTTCTACACTATTTAAAGCATGTTCTTATAACCCTACAAGCAAAAAAACATATATTACACTTGTTTATCATGAGTGTATGTATTTGTTTTGTAATTGTCACTGACTAATTTACAGCAGTATTTGAATAATCAAGTTTTGAAATTAATTACTGAATTGAAATGGTTCAGAAGAAGTTACTGTAATAAGGTTCGTGATTAATGGATTATGTGCAAATACATTAGTTTAGAAAAGCAAATAACAAACTAATTCCATATTTCTTCTTCCACATTGAGTGATTCCATGATTATTTACCTCTATGTCACCTGGAAAAAATACACCATAAATTTAATTATTTAGTTTGATTTGTTTGAGGTAGGTTAGAATGTTTAGCCTCTAAATAAAACTGTTTTGTGTCATTTATGTGATTATGGATTATGAATTAAAAAATCAGGATGAACAACCTCTGGTAATCCCATAAAAGTAATTTAAAGGTTATGCACAAAAGTCAAAGCATGTAATGAATCTTCGTCTTTCTGTTTGTTTGCAGGTGGTGATCATGCGGGACTATCAGCATAAGAATGTGGTGGAGATGTTTAAGAGTGCGCTGGTGGAGGAGGAGCTCTGGGTTATTATGGAGTATCTCCAGGGAGGAGCTCTCACTAACATAGTGTCTGAAACCAGGTAAGCCATCATGTATAACAAAGTCGGCATTTTATCCAAAGTTACAATCAATGAGTCTTGGGCTGTTGATGGTATTCTGTATGGACAAAAGTATTGGGATGCCAGCCGAACAGGGACTTTAATGATATTACACAGATTTTAATGTGGAATATGCAGCTATAACAGCTTCCACTCTTCACTGGGAATTTGTTCCCATTCATTCTGTAGGGCCTTTATGAGGTCAGACACTGATGTTGGATGAAACGGCCTGGCCTGGCAATCTCTGTTTCAGCTCATCCCAAAGCTGTTATGGGGTTGAAGTCAGGACTCAACTAACCATGTCTTTCTTTCTGTGCTGGGACATGGTCATGCTGGAATAGAAAAGGTTTTCTTCCAAACTGTGTCCCCAAAATTGGAAGCGTGGCATTGTCCAAAAAGTTGGTATGCTGAAGCATTCAATTTTCCTATCACTGGAAGTAAGGGGCCAAACCCTGAATAAAACGTGTCCCAATACTTTGGTCCATATAGTTTATCTCTGAAAGATGTTAATAATCTTAAAGTTCCTGACTGGTTTCTGACTTGGACATAGTTCTAGAAACTAAAGGTTTGTTATAATCACACACCTAATTTACCAAAAATTGTTATTTAACAAACCAACAGTGTTTTTAATTGCATCACTCTGTATGAACTCTTTTTAGTACCTTGATTAATAGTGTATATGACAGAACTCAGCTTTCAGAAATTTTAGAAATGGTTCTGTCTCAAATATCACTTTAACAATACCTGACTCAAGTCTGTTAAATCCTAATGTTGATTAGTGTTACCTCAGGCAGGTACCTCAGAAGAATGACCATTCTGGAAGATTTGTCCTTTATTCACTGTGTGTAAACAGGACCGGAGGTGTTCTGGGTGATGATGTCATATTGCAGGGTTTATTTAAGGTGTCCTTGATGGCGTTTTTGGACTTGAGTGCCTTTGTTGTAGCAGCTTTTCTCAACCACAAGGGGCCAGTAAACTGTTAACTCAACAGCTGATGAGGCTGTGTCGGAAGGTAGACAGTGGATGTGCATTCTAATACTGCGGCATATATAAAACCCCCTTTGGCTGTGTGTGTGTGTGTGTGTGTGTGTGTGTGTGTGTTTTGGGAGGGTGGCACAGTGATTCCACTACGTAATCGAATTTGCCAATGCTGCGATGACATGCAGGAAATTTGGTTAGCCTGAAAAATGTATTTTCTTTCCTTCTAATGTTGTCTCGAGCAGAAACCGCCTGCTCAACACTACGACGAGTGACTGCTATGTCCTACATCTAGCACTCTCTTTCCTTTAAGCACTCAACCTCCAAACTGGCTTTGGCACCCTAATAGGACAAATGCTGACATAAGTGCCAACTGCTGGATTGCAGATGAACTGGATTTACCTCAAGATGTTGGAAAGCATCTTGGAACTTGGCCTACAGATTTAAATAGTTTGAAAACCATATACGAATAGTATCATGTTCCTTTGTGTCTACATACAATAAACATAAATGTTACTCATTTCTAACTCTGTTGACTGGACCACCTCTGTTAACTGTTGATGGCCATTCTGTGATTAAGTTTATATCCCCAGGGGCTTGAACCTGGATCCTGTAAAGCTGCTTTGTGACAACTGTGATTGTAAACAAGCGCTGTATCAATAAAAACTGAATTGTATTGAGGAATTTACTCATTTTGGATAAACCCTAATATCAAATACTAATGCCAGCCGGTACATTAGAAATGTGACAACCCACCCGAACAAATCACCAGTACAAACATTTAATCACCTGTCTGCTGACGTAGGACCGGGCTTGTTCAGATTTACTGTATCAGCTGTAGTTGATCAGTCAGGACAGACATGTCATCTGAATTTTTGCATGCAAAGCTTGTAGTTTCAGTTACAAGGCTAATGTTTTAGAAATGTAATGTTTTACAACTGGATGACACCATGCAAGCAGCATTCAAGACAACATGAGTCATATGATTTCAAATAGAACTGAATGTGTTTTTTATCACCATTTGACTCACTGTCAACTACTGTCTATTGTCAAAAGAACAGACACAGTTCAAGGGTCGAGATGGCTGCTAATACTATTTTAACTATGTTCAAAATGAGCAATTTGTTTAGATGATCTAGGGTAGAGGTCCGAACCGGAATGTAATGATAAAGAAACATTTGCTTTTTATCCATTTTGCTGTCGAGTGAGTCATGGACTAAGGATGTCCAGTCGTTTTTCAATGTAAAACATCGTTTGGATTCTGATAGATAAATAAAACGGAAAGTTTTTTTCCTGTGCAGCCCGAGATCAGTGGTCCCCAAACCCTAGGCCGCGGACCGGTATGGACCGTGGGTCATGTGGTACCGGTCCACGGCCCAGGGGTTGGGGAACACTGATCTCGGGTATCAATTCCATTCATTTTCAAGCTTTTATGATTTTTTTTGCCATTAGTCTCATAGCGTAAGTGTAAAAAGGGAAATAATTTGGGCAGAAGATGTCATTTCTGGTCAAAATATTGTGCGGAGTAGTGTGTCGGGTTTGGAGTGATCTGTTGTGTTAACTTGGCTGTGCTGCTTGCCGCAGGCTGAGTGAGGAGCAGATCGCCACAGTGTGTGAGGCTGTCCTGCAGGCACTGGCTTACCTACACTCGCAGGGCGTCATCCACCGCGACATCAAAAGCGACTCCATCCTGCTCTCCCTGGACGGAAGGGTGAGTTCTGCCTCACTTTCAGTCCTTCCGACCCCAGGTTGCTGTAAGCACATTAGTAGCGTAAGACCACGCCACGTTATGGATCATGTGAAGAATGTGAAAATGATTATTGATTGCTTGGATCTGCAGTGAATTATAAAAGTGTACTTCTTCCCCACCCTGACAGATCAAGCTGTCGGACTTTGGCTTTTGTGCCCAAATCAGCAAAGACATTCCGAAGAGAAAGTCATTGGTTGGGACTCCGTATTGGATGGCCCCTGAAGTTATCTCAAAGTCACCATACGGCACTGAGGTAATGATTCACCAACAGCAAGTAAATTGAGTATTATAGCTTACATATTGTTTATTTAAATGTTGTTGTATATTTACAGATTAATTACTTGCTATTTTGCATACTTGTATTAAAGTTATGACACACATTTGTTATCACCAGCCAGGATTAGTCATGTTATTTGTAACAGTGTGAGCTGTGTAAAAAATAAGAAATGCCTCCGTATGTTGTGAGTGCAGAAGTGTTTGTACAGCAGCTTTTCGATGTGCTATATTCCAGCATCTTCACTCCTGATTCAGTTTCTGATGGGATGAAACAGGGTCATGCACACACACACTGCTCGTAACATCACTTTCCAAGATGTAATAAATTGTTTATATGTCTTATTTTTTACATTTTCTACAAACATTTGTAAAACATTTGTGGTCAGTAGTGTATAAAACCATAGTGAAATGCACATTTAACACAGACAAACTCCCAAACCCAGTTCCCTTTTCAACAGAATGTCCAAACATATATAGTATAAAGAACGTAAACTGTATAAAGAAATCCAAAGCTCCTAGCCTATCCAGTCTATCTATTCTCCTTGATTTGTAAGGCTTTTTTGAACTTGTGAAATGTAACAGGTGGACGTGTGGTCCATGGGCATCATGGTGGTGGAGATGGTGGATGGAGAGCCTCCATATTTCAGCGAAACTCCAGTGGCTGCAATGAAGAGACTAAGAGATGAGCCAGCACCCACCATCCGTAACATTCAACAGGTAAGAGCACACACACACACACACACACACACACACACACACACACACACACACACACACACACACACACACTGAGGTACCTGAAATTGTCATACATCCTGTTAGACTTCAGAAGTTTCTTTTTGTTCTTCACAGTAAAACAAATTTTTGCAGATACTGAAAGAAAGAAAAGTAACATGCCGATGTTAATTTGCTGTAAATTGGCCAGCTCAACACATATGTAACCTCCACTAAAGCTTTAAACAGCCCATACTCTTGCCTTACAATACCCTTGTCCCATAGGTGTCTCCAGTGCTGAAGGACTTTCTGGACCGCATGTTGACCAGAGACCCGTTGGAGCGTGCCAGTGCCACTGACCTCCTGGAGCACCCTTTCCTCCTGCAGAGCAGCTCCCCGCAGTGCCTAGTGCCTCTAGTGGAGCAGTACCGCAAGCGCATGTCCCGCTGCTGAGCCCCTGTTGCCTCTCTCCTCTGTTCTGTGCCCACTGTAGGCTGTCTGTATGCCACTGCAGAGCCCCAGGCTCCCTCGCCCAGAGGCCCTCTTCGCCCCAGACTCACACACGTACGTCCTGGGTGCAAAGTGACAAGCGGAAGAGGCTGTTATGCAGCTATTGTAGACGTGAAAAACAAAACAAAACAAAAACTACGAGCACTTTTGGCCTTGTGCGTGAAGGATGAGGAACCATTGTGATTGTCCACTGGTAACAGTGGAGGGGGAAGAAGTTACGCCATAATACGATGACAAATATTCTTTGTCCTCACAGCATCATGCTGGACACACACACTTAAATGGCAGCCTAGACACTATGAGGGTGTTAATATCTTCAGCTGGAGGTGTGAAGAGTCACTCTCCCATGTTTAGAAGAGAAACCTTAGCTATACTCATGACTCCGAGATATGAAGCTGGGCGGCCAGATTAGGTCGCTTATCCACCAGTATTCTTAGCACAGAGAGACTATTGCACCTTGTCCAGGACCGACTTGCATGCCTATGCAATGGCACATGTAGGCTGACTTTAAGTTTTGTGAAATGACTCCGAGATGAACTTCAGAACATTGAAGTTGACTGTCGTTCCACTGCTGTGGTGGCAACTGTTTTTAATGAGCCATTGGAAACACCTGAATATATAATAATGATTTAGCTATTTATTGTTTTGTTGTTCATTTTGAGGTTTGTTTGTTTTTTTGTTTTCCTTTTTTTCAACTGACTGACCCACCTGCTTTTCCCAAAGGTGTTGTGGATCGTTTGTAAAATGTGGAAATTGTAAATATTGCATCTCAACTTCAAAAGTTGAATTTGAAATGGGTAAGCAAGGGAGGAATACTGTACATACAATCATGGTAGGAGTTGATACTGTGTGTGTGTGTGTGTGTGTGTGTGTGTGTGTGTGTGTGTGTGTGTGTGTGTGTGTGTGCATTCTGGTCATTATTACTGAATTATGAGTGAAACAATGGAGCATATGAAATGCCATACTGGCTTCAGTGCGTTTGTTTACAGTATGTGTGTGTGTGTGTGTGTGTGTGTGTGTGTGTGTGTGTGTGTGTGTGTGTGTGTGTGTGTGTGTGTG
>JBBKCR010000001.1:34547862-34558249 GCA_037577295.1 Ladigesia roloffi
TGTTTGTGTGTGTGCGTGTTTGTGTGTGTGTGTGTGTGTACATATGTGGTATGTTTACACTTGGAATGTAACATACATGTTGGCATTTCCACATCAAACCTGTTGTACTGTGACTGCTTTACTTTCTTAACACGTCCTGGATTTCTTTTTTTGAGTAACTGAGTGTGTGTGTGGGTGTGTGTCTGTGTGTGCTGCTAGGGAACATGTGAGACTGTGATTGTGTTTACGTTTGTGTTGGTAAAGCACACTGTTTTTTGTATGGTTTGGGTTTGTGCTGAAGGGTCTGTCACCAGCCGGGTACGTTCTGTACATCTTTGAATTAATCTTCGAATTCCTTCGACTCAACATGATTCATTGTGGTTGTATTTGTCAGTCGTTCATGACAAAAGAGAAATTAAACCTAATTTTAATTTTGTAAAATGAATAAAGGATGCATAATTAACATTCAGGTCCAGTGCAGTGCTTTATCTCCTTTTAATCTCCTCCCTGTTTCTCTCACTCTCTTTCCTTTGCTCTGGCTAACACGAACACAGGCATGGATGCAGTAAGGTACGCTTTTATTTACAGAATAGAAATGATTGACATTCGCAGTATGCATAGTTAAATATGCAGAACAAACGGGAAAGAAAAGCTTCACAGATTCACAGCTATACAATTAGGCTGGCTGCAAAAATACAGTATTTCTCTTATTTGTTAACAAATATACATACATAAAAACAATCATTTATACAATAGTTTATCAACATGTTTGATGCTCTGATCATACATATCTGTTGTAAAAGGAATGAACTGTAAAATACATAAACTTTAAACAGATATTATAAAGACTTTGTACAGATATTATAATTTTATAATAATAAATTAGCAAATTCAGAAGTATATAGTTTTTGAACCTATAGCATAGAACTGTAAAAACAATTATTAGTTTTGACTATTTTACTTAAACTTGGGGCATAAAATACAAATTAATCTGAAGACCAAAAAAACACTAAGGTTTAGACAATTCCACATAAACCTGTTGCATTAAAGTGCTCTGACAAAAACCTTCAGTCTGACAGAAGACTGAAGCAAACACTACTGCATGTTATTTACTAACAAGTCCTGACATAATTTACATATTCATTATATGCATTGTGTATTCCTGTACAATGGCAAGTTAAGCTTCACAACTACAAAGCAGGTTTTACCTTGTTGATACTGCCTAACGTAGCTTGAAATAAGTGCCTTCAGAAGACATCCCTGCAAGTGGTCCCAGTAGAACTGTTTGTTGGTCTCTGCCGCTTGGCTGCAATGTGATTTAAGAGCGACTCAGTGAAGGACTGCCCTCAAACTCACACCTCACACCGCTGATGCTGTCAACGCTGGGCTGGCTGTTGACCATCTTGTGGCCGTGTGAGAGGGGGAAGGTCTCTGAACGAGCGATCTTCCCCTTGCTGAAGCCCGTGCTGGGCGGATAGTCTCTGACCAGCCTCATGAACTCAGGAGCTGTGAACCGCCGCAGTAGCCTGGTCCCAAGTCCACTGAAGCCCTGGGGCCGAGGAGCTTTAATCATCTCTGGCACAATTTCCTCCCGGCCCAAGAGCAGTTTACTGTGCCTTCCAGTCTTGCAGTTGCTGCCCCATTTTGAGTCTCTGTCGCCGTCATGAGGCTCTGTTGGCGTTTGGGCCAGTTTGTCATAGGTCGTCTTCGAGGACGTGCTGCTGTGCCCGTGAAACTTGGCAGTGAGAGCTTTCTCATCCTGAAGAGAGGCTCGTTTAAATTTGCTGACAGACTGGCTTGCATCACGCATGTCCCCCTGGTAGGACTGCTTTCTGCCCGGCCTGAGTTCCAAGTTAAATGACTTGGCTTTCCCCCACACGGTAATGTTTTCCCTTGCCTCTTCCTTACTGTGAACTTTCTGGCAGTGGCTGGAGTTGAAGTTTAGCTGTCTTGTGGCACCAACTTCTTTAAGTGTGGAGTTTTGAATCTGTTTCGAGGTGAACAGGGCATTTTGGCTGTCCTCCGTGAACCGTCTCTCTGAGAATCTGCTTAAACTTTGGTGGTAGCTTGAGTTTGATCTGTCAGGGGACTGGTGACTGAAGCGCCTCTTTTCATTGTTACCTTCGGCAATCCACAGCTGCCTCTGGAACAGAGCTGGCAGTGGTTCTTCGTTTTTGCTGGGGAATTGCTTCGAGAACGGCTCTAAGACATGCTTCGATTGGCGCTTGGGCCGCGGAGTTTCCTCTTCCAGGTTCTTTTCTTCAGCCTGCTCCATTGAGCTCACCCCCTTCCTCCCTGTGACGCTGAGTGCTTGAACACACTGGGTATGTCCTAAGTAGTTCGCTATTTCAATAGCAGAGTGGCCTGCGTGATTCATATGGTCCAGCTTCAACCCAAGCCTCTTGAAGGCCCTGATCAGAAACTCCAGGACCTGACTGTGCCCACCATAGGCAGCGTACAGCAAGGCACTGTTGCCCCAGCAGTCTGTGACTTCAGGGTCAGCATTAAATTGCACCAAGATCTTAATGGCATCCAAGTGACCAAACTCGCAGGCCAGACTGAGCGCAGTGCGCCCATGTTCATCTCGGCTGTTGACGTCCGCTCCCTTCTCCAGGAGCAGATGGGTGAACTTGGACCTGGTGCTGTGGTCCTGGAGGCACACGGCAAACATCAGCAGTGTGCGGCTGCTCTCTGTCTTCGAGTTGATGATGCGCCCATCCAGGGCGTCCAGCACAAAGCGGGCCAGGTGCACCTTGCCACTGTTCATGGCATCCAGGAAAGTCTTGGTGCCAGATCCCTGGCACAGGTCCTTGGGCCTGAGCATAGTGGGGTGTCTCCTTCTCCGGACGAAGCCTCACGGGTGCGAGAGCGAGTGTGTCAGCCTCAGTCTTGGCACTGCCTTGGTTTTTGTTGGCAGGCGGCTGCTGAGTTTCTGAGCCTCAGTCAGGGACCGGCGGTGGTTTTATACCTCCCTCTCTCTACTTGCCCGCCCCACGTTGCTACGGCAACAGCCATCTGAGGCCCAGCACTGCTATAACATCCATTCAGAATCTCCTCCTCACTTCTCAGGCAGGAGGCGAAAGATACTGCGTTCTGAAAGGCGTAATTACTCAGGGGTGAAAAAGAAAAAAAGAAACAGAGCTGCGTTTTAAACACTTGGAATAAAGCAGTCATGCTTTCATATTGAGGACAACTCCTTGCCTTGCATGAGGAGAAAATTAGTATGCTATACATTTTTTTTAAACCACTCAGGGTTAAAGCATTGGCCTTCGTAATGTTTTATATAGGTCGGAAAGGACAATGATATGTAAACATATGAATCATGGTTATGGGCTTCTCCGAGAGCACACAAATCAAATGAACAAGCAGAATGAATGACGTTCATCCTTAAAGACGAATCATATGTTTTGGACTAGAACTTGCTGATGGTTAATCGAACCATTCATGTTTTTTTCCTTTAAAACCTTTTAGTTTGTTAATATACTTTTCCTGGCTGCTTCATGAGCTATGGACTTTGTCCATGCAATCAGCTCCATTGACAGTTTAATTGCTCTTTGTAATTCCAAAGAATCAGGCTGTAGTTTGTCTGTCTGTTTGTCTACATTATGTGAGAGCATCTCCTGCCCATTTAAGCTGTTCATCAATGTTTAGAACCCGATAGGACCACTAGTGCACAGGTATCATTTACATGATGAATCATTTTTTGTACTCCAATGAAATGGGACTGTTATGTCTGTGCGTGTATACGTCTGTGTGTGTGTGTGTGCATGCATGTGTGTGTGTCTGTGTGTGTATGTGCAGCATAAAATGGATCTCACAGCAGTGTAGCTGGACTAACCTTATGGTCCACTTTGCAGATGTAATGTTACACGATGTTTTATCTGATTCTGCACAGTTTGTGTTAGTCATCCTTTAGTCTTTCATCAATTTCCAGGTTTTGGCCACAGGACACTTTCAGTTGACAGGCTATTCTCAGTCCAGTACTGACATTGGAAATGAACTGAGTAAAGTGGAGCCCAAAAATTATGCGTGGAAACAGATGGACTCTCTGTAAACTACAAACTGTCCCTGTATGGTAGATGGAGCTGAGCTGATAAAACCGAAAAGGAGTGTCGACAGAAGGCAGCAGTTTATAGTCAAGTGTCCAATGAGTGCAAATATTTTGGGGATTAAACTGTTAACTACAAAAAACATATTTACTCTACTATTGTATATCAGGCAGTGTCTGTTTTTGAAAGTATCTTGGTCATCACCCAGGATTTGTCATGATCAGAATTTCCCTTTTATAGTATTTTCCCTGTGTAGCTGCTACTCATTTCAGTGTCAGGTGTTGTTAACCCATTTGAGCAGAGGCCAAAACCGGCCGCTTCAGCCTTTTTACCGTCTCCCACTCCAACTGAACCTTCATCCTCAGTAGTGCTGGCAGCTGAGTGGGTGAGGGTCATGTTTGAATGGGTGCTGAAGCTGATAGGAGTTGATATTTGTGGTCTGAGCGAATTTGTTACAGACCATTTGCACAAAATGCTGTGCATGGCAAAATGAGCAGAATTATAGAGAGTGAATTTAAAAAGGAATATTCTATGACCAACATAAAACACCTACGGAGCCTTTGGTGTTACAGTGACATTAAGAGCAGTGACATCTGAAAGGGCTCGTCCAGAATCTGTCCTTTTACACGTTAAAAAACAGTTTTGTGATGTATGATGCAATCTGTGTCCTTTCAAGTCTCATTTTTTTGAACGATGATTCTCTACTGCAGCCCCTTTGCCTGAACATGATCAATAAAAGTCGAGATAAATACAGCTCTGGCAAACAATAACAGACCACTGTAAAAATGTTTAGTTTCCCAGGCTTCATCTTTTAGAAGTGCAAGTGTTGAACTAAGTAGCTTTGCCTTAGTTTTTTAGAAACTGCTGACAATATTTATCCTAATATCCAAATACTACTAATAATAATACATTTTATATTAAGCGCATTTTGTGGTACCCAAGGACACTGTAGATGACAGGAGTTAGATGATAGGAGAATAAGGAACAATACAAAGATGGACATAAAATAAGATAATATGAAGGTACTCAATACGAGACCTTTCTCCTGCCCTACTTCACTTTCAGACCTCAAAGGACAGCTAAAAATTCATCTTTTTATGCTGGCATAGTACATTGCCTCTTAATTGTGACAACAATCCCAATTAAGAGGCAATGGACTATGCCAGCATAAAAAGATGAATTTTTAGCTGTCCTTTGAGGTCTGAAAGTGAAGTAGGGCAGGAGGAAGGGCATTCCAGTGTTTGGGACCTGCCACAGTAAAAGCCCTGTCACCTATAGGGCACAGAGGAGCAGAGGAAATGTACAAGCGGTGAGATAAGATGGGACCAGATCGTGTAAGGATTTGTGAACCAGAAGGAAGTGTTTATATTTTATGTGATATTATTCAAGAAGCCAGTGTAATTGATGCAAGACAGGTGTAAGGTTATCAACACTCTATAACAGCAGAATTTTGGACATACTGTAACTGGTTACATCTCTTTGCTGGGACACCAAACAACAAAGCATTATCATAGCCCAACATTGTTGTAATAAAAGCATGAATAAGTGTTTCTGGGGCAGACAAACTAAATGAAGGACAGAGTTTGGAAATTATTTTAAGATGTAAAAAAAACTTTTTTGTGATGTGTGATTCAAATGATGAAGTAAATTCAACTGTAACCCCCAGGTTTCTTACTTCAGAAGAGATGCGATGAAATGCCGTTGCAGCCAAAGGTCCCTTACTTCTGCTAGGGATAGGGACACTGTTCCAACTCTGAAATTCTGGCCCGATCTTATTTTTCAGCATTTTGCTATGTCTTGTCGTTCGCTAATGTTAATGCTATTATAATGCTATGCTAATGATAATACTATGCTAAGGGTCATCTTCAACCTGAGCCTGAAGCTGGGGAGGGTCCCACAGCTCTGGAAAACATATTGTGTGATACGAGTGCCAAAGAATCCACAACTAAAGGACCTCAACAGCTACAGGACAGTGGCTCTGACATCCCACCTTATGAAGACCCTGGCACGGCTTGTCCTGGCTCAGCTTCGGCCCCAGGTGAGCTCATCACGGGACCCACTTCAGTTTGCCTTCCAGCCTGGCACTGGAGTGGATGATGCAATCAGTCCCTCTCTCATGTGGAGACCACTGGGAACTCTATGAGAATCATGTCCTATGATTTCTCCAGTGCTTTCAACACCATCCTTCCAACAATCCTAAGGGACAAGATGGAATACTCAGGAGTCGACCATCACTTCACAACATGGATACTGGACTACCTCACAGACGGACCACAGTATGTGAGAACTCAGGGCTGTGTGTCAGACATTGTTGTCTGCAGTACTGGGGCACCACGGGGAACAGTACTGGCACCATACCTCTTCACAATCTACACTGCAGACTTCACACACAACTCCACACACTACTTCCTGCAGAAGTTCTCAAATGTCTCAGCACTGGTGGGAACAAAAGGGAGTACAGAAAACTGACCCAGGAAATTGTCATACAAAAGTGCAATTTTAATCTGCTTATATTTTATATTTTTTAATATTTTATATATTTAAATATTTGCATAATACAGAAACACACCACACTATACTTCTGTACTAATATTACTGTATAATAATACTGTACATCTTACACTGTATATTGAGAATTTATATTTTCTATATTTTAATTTATTGTATTATTCTAGTGTTTTTCTCAATTTTGCTGCTCTTATTTTTTGTACTGTCAGTTTCTGCCATGCCAAACAAATTTCCCACTTGTGGGACTAATAAAGGTTTATCTTATCTTATCTTATCTTATCTTAACTTATCTTATCTTAATAATAAAGCAAATGATATACTTATGATAATTCTATTGCTAATGCTATTGCTAATATTGTGTTCTGCGTTTGAGTAAGGACATTTTGCATTTTCTCTGCAAAAATGCAGTCTAGTTACTGATTAATTGTCAGTCTTTTGGTTTTAGTTTTTAAATAAATGTACAGCATATGCAATTCTGCAGCTTTCCTATAAACACATTGTAGAAACATATGATTTAATCATATTAAAACATATTAAAAAAAAAAAAAGCAGTTTTTCATATTGAGGACAAATAGACTTTTTGCCTTGCATCTGGAGAAAAATAGTATGCTATACATTTTTCATTTGTAACCATGCAGGGTTAAAACATTGGCCTTTGTAATGTTTATATAGGTCAGCCATGACAATGTATATGTAAATGTATGAATCATATGAGTAATAGGTTTCTCAGAGAGCACACATATCAAATGAACAGGCAAAATGAATGGCATTCATCCATAAAGGTGAATCATATAGTTTGAACTAGAACTTGTGGATGGTTAGGTGAACCAGGCCTTTGAAAACCTTTGAGTTACATAATATACTTTTCCTGGCTGTTTCATGAGCTACTCCTACCTTGTATGGACTCCACTTACTGTATAATTGCTCTTTGTGTTTCCACAGATACAGATTGTATTATATCTGTTTGTTTACATTATGTCAGAGCCTCCCCTGTCCATTTAAGCTGTTCGTCAATGTTGGACCACTGGTGCACAGGTATTATTTATGTGCTGAATCAATCTCTGTACTTAACTGAAACATTGTTTTATGTTAGTGCATGTGTATGTGTGTGTTTGTGTGTTTCATGCAGCAGTGGATCATGCAGTAGTGTATGGGGTGGAAAACAGCTTCACAAATTTGGATGTGACCTTTCTTCATCATTTAGCACAATGTTTACATCATTTTCAGACATTTAGAGCTAAATGTGTAATAAAAAAAAACAGGGTTAGGTTTTGGTCCATTTTCTTGCTGTGTAATTGTTAAATGTTAAATCTAAATGTTAAATCTAAATCTAAAAGTTAACTCTAAATCTAAATGGTAAATGTTAAATCGAAATATTAAATTGAAATGTTAAATGTTAAATCAAAATCTAAATGTTGTGAGATATGCTAATTGGCCGCACCCCTTGATTATAATTGGCTGGTACCTAGCAGGGGGCTGGACTGAGTGCTGTGCTATTCCCTCACCAACATGGAGGACTTGCCTTTAATGATCTCTGTCAATACCCAATCCGTGCCGGCTGCCCGATCGTTTCCGCTCATGTCTGCGCATGCGGTCCCAGAATTCCGCCTTGTTGCGCCCCGATCCATGCCAGACACCATGACCGTATACTGGAAATTTAACATGAAAAAAAAAAAAAGTGTGTTCATAATATATATTTGTCCATATATTGTCTAATATTTTCTAATAAAGTGGGGCTTTATGTGCAGTGTATGCTGGACAAACAGTTAAGAGCTCCACACACAAACATACACTTGCCCAGGTTGGACAAAGGTTTATTTCTCATCCACCGTTTTTTCTTACCTTTGTTTTCCCCAATTTGCCTGGGTTATTTATTGCATGATCAAGATATGTCTAATTTGTTTAGGTAGTGATATATGGTCTGTCGTGACATTAAATGTTGTTTAAGCACTCTAGGCTTATATTTTCTTATTTCTCTTATGTAAAAAAGAATAATTATAAATGGTTGATCATGAAAATGTTCTGCCATCACCTGTAATCCATACAGATAGGTGTTTAATTCCTTCTAAGTATATATATATATATGTATGTGCTTCTATACATAATAACAGTCATTTAAAAACAAATTGTTACATGAAGCACTTGATGAACACATTTAAAAAAATCATTATAAGTATTAAAATAACAGGATGAAGTGAAATTACATTTATATTTATATACATTCATATATTACACAATATATGGACAAGTACCAGCCAATTATAATCACGTGGCGTGGCCAATTAGCATATCTCACACCGTTTGTAGTTTTAACATTTAGATTTAAGATTTTAATTTCGATTTAACATTTACATTTAACATTTATATTTAGATTTAAAATTTAGATTTAGATTTAACATTTAGATTTCAATTTAACATTTACATTTAGATTTAAGATTATAAATTTACATTTATATTTAACATTTATATTTAGATTTAACATTTAGATTTAAAATTTAACATTTGGATTTAGATTTAACATTTAAATTTAGATATGTACTCCCAGTTTATATCGACTATATCTGTAAATTTAAATGCCGAAACATCCAGAATGTGACAAACCTTTACAGACATCCACCTTTTCACCCAGATCAGGTTAACGCCACTCATTTTACTGAAGTTATGAGAAGTATTAGATTAAAAAGAAAGGTAGAATATGGGACTTTAAGTACAATTTTCTCAACTTTACTGGAAGAGGCACAAAACATATTGTACAGACAACTGCACAGAAGCCTCAAAAACAAACATTACCATTTCCTGTTATAACAGTTTCTTACTGGGATACCATCATTCATTTTTTCTGCATATGTCTGCAGGGATATTTTTCTGGAACTCTGAAGTTTTACTTCTCTTGTGCCAAATTTACTCTCATCAGTCAATAAAACATCAGTCCATATTTTACATGTCCAGTTTCAGTGTTCTTGTGTAAATGTTTTTCTTTTTTTATTAGTACCTTTTGTCAGTTGCAATTCCTTTAACTATGCCACATTCCTCTGATCCCCAGTTTGAACGGTGGAATGAGGGCCAGATATATCTGCTGACTTTTTTTTTCCTCTAAAGGTAAAAGGTCTACCAAACTTTGCAGAGTTAGTGTCCCATTTTCATTTAGTTTTGGAAACTTTTTTTTTGCCTTTTTTACTTTCCACTTTCTCAAGCATGCATAATTTTGTTGAGGTAACTGAGGTAGGTTTTTGTATCAATGTTTGTCTGAATATTTGTGTCTCTTTGAAAGGGAGTGAGTTTTGATTTCATTTAGATTTATTGAGACTTTATATTTTACATTGTTCTTATCTCAGTGTCTCTGTGTGTCTGTGTAACATAAGCAATTTCCTCAGTGATCAATTTTTAAAGATCAGATTTTGATCTTTGAGGTTAGCCGATGGTCACTTCAAAGCTCCTCAAATAGGATCCACACTGTTAGTGACACATCCAGAAGGCCAGAGGAACTACATCAGGAACTTAGCCTTTGGTTAAGCTCAAGCACAATATTCAGCTGTTTGGAGGATCAGTTTGGAAAGTGCAGTACTTAACCAAGCGTATATTTGGTGATCATGGTGCAAGTTGATGCTTTGACAGCCCAGAGACATAACAGTTTGACTTAAAAGGGAGGTCCAGAAGGCAGCACAGGCATGAGGGCACTCTGTGAAACCAGCACCCCTACTTCACTGTCAATAAACCTGAGAGCAGTGTGAAAATGGTGGGTTGACAGCATTAATATCTCAGTTCTACACCTTTATCTACACACCCACACACACACACAGACATACACACACACAGACAAACAGACACACTGACACTCACTAACACACTCA
>JBBKCR010000001.1:34558349-34571867 GCA_037577295.1 Ladigesia roloffi
CATTTAGTCTAGGAATATTAACCGGACAAATATGTCACATCTGACCCTCAGCCTAGGCCAGACTATGGCGCCTCTAATCAGCCTACACACACACACACACTCCGAACCAGAGTGAAGTGCAGACATTATTACAGTGAATATGGATAAATAATTATTACATATATAATTATACATATTATACATAATTAATAAACCGAAATAATTAACAAAACAATAACAAATGATTAATAACACAAAGATATGAAAAATTACCATTAATAAATGCTAATTCTGCCACAACAGTATGCACTCCTATGCTGTGTGACAATGCATCTTTGGTAGGTTTCTGAATGTTAGTTTATACAAATGAAAATAATTCATAGTACATTGCCACCAATGACATGCCATTCTCAGCTGAAGCCTAAATTCTGAATACACAGGTATTTAAAAGGGACACATTTTGCAAATTCACTTTAGTCATAATAGGTCATGTTATTGAGGTTCTTTGTACAAAATCACTCTCACATAAAGAGATATAACTAGATGTTTTTTTGACAGTTTCAGGACCTTTCAAAATGAGCTGTTTTGACAGAGGGCCCCTGTTGACATCAAGAGGGGGGCAATTTGTGTAGAATCACCTCTCATCATTCCTGACCACTGCAGTGGCAAAAACACACTTTGCTCAACTGGCCAATACTCACTCAAAACACAATAAAACAGCCTCTACTGATTAAGACAAAGAAACTGGTTTGCCAGTACTATGCTGGTGTGTGTTTATGAGTGGCATATTCTGCTCAGACTTTGGAAAAAAATTACCAAACTCTCCAATGAGCTACTAACAGTGATGCTACACGGTGTTTGTTTATTCCTCTAATTAATATTCACATGAAACATCAGTCAGATGCCAAGAGAGTACACTTCAGTTGCTGGGGGTTGCCATTTACCTCCTGCATAGCTCTAATGCTAACCATTCGCTAGCTGAACTGTTTTGTATTCAAATGTACCATTTTCATTACTGTCAGTAGACAAGATCAAATCATGACAATGTAGCAAGGAATACAAAGTCTGTAGTTAACAACATATTAAGGGCAGTCATTTTGGAAATAAAACTACAGGTTGTAAGATTCTGTCCCCTCCCAAGGTGAGTCCCTGCCCAGTGCCCATTAACCCAGGGATATGCTCCGGGTCTCTTAGAGTGAGTATTAGAAAATATGTAGGGATTGTCAGTTTCAGCTGATATAAACAGGCAAACAATCAATTAGTCAGGGTTTATCACAGAACCTTGACAATAGCAAATTATTTTCTACATATTTACATAAATGCCCTGAGCAGATGCTCTTATCCATAGCTACTTAATTATGCAGTGGGATTGTGGTAGGCGTCTTGTCCAAGGGCTCTTATTAGTGCAGCAAAGTGTGCTTACACAAGAGGGGGACTGAAAGCTAGCTTGTTGTGTGGAGCAAAGTAGAATTACCCACTACACCAATACTGAATAAGACAAGAAAAGTACAGACAGTATAATAAAACAGGATTTTGGAATGTTCAGATTAGATTTTCCTTCTCCCTTCTTTCCCCTCACAACTTCATTCATGCGTCAAGTCATGAACAACCCCCATTTGCACATTATTCAACACTATGAGTATTAGGACAGCACAGGGAGACTCCTTCTCCTCCAGCCTGTTGAGATGCTCAGATATTCATGGATTTGGGAAAGATGTAGATTCGACAAGACTGAAAGTGACTCACAATGACTGACTCATACCCTCACACTCGTCATGGTGTGTGAGGACATAGCAATCACATGCTGGCCAAACTGCTACAGAAAATGGGCACTGAGGACGAGGAGAGAGCTGAGAAAAGCACAGAGCACTGAAGAAACTTCATAATAACATACACTACCATACCATTTTGGCAGCCATTCAGGTGCTGGGAAAGTGAAGTCAAAACGTACTTTCTGCTCAAAAAGGTTTAGACAAATGTGACGAATAAGGCAAAAGTGTGGAACAGTGATTCTTATAAGAGCTTCATTATTGCAAGGAAACTGCACTTCACCACAATATAAAATCAAGAACGACTGCATTTCACTTAAAGTATAAAAAAACCTTGACAGTACTCTTCTACTACTACTTGGAGGAAATTAACTCTAGATCATTATCCAAAATAATACGGGCAACAATAATGCAGTACACTCTGTACTACTGCCTCACATTTGTCTTTGCTTGTCCATGCTTGAACAGACAGCAAACATTTACACACCAGATGTTCACAGTCTGAATATTTAAGATGTCAATCATTTGGGTGAATTATAAAAATGAAATCCTCTAATGTTGCACCTGAAAAAGACCACTAAATATATAGAACATATAGAAAATAATGCATGTTGTATCCTTTATTGCCAGTCTCCTTAGAACTATTATAAAATTCATGGACCTCATGTAAAACCATCATTAAATGGGTGCATAAAACTAGAACTGATCCAAAACGAACTGATGATTTTAAGGTATTATGAAATATAGTTCTGTAGTCACACAAATGTCCACACATACCCTGACTCATGTACAGGGGTGTATAATTTGACATGTCATTGTAAAAAAAAAAAAATCCAGTTTACACATGGACGATATTGATGGAACCCTTCCGTTACAAAAAAGAAAAACCCACAATGCTCACTGAAATAACTTGAAACTGACAAAAGTGAAGTGAAAAGTGAGTGATCATGATGAATGAATGAATTTTGTCATACATAAACAAACCACAACATATAGTGTGAACACCACTAATTTTTTCCTCTGCCCATTCACTAAGAAAAGCAGCGGGCAGCCAGGCAGACAATGCCCGTAGAGTGGTGTGTGGGGATGATAATGTTGCGGTACGTTGTTTTTCTCTCAGAATACCAGGCTTCCATTTTCCTCAGGGTTTCTTTGTTGCTCCACAAAAAACACACAAGTTAACAGGCTCAAGGTCCTCTGGACTCCAAAACAAAGATGCACAGGAAAGGCAACAGAAATGCAATGGTGATGCAACGGTGGTCCGAACAAACCCTGTTGGTCCTAACTCATATAAATACAAAAACTAAATGAAAAGAACCCATCCCAACACAGACCCAATTCTCCCTGATAACACCCCTAGTGGTCACCCACCTTATTATCCAATTAACCTGACAGATAACTTGGTACCTTTGAAAAGCGTTTCTCAAACTATGGGCGGCGTACCGGTGCCATTCTGTGAGAGCGTTTCGGCCGGTCTGCGGAGCCTCGCTTCTGCACCAATTTAGTCAGATCCATCTCTGTTCTCAGCGCTGCTATCACTGCTTGCCTCGCCCCGCCCCCTCGACATCATGGCTCGACATCTATCTACCCACCTAGCTACCTGTCTATCTGTCTATCTATTAACGGATCAGTGGCGTAGGGGTTCCACATATGTAGGTCCCTGCAGCTCCAAAGCCTGACATGACTGGTCAAAAGGACAAATACGTTTGAGAAATGCTCCCTAAATTCTTAGTAAATTGTTATTCCTTTTGTCAGTTTCAAGTTAATTCAGTGAGTTTTCATTGTGGAGTTTTCTTTCTGTAACAGCAGGGTAAAAACAATTTTGTCCACGTGTTTATATGTGAAGGGAAGCATTCGCTACTACAGCTTAATGCTATTGTAATGACAGCTTGCATAACTTGTTAAAACTAGGAATGAGTTATAGATTAGACTGCTGAAACTTGTGCTTCTCAGATGCAGGTGCAGCACCCTATCACACAAACTGCCCTCCTCAGATGGTGAGTGGTTCAGGTACTCAAAACCGAGGCTGTCTATGTTTCTCCATGCACGTGTCAGAGCTCTTCACTCGCCACAGCTATTTAAAGCGAGCAAGCCATTCTGAGGCCCCTGAAATCATAACAGTGGTAATTAAGGAACATTAGAGCTGAATCTGCCATTATGACTCTGTTGCACATAGCAGAGCTGTGGAGTGCGTTCAGCAGGGCTCTAAGAACAGCTCTCCTTCTCTCTGCACTTTCAAAACCGAGGAAAGAGCACGTTTGCACAGCACTATTTCACGCCATGTGATGAGGACCAGTAGGCCAGCCACGTGCCGGTTATTATTGAAGCCTCAAAACAAAAGACAGGCTGTTTTTCTGCCCAACCATTAAGAGCTGCCTGAGTCTAGATATAACCTAATAGATTTTTACATTTTCAACAGAGTCGTCAAGTTATAAAAAAACAGACCATTGCGGATTAAGAAATGTCAGCATGCATGGGGGATAAGTATGTTGAGGTTAGTTATTGCATTTTAGGTACATTTACATTACTACTGTCTGGACAAGAAGCAGCTCATTATTTGTTTACTTCTCATCCATCTCTGGTTTGAATGCAGTTTGTGGCATGACCTCTTGTCCAATCAATCAGACACATTCAAGCCACTCCTGAAATCAGTGTTGGCATCACTGCTTTTTCAGTTCTCTTGAAATGTGTTAAATTTTAATGAAGTATTCCACTTGAGGCAATTAGTTCAACTAAAGCCCCAGTTTAGTTCAACTTTACATTGTTGTTTTTCGCTACAAGTAATTTTAATAGACATAGTTTTTAATGACAATGACACAGGAGGATTAAAATAGAAAAAATGAGGAGCAAAACAAAATGATTTGTTGATTTGCATATTAATCACCACATAGTATTGGATTTCAGTCTGGCTAACCAGAGATGCTTTTGACTACAGTGTGTAAACACATCTTATCAGGATATAATTCAGATACAAGTACAGATACAATACATCTCCATTTATCACTGAACAAAATGTATTTCGTATCATACATCTGACTGCAACAATCTCAAGCAACAATCTCTAAGCAGACATGCATATTACTTTATATAATCTGGGTGGTAATAGTGCATGGAAAAATGTGGTTGTTGCAGTGGAAAAAAACAATAGAGCAGCATCAAATTTTTTAATTAGTAGAATATTGCTTATTCTACTAGTTAAAAAATTTGATGCTGCTCTATTGTTTTTAGAATACAATTTGCAAACCTCCAGCACCACTCAAAAGCTGGTGACAAACCATCTGAATAAAAATAACATAAAAATAAAGGTGTGAGAACGAGATCCTAATGCGTGGCCAAAACGTAGTAAGAGATAGAGGAGGATAATTAAGCCTTGGCCATGACTTAGAAAGGCATGGGATCAGGATAATCAAGTGCACAATTTACTGTAACTCAGTGCATTGGACAATGAGAGCAGCTAAAATTGAATCAGTTCACCCCTGAATGACATTTACCAAACCTGCTGCTATATGAAAGCCTTGCCAAGAATCTCGTGCCAATGTACGACCTCACTATAAACCTTTCATATTGCATTCTGTACTTTCACATGCACTTTATTTTACCCTCTGTTTACTGACACATCAGGCACGGGCAGGTCCTGTTTGATGATCTTATAATTTAAAGTGACTCAGTGTGGTTCAGTGCTGCTAACTACCTCTTGTGAAATATCATACTTATGGCGCAATGTTAGTCATTCTGGAAGGTTAATGTCCAATTTCCACTGGACTGTTACACTGTTGTGGGGTCTATTTATTAAATTGCTCTCTGTCAGATGCTGCTATATGCTGTACTGAGGCCCAACGAGAAATGTCTCATCACACTATGTTCAGTACATAGTGAGAAACAGCTATGTGCATGTACGGAAACCTTTGAATCTTGAAGTAACTACCGAACTGATTTAGTAAATATGTTCATATCTAATAGAGAGGAATAGGACACAGGTACAAGTAACAAAGGTGCAGTAATTGTAAGGTACTTACCACCGAGTGCTAAGTAAAATGTTAATAATAATTGAACTGCAACCACTTATTTTATTGTGATCATTAAAAAGACATGCATAGTATGTAAGTACTGCGTGATGTGTTGGAAACAAACATAACTTGGTCTGTAGGACACAGCAACGGCACTATTCACAAAAGTATTTCAGCTTTCGGTTTAAATGTATGGAAAATGTAAAAAGTTCACACTACGGTGATATATCACGAAACTAGGGCATTTAAGTAGAAGCATGCCTAACAATTTACTGAAACAAAAGCTGACAACAATGGTGAGTATACCACATTAAAAAACGTTAATGTCTCAACAACGTGTCATGTGCCCATGAGCATCAATTACAAGCTTGACAATGATGTCTCATTCCACTCTTCTCGAAGGGCGGCTCTCAGGTCACTGAGGTTCTGGGGTACAGAGTTACAAGCCTCTACAAGTTGACTATATTTCAGGGAAAGCAAAACAATCCACATGATTAAAGCAAAATGGAAATATGTTGTACTTACCAATATACCCAGCTGGCATTTTAACGTGGGGTCAGCGTGAAATCAACGTCAGGAGTCAGTGTTGGATAACCGTTGGATTTTGTCATGGTTGTAAAAATAATGTTGATTTGACGTACAACTCAATATTTATTTATTTTTTTATGTTGAATCCATAGTTAGTTAACAACACCATTTCAACCATTTGGTATTCAACGTTGTTTTGACGTTTAATTAATGTTTTTTCATAAACTGACATTATTTCAACCACATTTAAACGTTTAAGGTCGGTCGAATGCCAGCTGGGAGTCCTTAAACTCTCCCCAAAACAGGCATATTCTATTCTACATCTAAAGTGCGCTCTTGTCTTTAATTGAATCTTATTTGCATTTTCAGTTTGTATCGTCAAACCTTTTGGAAACAGGCTTGAGAATAATGGTTAAGAAGCATTTTTGAGTTTTAATCTTTATGTAAAACCCTTAAAGTACTGTTTGAGTGCACAATAAGCACCAAAAAGGGATTCTGCTGTTGTTATAAAGAAAATATTGATACACTACAGAATCATTTTCATTATTTGAACATTGTTTTGTATTCTTGAAATTTGGCCCACAACAAACTTTGCATTATAACCTCCAAAGACTTTAATTTAAACACCCTTGATCTTAAAACATAAACTAAAACATAAATTAATAATGGATTATAATTTCCTTGCCTCTTAAACTTTCAGTGAATTGAACATGAGATATTACCGTTTTAATAGTCAACTCAGTGGCCCATTTCACCCCATTGTACTTGCATAACTATGTTTGTGATGAAAAATGTGTCTTGATTTTTTGTTAAATGTGAGGGGTTGGTATAAGTGGTTGTCCTGGCAACCAATTAAAAAATCTTTTCAACGCTCTTATAGAGAAAATGACCTTTGTCTTGCTGACAGGCCACAATCTTTTCCTGCCTGAGATTATTGTCCTTTTACATTTTCAGTGACACCCTCTTGTCCCATCTCCACTGTTTAAAACTTTAAGCATGTTTTGCATATTCTCATCATTCTTCTGTAGATACCTCGTCTGTCTCCAGGCTCCTGCCATTCTGCAGTGTCAAACTGTCTTCTACTCACTTCCATTTCACTTCGCTTTCATTAAAAAACTCCTGCTGACAGTGGAGACAGGGAGCTGCGGGAACGACACCTTTAAAGTGTGCACTGGCTACTAGTTATTTACCCGGACGTCATCCGCCATTATGTAGTAGTGACCCATGAGTAAGTCCTTCAGGCAAATCCGTTTTGGGCCTGGGCTTCCCGTGCTGCACCGTGACTTGCTTTGGTCCCTGTGTGTCCTCCAGCACTTAAAGAGCCTTGGACTCACACTTCTCTGAAGGCAAGCTTGGTTTCAGACTTGGTTTAGCCATGCAGCTGGATGCCATGATACCAGTGAACATCTAGTACCCTGAAATAAAAACCTGACTCTACCAGCATGGTACGGTGTTTTCACGGACAATGTTTGTGTGCATGCACTCAAGAATCCTGAAAACAATGTTTTTTCAATATTTCATGAACAATTTTACAAGTTTTTTCACTATATGCAAGACTCCTGGATGCTCTGGCTCTGATTTCTTCCTTTCTTTGTCCTCAGGAGGCCATGGCCAGCCCAGTGCAGGTCCACCCAGACAGTGCCCTGCTCCAGCTACCCTGCAACAGCTCTGCTTTCTGCGATACTTCCTTGGCTCTTCTGAAAAGAGAAGAGGAGACTCTGGAGCTGGTGGACAATAAGCCACGGCTCGACAGCTCTGAGCGAGGGCTCCCAGGACTCTACTTGTCTACATGCTTTGACATGCTGTTGACTGAGGACACTGCCTGGCTGGTGAGGGTGGCGGACTCCTCTGCTTCGGCTGGTCTTGTTCCTCGTCCAGAATCCTGTGCAGAACCAGAGCAGTGCCCCGTCATCGACAGCCCTGGGTTAGGATGTTCTCCGCTGTCTCCTGTCCTGGAAGACCAGGTGGAGGAGAGGTCTCTGGAGCAAGTGCAGAGTTTGGTGGTTGGAGAGGTCCTGAAGGACATTGAGACAGCCTGCAAACTGCTGAACATCACGCCAGGTTAGAGTCTCAATTATTGATTGTGTGCTTCTAAAGTAGGTCCCTGCAACACTTCGCCTGTCAGTATAGTGTCCAGCATTGGGTTTTGGATGTTCTGCATTTCCATAAATGTCAGTGGAGAAATGGCTCTTATTGAGGAATTCGATTTAGTTTCATAAAGATTTGTTTAATTTAAATAACATCTAAGCTTTTAGAATAAGTGAAAACTCAAAACGCTATTCAAATTCTCACCCCTTGTTTACAAACTTGGCTCTTCAAGGAAGTTAAATTGTTTCTCCTATGGCATCACTCAAAGAACCTTTATTAAAAAGAGCTTATTGTCTTAACGTTTCATATGTGCTTTTAGGTTAGATTATGATTAATGGTGCTTCAGTCACAGTTGGAAAATGCTTTAATGTGTGGACTTTCAAGTCGTAAGTAATAGCTTTGTTTCTAGCTAAACGGTTCAGGTTGTAGATGGGTCTCAGAGAATCACCCAGTATGCTAATTTACAGTAAAACTGCTTTGACGTGGACTACGCCTGATGTCAGCTGGAGCTTTAACATACCAGGATGTGCCTAATCCTTATTCTCGCATCATGGAGAACTTTGTTGGAGAAGCTTTACTTAAAGTCTTTGGATGTTTACCTAGCAGTCGATGTGTACACTGTCCAACCAAGACCTTCCCCAGCGCTGGTGAGGAGCCTTGCCTAGAAGAGTAAACATCAACAGTGTCCCTCTTCATCCAGGCCGTATATCTTAACAAGCTCTTCAAGATTTAGCTCCACTGAAGAGTCCAAACAGCTAAAATTATGCAACCTGAGGTCTGTGTAACGTCTCGGGATCTGTTGCGTTATTAAATCCAAACAGATGTTTCACTATTGATTTAATCGGCGTGTCCTCTTTGGCCTGCAAGAGTTTCTAACTGACATTTGTCACGCCAAATTTCGCTCCTTGAAAACAGTCCCTCTTACACCTCCTTTGGCAAATAGCTGTTTCCCCTGTTCACACTTTTCTTTGTCGTTCTCCTCAAATGACTCGCACAAAGGTGCATCAAAACACACAAAGATCTGTGCAAACACCCTCTAATCCACATGCAATAGATCTTGACTGATGTGTTAAGGGATCAGGATGGCTGCTGCAGGGTAATGAGTAAGAGTGAGTCATTGCCTCTCTTGGATCTTCCAGACCCGGTGGAGTGGAGTTGTGGGAATGTTCAGAAGTGGCTGCTGTGGACTGAGCATCTGTACCGGCTCCCCCAGGCGGGCAAAGCCTTCCAGGACCTGGACGGGAAAGACTTATGTGCCATGACGGAGGACGACTTCTGCCAGCGTTCGCCACAATGCGGCGACACACTGCACGCGCATCTAGACATCTGGAAATCAGGTACAACCTGCAGTCATGCCAGAGCGTACACAAACATATGTCTCTGTTTTTTGGTTTTCATATGATAACCTGCTTTGCTTTGGATGCTCAGCTGCCTGGATGAAGGAGAGGTGTTCCGTGGGAGAGAGTAGGATCACTGGTAAGTAAAAGTTACTCAGTTAAATGTCAATATGTGTTTAGGGTCACTCAGATCCCTCTGTTCTCTTGTGGAGAGCTCCACCTGTGTTTTCTTTCTAGTTACAGTGCTGAGCTGCAAACTCAACGTGGGTTTGTTGTAAAATGGTTCATTGGAAAGAAACTCGCCAGCTCAGATTTCTTGAAAGTAGCAGCAATTTTATTTACAATGCCATCCATCAATGGATAAAAAAAACATTTTGGGCCAAACCTGTAAAACAATATGTCATCAACTAGGCTCCAGGGAGCAATTTCATAACCATATCATGCAATAATTCTCATTGAGGGAGAAGGTAGAAGCTCTTCAGAGGTCTGGTCCTTTTCACCACCACTGTGAGCAGTTCTGTTTACTCAGAATAGAGAGAAAACATGTAATAGTGTTGAAATTGCATTTTAACAGTAAATCCATGTTTATTTCTGAGACCCAGTGTAGTTATTGTGTAGAAAGGTCTGAAGCAGTTTGATCCCAGCACCTGTTGATGAACTGTGGTTTGGTTTGTTTTTCCAAAATAATTGAGTGCAGTGTATTTTACTGCATGAAGTTCACTTGTATGTAGTTTGGAATTGACCTGAGCCATGTGGATCATAGGCGTGTATGTTTTCTTCCTTCAGGTGGAGAGGAGCTTTGGTCAGAAGCAGATTCTTCCTGCTCCGGGCAACCCATCCACCTGTGGCAGTTCCTCAGAGAGCTTCTGCTCAAGCCGCACAGCTACGGACGCTGCATCCGCTGGCTCAACAAAGAGAAAGGTACAGAACCGCAGCTGACAGACACAGTGCTGTTGTAGCTACCAGCGAACGAAAGCTAAAGCAGCCAGTTAGCAGCACAATCAAGCATCGTTTAAATCTCTAATCCCTCTTTTTCCCCTTCAAGGCATCTTTAAAATTGAAGACTCTGCTCATGTAGCTCGACTCTGGGGCCTGAGGAAGAACCGGCCTGCCATGAACTATGACAAGCTTAGCCGCTCCATCCGGCAGTACTACAAGAAGGGCATCATCCGCAAACCAGACGTGTCTCAGAGACTGGTCTACCAGTTCGTCCACCCAGTATGAGTCCAGTAATCATGCTCGAACACTCAAGAGGACAGATTAACATCAAAGCACTGACAAGCGCCCTTTAGAATTTCAGTCCAATCTTTCCAACAGGAGCCCCGCTTTATAAGGAGAATTCCTTTCGGTTCTTGAGCTGGGAACCCCGAAAATAATGCCTTTATAAGTTATTGTTAATAAGGCTTGTGTTTATTTTCCACAGTTTGTGTCCTGTGACTTTCAATTCACCCAGACATTCATAGACACGTGCTCCAAGTGGCATTGTTGTACAGGAAGATGTTTCACGCAATCGTCAGCTTGGTCTGATCTTTATATCATAACAAACAGAAGTTACAGAAACCTGTCCAGGTATAATCGCATGGTCTGCCTGTCTCTCACTCTCTTCCACTCTCTCTGTCTTCCAAGCTCAAAGGTGAAGGTCCATAGATTTCTGTATAAATAAATCAAACAATGTCGTTCAGAATGGTTTGATGCGAAATGTTCTATTCGAGAGCAGTGCTGAATGGAACCAGACATCTGAACGTTTTAAAGCACCATCAGAGAAAGTTAAAGTAAAGTGGTCATGATTTTTTGGAATGATAATTGTGAGAAAGGTTTGGCTTCCCGACCGTTTTATCATTATTCATTTAGCGTTTTCACTATTTTATCATCCACATTACATTATAAAGTCTTAGAAGACACATGGGGGTTTACTGATGATCAGGGGCCCCATGAAAGATTAGAATTTTGAGCAACATTATTATTAAGATAAGCCCCCTACACTACAAAAACAAACCCCTTAATTTTACCCCTTTACCCACTTTATTTTCAGGAAAGTAAGGAAAATTAAGTGGAAAAGTGTACAGATTAAGTCTGATTAAGGGGTAAAACTACTGAATTTTTCCCTTATTTTTTTAATTTGGCCCTTAAATAACTGAGCCTCCTGAAGAAAATGCCATATGTTTAGGATTAAGGGGGTTTCACACTCATACCTTGAATCCACTTTTAAGGTAAAATTAAGGGAACAGTTTACAAATTAATGGCCCCTTAATTCAAATTAAGGTGTTTGGTATATTTTCAGGGCTAAATTAAGGTAGAGTTAAGCATATTTTAAGGAAATTGTGTTTCATAGTGCTAACAGGGCCCCATGTCAGTGCTGGGCCCCTAGAATCGTGCTAAGCCTTGCCGATGGTTCTGTCGTGTTATTTGATATTTATATTTCATATACGTTTGTGGAGTAGACGTTGTGACCTCTGGTTCCATCAGAATGTGAGTCGGCTAATTTCCCCAACTTGCACCATTTCACATCCAACCAATCTTAATGAGTTTTTATGGGACCTAGCCTGGTTCTCCGAGTTTGGGTCTGAGACCAAATTTGGCCTTTTAATATCCTGATCAATACGCATATCTGGGAAGAAGAGGCCTGAGTGTAATCCAGTCCTTTTAAACCCTTGATAAATATAGAACCCGAAACAAGGAACTGGCTGTTTTGCTGCTGGACACACGTTCATTGTACATTGACATTTATCGAACACACTGCTTTGACACTGCCATGTGAACGTTGGCGAGCGTGTGTTTGAGCAAGCCTCCACTCCCTGCCAGCTCAGGCACACGTTTGGGTTTGGCTCTGGCCTCTGTCCAACTTCACTCAGGTCTATTTTTTAAAGACTTAATCACACAGCAAACTTATTAACCCTCTCTAAAGGCGGTCACAATGGTGAAAGTCTCCACTTTATTGAGCTCTTATGAATGATCCTCCCCCTTAAGACACTTGAACCTCACCTTGTGCTTTCTACTCCTGGCAGCCCAACGTGGTCTTATTGGCTAATGGTCATTGTTATATGAATTATGTTCTCGGGCTCAACTCGAAGCTAGGTCGTTGTTGGAGGGTCAGTCCTTGAGTTAGGAATTAGGCGAAGGGTGGGGTATTAAAGAATAGCTATGTGAGAGTGAAGTTCTTTTCCTCTTCAGCACTTGGCGTCTTTTCAGTCAGGTCATCAGTCACTGTTCCAACAAAGGCTTACCTGCAAAAGAGACCTTTTTCCTTTTCTCCCGCTGTGTGCTCTTACTTTAATATAAGTCTAGTCCATTTTTCTGAATGGTGCGAGTAAAGCCTCTGGATTTTTGCTGTCTGCCATTGTTAATAGTATGTTGAAGTCATTGTTAATACACTGAAGTCATTTCTTTCACAGCTGAGTGATCACTTCTACTCATCCGGTCTTTAATTACATTTGTGCATAAAAATTGGCGTAATCATACAAGCAGAAGTGCTGTAACGCAGAAGCCGCAACAGAAACAGTAGAACTGGTCTGTTCCAGAATAAGAGCGTGAATAATAATGAATACGTTTTATTTTTTCTACTTGGTGACTTCTTACTCTCGCTACAAAGTTTGAAAGGATTTTTTTAATGATAATAAATTAAAGGTAAAAAAAACAACGCTGTCCTTTTTTAAATATTTCTGCACACTTCAGTCATCAAAATTTCGACATATTTGTTCAGAGTGGTTTGGTGTGAAATTTGGTTTGGTATTGTAGATTTATTTAGAGACTGGGACTTCTTTATTGTGGCAGTGAACAGAATGAGGCAAATATAGCCGTTTTATTTAGTAG
>JBBKCR010000001.1:34589651-34602149 GCA_037577295.1 Ladigesia roloffi
ACACACACACACACACACACACACACACACACACACACACACACACACACACACACACACACACACACACGGGCATTACCGACTTCAGATTTTTTCAAGTCAACTAATCCCTCAAGATAGTCGAAGTCGAGTCGACTAGTCGTGATGACGTCACACACACAGGAACACAGGGGTCCAACAATGAGCAACTTTTATTAAAGTTCTCTTTAACATTACCAGTCAACATGAAACAACAGAGCCTAATACCTTGACTGCTCTGGTAAATTTAAGTGTAAACAAATTAGGAACAATTTATGCCATGGCATCGCTCCGCTCCTCTTGACTGGACGTCTCTCTGCAGTGCTAGCAGTAGCATGTTAGCTAGCGGTGCCGTTTCAGACACCATTGACGGTACTGTTACTGTCCTTTAACTCCAGTTGCAGGTTCTGCAGGTCTCCTGCTGTTTGTGTGTCTAGAGTTAAGGATCTCCACACGTGCTTCTGTTCTCTGCTGCCGGCTCTCTCGTCTTGTTGGCCTCTCCTCTTTACATTCCACTCTATTTGCGAACGGTACCGCCCCATTTATGAAGGGACTATAGTAGTTGGTTAAACTAAGGAACGCGTGTCAACACCAGCCAGTCGGAGGCAGAGACTGCATTATGTCCACAAGCGAGGGCAGAGAGATAAAGAGAAAAAAACAAATGACTAGTCGACTTGTCTTAGCTGCCATCAACTTGTGCCTCTATAGTCAACTAGTCGAATTTTATGTTGATGCCCTTATATACAAACACACACACTCAAACATACAGACACTACCACTCAAATGTCTGGACACACCTTCTCATTCAACAATTTCCTTTGTTTGGTTACATTGTAGATTAATATTGAAAACATCACATATTGCTCTGATGACAGCTTTGCACACACTTGGCACAGAACTTTTGCGTGGTCAACCCTAACCCTAACCCTAACCCTAACCCTAACTCCAGATTCTGAACACTTTTTCTGACAAGGGTTCATTTTCAGATTTGGCCCTGGGTCGTGTTCATAAGAAAAATTATCGCTCTAAACTGTATGCTTGTGTTTACTTGAAGCGGATCAAGACCGAGGCATGCAAAAGGACTTTCTTTTTGGAAACCAGTGGATTTTCTAAGTGGCAGAAGAAAGCTCTCTATGCCAGCCCAGCAACATAAAGCTGGATCCTTTGTGTACACTTTGGTGATTGACTGTGTACATCCCTGTACCACCCCCCCCATGGGTTTTACAGGTATGAGTGTGAGAGCACCCCTTTCATTGGGGTGTTAAAGTTTCAAAAATTCTACAGGTTGGTGTGTATATATAGAAGTAAAGAGTTGGTATTATTAGGTTATAGTTATATATCAAGAGGTTGCAAATGAATAAAATGTTCTTAAATTTTGGAAAAATAAGTAAAGAAGCTCAATATTTGTAACTAGCACAATCTTTTCCATTTAAAAAATGCAGTAGAGAGCTATAAACTCTTTTGAGCTTACCTGATTGTATAGCATCTACTGGAATGATTCTGTGACCAATGAATTTCCCTCCTTCCTCATAGGCTGCTATCCTGAGAGAAGCCATGTCTGGACACAGGATCTGTTCACAAACCATTACAACTTAAAAATAAGGTCAATTCACTTAGACTTGAATCTCAGGATATTCCACCTTAAATCCCAACTGTTTATTAAAAGAAATATTTAATGGAAAAAACAGAAAAACAAAACTGTCTGTGAAGTTTATTGCCCTACAAAACCAAAATGTTTTTTATTTGTTTACCTATTCATATTTGCATGGTTTAACATTTTAGAAAGGCATTTTATTCCTATTATGTAGTTACCGAAACTACTTTGTCTGACAGCTGAATGCCCTGATTTTAATGTACATTAAAAAAAAAAACAAGAACAGTGACATTTTAATATGTTGTTATAGGGCATTAGCTTTTGTGCTAACACAATCACTGCAAGTAAACATACTAGATTGAGAACAGACCTTCTCAAACACAAATGGTTCCTCGTTCCACACAGGGTTGATGGCATTGGGTGTTGGGGACCACTTTGTGCGGTATTTGCGTTTGGGGTCTCCAGGCAAGCCAATTATCTCCACCTCCACTGCTGCTTTCACATTCTTATCTGATAGAAACTGGCCAGAATACACCTGAAACCAGAAAGGTGGGGAGTGAGTGAAAATTTATAACAAGACACATCCTATAAATATACTTTAAAACATCTTATTTACATTTGATGGGAATACAGACACATACATACAGAACAACTGACAGAAAACAATAATGCATTTGATTTAGTCCTGGTCTCAGTTGCACCAAGGGTTTTGATGCCTATTGCACCAGCACAAATATTGTTATTTTGGGCTTATGAACTCCTCCCTTTCCACTCCACTGATAAACAGAGACAAAAATATTGGGACGCTAGATCATTACGCCAACTGGTACTTTGATAACAAGATCTGCATTCAATTACAAAAACTTTAATATGGAGTTGGTCCCTCTTTGCAGCTATAACAGATTCCAGTCTTCTTGGAACATTTTCTGTGCGTTTTTGCAGTTTCTGTGCCAAGCATTTATATGGACAGCCACTGATGTTGGATGAGAAAGCCTGGCTCACAATCTCCATTCCAGGTCCTCTTAAAGGTGTTGGATGGGTTTGAGGTGAGGGTTCTGTGAGACCAGTCAAGGTTTTCCACTCTGAACACATCCAATCATGTCTTTATGGACATTGTTGGTGGACTGGGACACTGTGTCCACAAAGTTGGAACCATGGCTGTCCAGAATGTTTTGGGTGTGCTGAAGCATTAAGACTGAAAGTACTGGCCTCGCCCAAACCCTGAAAAACAAGCATCCCAGTACCTTTGTCCATGTAGTGTATCTGACTAAACTTGAGCCCTTTTGAACCTGTTCCTATTGTGGGTCGCATTAGATAATTAGACAAAGTATAGCTATACAGAACTGAGTTAGCCAACTTGCCTTAATGGTGAGTGTGTTGGCCACAATGGTGTCGAACCGGTCAGTGTACGGGTCAAACTTCTTGTCATTCCTTCGCAGCAGGTCATGTTTGAGGAGGTACCCTGTCCTCCCATTATACTCGAACAGTGCCATGTTCAGTTGCATGGGGAAATCTACACATCAGTACATATCTAATTGAGCTGATTCAGAAACTTTTGTGCATAATGTGAGTATACTGTTTTCTTTTGTGTGTATGTGTCAAATTATTTCTCTCTTAAGTCTGATTTCTTTTTTCTAGGCAGTAGTGATACAGGGTTAAATTTCACAATACATTGTTTATGTATTGCATTTCACTGCATATCGTACTGTGTATGACTGTGTACGTGACAAATAAAATTTGAATTTATAACTGCGTGTGTGACAAACATCTTGAATCTTGAATTGTGACACTTTCACAACTCCCGGTTAATAGTGTTATGGAACAGAATCTGGATTCACCTCTGTCTGTCTTATATTTTTATACAGGAATAGAGAGGGTACAGAGGAAATTTGAATTCCTTACTTCTAACGAACTAATTTAGGTAGAGGTATTTATCAAATGTTGTAAACAAACTGCTTGTAAAATGAACGGTGTAAGACGGATATTTAAATACAGTAAATCACACTGCCAGAATGTAATGGATATATCTTTGTAACAGCAAATAAGAAGCCTCTTACCCATGGTCTGGTAGTTTAGTGCCACCATCTGGCAGCCTGCATTCCAGAAAAGCTGAGGGTTGTAGTTAGAGGAGTCCATGCGTGTTCCTTTTGGGTAGATTCGACTCATCTGCCTCTTGTTATATCTGAATTATGCAGTAAAGAAAGCTACTCAAATGAAGAAAACAGTAAAGATTGTGCAAGTTTGTGACTGTAATGATCTTTTTTCCCAGGATGACAGTAAAATGGAAACTTGTTTGGGTCTTTTTGTTACCTAGCATAGGATACCTAGCACTTAGTTTCTACTTGCCTTCCAGGTTGGTCAGACTCCAAAAGAGCTTTTGAGCAAATTTGCAACTTATCAACAACTTGTGAACGTTGTGACTGGATTATACACCATCACTTGAAATCCTGTATTTCCCCCAACTGGCCTCCACACCCGCAGAAGCTCAGCGCCTCAACCCGGCCTCCTCCTGTAATATTCTCCATCCATCACTTTCTGTGAAGGATGTAGAAACACTTAATTGTGTTTTCATAAGCCCCCATGTAAACTCTGGCAATTCTCTTATTTTTGGGGTCCAAATAAAAAGGTAAGCTGGGTGTAAACTCTAGACATATACAGTACTATGGACCGGTTACGACCATGGGAAGCTTAAATCTACAGGAACCTATGAGAACAGAAAATCATTTAAACTTTTCACCGAACAGCTGTGACTTCTCCACAGACGGCTGGACGCACATCAATGTCAAAATAAAAGTAAAATCAGGTCAGGGCAGTTTCTAGCAGCCGCTGCCCTGGGGTGTTATCTGTACTCTCTTGTTTATTCACTATGTTCCGCCAGCCGTATAGTCAGTAGGGGGGCAGATAATTTAGTGTCTCTTAAACTATTGAATTCCCTCCTTCAGAATATAAAATATCCTCGTTCTCTTTATTCAACACATTTTGAAATGTATCTATTCTTTCAGTGCTATGCTTATTCTCTCACATATTGACACTGTCGTCCACTTAGTTTTTCCTGTTTCTGTAACTTTGGCTGTTACTGCTTAATTAATTTGTAAAATTAATGTAAAATGTAAAATGACCTATGGGTTTTCGAAAAGTGTTTTAGGGATGAAAAAATATTATTATTCATTTATTTTTGAACGTTTCTGAATTTCTAACTGTGATTTGCTAGATGGCGGTTAAGTCTATTGAAAAGAAGAAGATTTGCAGATGGAGAGGATAAATAATAAAATAAGTAATAAAAGGATACTCCACAAACTCCACTGCACTCTTGCTGATCAGACTCTCGCCTTTAGTTTCCACGAAAGAGGAGATCACGTAACTCCTGTTCTTTTCTGTGCTTGGAAAGGTTGGAAAACCAGAAAGTTACCATCACAATTCTTAAAGCATATCTAAATCACTGGAGAAGCAACATATGCCAAAATAATTAACTTTATTCATGGTGAAATAATTTCTGCCTCAGAAAAGGGGCACTCCTAGCTAAAAAATGGGCTGACCATTTGGAACTGTGAACGTCAAATTCCTGCATGCACTAAAACAAAATTTACCAATTATCCCAGGCTACAACCTTTTCCTTTTTGTTTTGTTGCATAAGAAAGTAAAAAAACACCAAAACCAAGCAGGACTCACTCTTTGCATTCTCAAACGAGATGAATTTGTTAGGTTGAATATAGTTGACCAGTGCAGACATCTCCTCATAAGCCGTTACTTCCTGCCCAGCCGTACCCTAAAGGAGGAGAAATGGAGAAAAGCGGCTATATCCTACATGTTTTGTATTGTTTTTTCTTTCCATATTTTCCTGAGGTAAAAATTTTGCTGTGGTTTTATTCGCTAAATGCTTGAAGTGTCAGTTTAACCATTTTAAATCCTTTCTTTATTTCTTCAACTTAAACAGCCTGTGTGTTTTGCATTGTGTCAGTTACAAAATCAGACAGTTCTGAAACACTCCATCTCATCTCAACTTCATCATGAATGAGCAGGACTAAACTGCTGCAGGTTGAATGGGTGGATGTGGGCAAATGTGTTGGTTTTTATGACAACATGAAAACAGTGAATTCAAACCAGGTTTTTTGCAGCTAAATGTGCACAGACTGCATGATCATGGAAGTAAATGGTACATTTTGTACCACATCAAACCCATTTTGCATTAAAAAAAAGGAAAAATTGGTTATATCAAAATCAAATACAAGTATACAGAGCGACGAAATCCTGAAGCTCAGTAGACAGTGCAGTAGACAGAAGAGATTGTTCAACATACAGAACAAAGAAGCAAATAAAGTATAATTAAGAGTAAGGTTTAACCTGTCCTGAGTGTGTGGACAGATCACTGTACATTGTACATAATATAAATAAAATGTGACTGTCCAGGGTGTACCCCCCCCACCCCAACCCGACCCCGAGTGTGGGATAAAGGGGAAGAAAATGGATGGATGGATGGATGGATGGATGGATAAATAAAATGTGCAATGCTAAAAGAATTTGCCTTGTAGTTGAGAAGAGCTTATATTATGCAACAGCTATCACTGGTTAGCAAAGATGCTTGTGTTTGTATAACACTGAATAACACTGGAGAGCAAATCACGGTACAGTACCTCATCTGAGTTCTTCATCTTCTCCTCATCCTGCTCATCCTGCTCCTCTTGCTCTTCCTGCTCCTCAACTGCCTCACCTTTCCAGAGATACAACACACACAAAGATGAGTAAACTGCGTTCAGCACCATTCTGATTCTCTCATATCAAATCTGGCAGAATAAATAAGCGATTGAAAACCTTATGCTGCATTGTTTAAAATCATGGTTTTGAAAACCAGTTTGGAATTAAGAACATTAGGCTCTTCATTTCTACTGAGAATTTTAGGATATAATATTGTAAATGAACACACCTACTATAATGCTATTTTTTCTTATCAACCATATGGTGTATTCTAGTTCAACTAATGGCATTGCAAAACAAAGAAAAGTGTATAATTCATGATTCATTTGAAGCTTGGAAAAGACATTATAATTGCTGAAACTATGTTTTTTATTCTTCTTTTATATTATTCCATTTGTGAACACCTGCGACGCTTTATATTCTGCCATATTTTAGGATGAATGGACCAAACAAATGCATCCAAAATATATTTTAAACTGGCATAAAAAAATGTTCTCTTGCTGTTGAAAAGTTACCACTTTGGAGAATGTGTGTAAATATATATATCTTTCTAATTAACATTTTTTTCCTAGTTCTCAAAAAACATTCAGCCTTCTCCAAAGGCCCGGGAGGTTTTGAGGGTTGTTGAAAACAATAAAAGCACTATAAAAAAGGTATTAATAAACAGTATAAGCTTGAAGGTACACTGCCATTTAAAAGTTGAGCTAATCCTGTTTTGGCCCTTGCTTCTAGAATATGAAGCCAGTGCCATATTATGGTCATGGATCACTTCATGGATGAAGCTGTTTTCAACATGAGGTCATATCATTGATGTTTTCCCACCTTGGGTTTCCTGGTTGGTCGGGGCATTTTGGCCTTCAGGTGGGCTGCTGGGTCCCTGCTGCTGATCTTGAACTGGTGCTTTTTTTGTATTAATTTGACCTGTTTTAGCCTGAGGTGCACTATTCTTCTTGTTCTTTATCAGGATCTTTCCCATAAGCTCTGCTGGACTGGGGATCTGCTGGCCTGGTATTAACTGAAACACATTCTTCAACTGTTATTCTCTGTGTTACAACAAACATTAGAAACATTTCACTGACCATGAATGAAATTCTTCGACTGTACAATGCTGGGGAAGTGTCAATACATTTATCTACACAAATCTACATTATTTATGTACACATTTGTTTATGCCAGTGGATACACCTTTTAGTTAAAAGTAAAAAGACATTATCTGTAAAAACTTGAAATATATACATGCAGAGGAAGTATAATAAAAAAACTAAATCTGTAAAAACTATATATCCACCACCTACATGTAAAACTGTAGCCTGTAACACATCATTCAGCCCACCCCATTCATCTCACTGACCATAGGACCAGTGCTGACAAGATAGTGTTGAGATGATGCTGTTAAATATTAATAGATGATGGCCAGTGCAACAAATTGACTCCAGGATTTATCTGTGGGCCTACAAAGGCTTTAAAGTGGCCAGTTAGTGTTTATACTTTCCATTACTGATCTTCTGTATATGTAGTTACATAAGACAATAACCAATGCCTTTACTTCATTATATTGCTAACAATGGATCTCACGCACTGGGTATTTCTCCAGGGGATCGGTGAGGAGAGCATCTCCAAATATTGTTTTACAGTAGTTTGCCATCTTCTCCTGCTGCTTCACTCTAAATAGACAAGACACAAATTTACACAAGCACAGGAGAAACACCACCATGTGAAGGGAAAGTATGGAGAGATGTAGCAAAAGTATCTTACGAGTCCACGTGGTTCTCGAAGGAAAGGATGACGGGATATTTGGAGGTTTTGAAGGCACTCTCTGCAATGGCTTCAATCACATCCTATCACAGAATTGAATTAGGTGTAATAAGGAAACAAATGGCTCTTTATGTTCATAAAATGTACTGTAAGGTACAGAGGTGTAAACTTCAATTTCTAGTACTGTTTTCAGTGCAATGTTGTCGGCCTTGTGCTTGTTGATTCAGTCATGAAGACAGAAATATTGCAAAAGCATACTTGATGCAAGCCTGCAGAAGGATTGGAGAGACTCAACACATAATAATGATGTGAAACACCATTATAATTTGAGATCATTTTGTTTTATGCAGAACAAAAATATCCACATAGTTAAGGGGCCAGAGGATCTGTTTATTACAGAGTGATGCAGGGGCAGTTCTATACCAAAAATACCAGGGGGGCTGAGGGGGGGGGGCAATGTGTTTTTAGGGGGACACATATAACCAGTGTGCGAACTATGGTGTACAACGATGTATGGGGGGGTGGCTCTTGCGTGTGTCAACGCTTTAAATAGTCCGTCTAAAACACATGTAGCATTAGTTACGTTCTTCAAGCCAGTGCATGTCACAATAATACCTTTATATTTAAATCTTGTTTTCTGTTAATTACCTTAACGGGGGCCATTAGGGGGGACAGGGTAATTCTATGGCGGCCTGGCCCACCCTGGTCCCTGTGTAGAACCGCCTATGCAGTGATATGTTGGAACAGACTGAAGTCTCTGCCTTATTATTATAACCATGTTGTTTTGATGACTAATTAGTTCAGAGGTAAATCATGTCTGCTGGATAAAATATGCCAGAAGGTCAGTCCAAGTGCTGGACCAAGAAAACTGTATAAAACACAAAATGCAACTAAATATGAAAGATTGAAATGTAAAAAGTAAAAAAAAGTATAAATACAAAATTCCAGTAGAATTCCTTTTAAATGTGACTTATGTATATTTAACTGAGTAAGCTACCTCTGGACATTACATAAACACACCCATTAGTTAATTATTTGCATTTGTCCATTGTTGCCTACAGCCACCATTAACCACCGACACTGGCCGTCAAGCCCGATGCTCATTCAAATGACTCAGAGCACACCTGCTTTCCCTTTCGAACACATGTCTCATACTGACAGGTATTCCAACAGACACATTTAGGCTCTGATTGTCACGCCTTCTCCAGCATTTACCCTGCAGCTACATCTGCTACTCTGATTGGAGGAAATCTGACCTTGAACAGGATCTCGGTTGTCATGGTGAAGCCGTGGGTGATGATTGGCTCCTCCTCCGGAGGTTTGCCCTTCCAACAATCTAACTCAAGGCAGCGGCAGCCAGCAAGCAGACACTGCCGGTACATCTCGGGAGAGGAGACGCCAGAGAACTGACCAGCTTAGGATACACACACACACACACACACACACACACACAAACACACACATACTTTTTGGATAATACATTTAATAACTTATTTGTGTTGCAGAGCACTGTAAAGAAATCCAATACGTTTCCACCACCCAAAGCACATTTAACATACATTATATATCCTCATGCAACAATAACAGCAATTAAAAGACTTCCTTCTATAATAGCTGGCAAAATGTTTTATTAATTAAAGAGCCCTTATCACTGAAAACTGCATTTATCTAAAATGTAAACACTGTTATGGTTTCAAAATGTAAAACTGCCTATCCATATAGTCAGTAATTTGAGCTCAAAACAGCTGTTTCGTTGTCTTTTCACAAAAATAGTTTAATTTTAGAAACATCCGCCTACTCAGCTTGCAGCAGCTATTCTCTCTATTCACAATGAAGAGTGTTCCAACCCAAACTGCTTGAATAACACAAGAATAAATGGCAGCCAATCAGAAGAGAGAATGGCATGATTGCATATATCAGTCACAAAAGCATAATATCCAAAACAGCCTGTTTAACATTAGCCCGCACCTCAGAGGTATATATAAAATACAAGAAAAAACAAAGGATATGGGCCCTTTAATGCAAGGATTGTTGCTTGAGTTGTATTACCGGTGAGATAGGTGTTGTGTGATGATTTGATGTAGTAATGAGGGACAGGCTGGTTCATGTCGTGACACTGGGCCAGTTTGTCTAACACCACAGGTGACGTCTCAGGGCCCAACAGGAAATAGAGGAGACCCTCAGGGGATATCTGGCCTGCAACAGCACAGCATGAAGCTCAGTTTAGAATTTGCATTTTAAATAAATGATTATCTCACTTTCTGATACAAATATTATTTATGGATATAAAAATTCTGAAACACTGTCCGAGAAAGTCAGGAGAGATCTAAACAAGCTGTAGAAAATCTTACAGTGAGACAGTGAGCCAATTAGGGTAACATGCAGCCTGGGTCAAATTAAGTGATAAAAGTGAACTGAGTGTAACTGTTTATAAGTTTGAAATGTTTGTATGTTACACTGTTCGTTACACTTCTGCGGTGTTGACTGTTATACCAAAAAAAAAAGAGTGCTGGAATTACATTGTTTTGGAGTTATGAGTGGTATTTGCTCAAAGAGCTGTAGCCAGATCTCAGCACTTTAGTTAATTAAACAGGTATCCCTTAATTAATGATGGGATGATCAGTTATGGATAAACCACGTTCTCAATGTCTGGAGACCAAAAATGATATCTGAACCGTGGCGTATTCTTTTTCATTACAAAACAGAAAAAAATGACTACTTAATTGCTTTTGATCATGAAATAACAAGAACTTGACTCTTTCTGTAACACATATTCATGCCCCCCTGGTGACTTAGAGGGACTCGAACAAATGCTTAAACAACTAGCAAGGAACAACAGTAGTTATAGGCACTCATGTTAGGCATTATACAGCCTGCACAACTGACAGCTGCTTGCTTTATTACAACAGAGCAGAATGGGCTGGCACACTAAAACAAGTTACAACAAAACGGTCCATATGGGTGTATAAATAAGAGGTAAATAACAGAAAACAAGACAGGAAGAAACATCAGGAAGTTTTGTACCAATCATCTGCCATACATTTGGAAGAAAAGCTTAATCAAATCCCTCACAAGACTGCGGTGCCTCTGTTCCCCTGAAACACTGTTATTTACATGCTAGGTGTAAATATCATTTTGCAGAATAGGTCCTTCTGCCTGGGTCCACACTTCAAACATAGGCTGTGTGAGATGTGCCACTCGACTGTCCACTCACCGCGGTTAGTGGACGGCTCATACTTGTCTATCAGAGCCTTCACCTGCTCCGGCCGCAAAGGTGGGTAAAGCTCTTCGTTAAGTCGAGAGTCTCGCTGCTTCTCGTGCAGAAACTTGGTGAAGTTCTCCTTCGTCATATAGGGCTTTGCTGAGCTGAGTAGCATCATCAAACATGATCAAAACTTCTTGTGTTAATAATTTCATTTTCTCTTTAGAATCGCAACCGAGGTAACTTTCAAACATATAAAATGTATCATGTTAACTCTTTGGATGTTACAGGACCATTCTTCAGCAATGAAACACAAGAAGGAAAGTGTTAAAACCAAAATCTCTGGACTTTGTATGGTTAACGTTCTACAAAATCAGAAAGTAAAAATATGCAGAAAATGTTTGCTACAGATAGAGCCTCAAAATGGCCATGCCATGTTCGGCCCATTTATTTAAATGACTATAACACTGTCCTCAACATAGGTTTTTAGTTCCAGCCATAAAACAGCAAAGGAAACAAAGCCACCATTGACAAATTAGAACTACAGCCCCGTAAACAAATTAAACATCAGCAACACCATCCCCTCATCAAAAACATATCCCGATTCTTAAACCAACACCTCTCTGGTCAACAAATAAAAAATACTGTTCCCTCTGATGAACCCCACCTCACCCCCAACTAATCCAGCCCGTAGAACAATCAACAAATTAGTGCATGTTGACAAACCACATATCTCCCGCTGACAAATCATAACTATAGCCACAGTGGTATACCACACCCCTTTTAGCCCATCAAAATCACCATTCTATCAACAAATTAGACCTACTGTATAACCCTGTCAACAGTCTGTTTTTTTTTCAACAAACCTCCCTCACAGTCCTGACTGCTCCTTGTCACTTCTGCTGGAAAAATATTTCACCACCCATCTCGATATCTGTTCTGTTACTTCTTGACAACCTTCAGTTAGTGTTCATTTTGGTCTGCCTTCATGGTTGAATTTTTTTTATTTATTGGGAATTTCAATGGTCACTTCAATGGCGAACATTCATCAATCACTCAGACTGTGCAAAACTAATGGTTGAATTGTGTTTTCATGGCATTAATAATAATATATCATGCAGTAATATGAAAGAGAATGAAAAAGCATGAAAAAAAACCTACTAGGAGGTGAAGATTTCATAGATCTCTGGTCTTGGACACAGGTGGGATATGAAGGTCTTGAATGCAGCTTCAGTGA
>JBBKCR010000001.1:34602249-34614297 GCA_037577295.1 Ladigesia roloffi
ACCTCTGCCATCATTTTAAGTGGGAGAACTTGCACAATCGGTGGCTGACTAAATACTTTTTTTCCCCACTGTATATCCATATATAACTCAAAATAATTTGTCCCCCCCCAAAAAAAAAAATGGACAGAGACTTTGCATGCACACAATAACCCACCCGAAGCCCACCCACACACCCAAACAAACCCCCCACAAATAGACTGATGCTAGCCCCTCACTTTAAAAATGCCTCTGGTGCCCCTGCTTAAATGGTACATTGTGATCAACTGGCTGAAGAAAACAGATCAAATTTAGCTCTTGCCTTTAGAAACATTGGAAGAGGACGAGGAAAGATGTAAATGTAAAATAGAGGAATATTCAACAGGAAAATGTAGTTGAAGTTTCTGTTACTGATCCTCAGGCTGTTCTTCTCTGAATGTTTCCTTTTTTGCTACTTCATATAAATAGTCTCAAGTACTTAAAGGAATGGTTCGCCGAAAGCTCACACCAACCTATTTCACGTATCTGGGTTGCTGCTCCTGTTTTTGAAAGCAGAACAAATTTCTCAGCCAGGCTATAATAGTCCAAAAAGTTCTGGATATCTTTGTTTTAAATCACAAAACCTTATCAAAATATAGAATTAATTCAGTAATTGAATGCTGCTGTTGTTGAGTTTTATTTTTTTAATGATTCTCTTTATACCTGGATTTTTGCACCTCTTCCTACAGTTTTTGGAATACTGGCATGTTTCCCACAAAATGTTAGTTAATGTCCCAAAAAGTGGGGATGGATGCAGAATTGTGATCATTTGATCAAACATTTTGCGGTCCCAGTCGGCTCTGTAGCGTATGAGGAGAGAGAGCGGATGGTTGAGAAGTCTTAAAAATGTGCGTCCATGAGAGCCTGTTCCTGTAAAATCAGCCAGACACGGACAAAACATGGAGAAATGAAGCCAGTCTTTTGGAGCGAAACACGGCATAAATATAAACAGACAAAAGATTAGGTCTGTTTAAAAAAAAAAGACTTGTATCACCATTTGTTCCAGTTTTATAACCACCACGCAATCACTTTGCATTTTCTTGCAGAAATGCCATCTAATTGTCATAATTATTAGAAGAAACAAAAAGTTTATTAGTTTGGCAAAATGTACCATTGATGTAATATTCAGAGCCAGGTAGTTCTGTTGAATTAAGTGCATGGAAAGTGTCCATCACAAATGCATAGCCAGATATAGAAAAGTTAACGAAAAAATTTTAATGCATATAATATTACACAGTAAAGATTACACAGTAAAGAGGAGGCTATACTGCTTTGTATTTGTTTTTCACCTTAAAAATTCAGTTGGCTTAATCTTCTTGTGGGCTGCAGAAAAGTTTTTCAATACTGTGGGTAAAACCTGTAGGTGTTTACCGTCTGATGAGGAATTGGATCGCTGCTTTCAGATGAGCTAAGCTAACAGATAAAACTACGTTATAGGAGGACTCGTTATGCATTTTGAGTCACCACTGATGTTCTATTCATATCAGGGAACATTTTTTAAATCACAATCTCATGTAAATGTGTGTTTACTGCTCCACAAGCAGCGTGTTGGATTGCAGAAGCATTAAAGGCCCGCTCTTGGCCCCAGACAGAGCCAGTTTCCTCATGGAATTTGCACTTGACAGATTTTTGGGCTTCCATGAATTGTTTGCAATATTACAAGTCTTCTGGAAAAGTCTTCACCCCTCCACTACATTTGGGGTAAAATTGAAAACCGGAGCTTTCGGTGAATCGTTCTTTTAGGGTACTTTACTAAGCACAAAGCGATTGTTCTGAAGTGCACTGAAATGTGATGTTGCAACAACGCAATCTGCCTGCTGTACTTAGACTTGTGGTCCCATTCTGCTGACCCTGTCAAATGCACAAATGCAGTGTTTCAGCTGTGAAGTTCTACTCCATTTATATACCAGTCTTAGAGAGATAGACATTGTGAATATTAACAGAGAGGCGACCTTTAGGGCAGTTTTGTATGTCGCCTCGCTTTCTTTAATGCCGCCGTCTGCAGAATGTAGTGCACAGATCATCTGCTATTTAACTGTAAATGGGCAACGATAGTTTACTTGTACAGGGTCTTTTAAAGGCATAATAAGTTAGATTTTATTCCTTTGTAAAATTGATTTGCACATAGAGATTAATCTTGGAGAGCATAGCTGTAAAGATTTGTAAAGCATTAGTATTTTATGCAAACAAGGCACATTGATGTTCGTAATATGAAGTGGTTTGAAGGTGTACATAGAAAAGGCATATTTATGCTGTAAATTACCCAGAATAAGTAAGCTTTTAATAAAGGTAACTGTTTTACAAACCATGTGTATTGCAGAGCTTTATTTACAGTTCAGTTAAAGATGCCCAGGGTATGAAGCCTCCTAGTAATGGAACAGTGATGGAGCAATACCTTGGGGATGAGTTGAAGAGGAAACTGGGATCAAGAGCTAATCCTCCAGCACTGTCACTGTGGTTGCAGATCCAGGTTCATAACAACATTATGGTGGTAGATCTGTGACGTTTTCCTTCAAAAAGCCCTGAGAATCTTACTAAACCACATGCCATTCTGGTCCTCACATCCAACCCCATTCGGCTGTAAAAGAGGCTCTTAAGAAAGAGAGATATAAAATGCAGAGTTTATTGAGCAATGTATGTGTGTATGTTTATATGTATTTATGTACATACATGAGGATAAAGGATGAGGGAGCTGGCAGATGAGGCCCGGGTGTCCCACTCCGTGGCAGGAGGTTTGAGCGTAACCAATCCGAGAGCATTATTTTTATTCTCCTTGCTGCTGATTGATTGCTGCCTTGTGACACTGCAGTCCAGAATTTCCCCTGTGGAGCATCCCAAGTGTTTTTGTTTTTTTTTTTCGTTTTGTTCTTCTTAAAGTACTGTATTTTTATTACTGTACAACTAAGCAATATATTTACCCTGCTTATACCAAAGAAAACGCCTATGCACGGATTACAGAATAGTCTATACAGGGGTAATATCAGTATTTTTCATTCTAGCACTGGAAGACGCAGCAGTTCACTGTAAACTGTCCAGTACAAATATGGGTTTATCTTTACATTTTATTTCAGGGTAATGAATTAAGCTGAGTTTAAAATGAATGTGTTTAGGGTTCACACTACAAAAATATGCATTTTTTTACCACACTACAACAAAGTGTTTTTTCACTATATGTGGGTGCTTTTGAAACATTAAGCAGGGGGTTACTGTATATGTATTAGGGCTGGGCACGTTAATGTGTCATGGTGCGTTAACACATTAATTAACATCAACATTTATTTTATTGCGGATTATTGCAGGGGGTTTTTTATCCATTTATATTTAAAGTTTCTTGTTTGTGGGCTCATGAGTCTCTGCTGGTTTTTGAGGGGGTCAGGTGTCCCATAAGTGTTGGGACATCTGACCATTACACCAAAAGAGACTTGAATGACACTGCATTCAGATATATAGACATTCATATGGAGTTAGTCCTCCTTTGCAGCTGCTAGAATGGTTTAGCTCCCCATGCTCTTGACTCTAAGGCAGGGGTCCCCAAACTGGTCCAGATAGGGCCACTGTGGTTACAGGTTTTTGTTCGAAACAAAACGAAGCCACACCTGATTACAGAGGTGGAATCAGGTGTGCCTCCTGCTTGGCTGGTTGATCTGATACAAAATGTTGTACCAAATGACAGTACACAGTACAAAACGCCATGTCATGATTTCAGACTTAATGCTGGTTGCTGTGGACAGTGTCACTGCATCCTTCTTTGCAATGGAGTGGGCTTCAAGACCAGACAATGCTTTTATGACCTCTGGAAATGCACCACCTTGACATTGTCAATCCTGGCTTCCCATCTGGTTGTTGACAAGGATTTTATGGTTAACTGTGTGACATGTTTCTCCAAAATTGCCCAATGGTGAACAGATGAGCTAAAAAGATTGTATAACCTCTGCAGAACACCAATGTAGGAGATGGACATCACTGATGATTGGGCTGCATCTGAAACAACCAGATTGAGGGTGTGGCTGCTGCAAGGGACACATAGTGCCTTGTCATTGAGTTGTAAAATTCTTGCTTGAACACTTAGTCTATTTCCGCTTCATATTACACCCATTATCATAAGACAGCTCACGGCAGTCTGCAATGCTCAAGTTTAACTTGCCCAATTTCAACAGGAGTGTGTCATATAGTCCTTTTCCAGTGGTGTCTTCAACATCAATGAATCCAACAAAATGCTCAGTTATTGATGCACCTACTGGTGGCCCACTCTAAAGACAACAGAGGGTTGCTCTGTTTGACTTTTGTCAGGAGTACAATCCATTACGATTGAAAAGTACTTAGCTTTTTTCACCATTCTGACTATTTCTTCAACTGTTTGGTCTCCAACAGGAACAATGATTTCATTTTGAATTGTGCCACTGAGGTATTGCACTCTTGATTCTTTGTTTTGTATTTGTCTCATATGTACAGTCATGATCGGATCAAACAGTGCCATCAACTCTACTAGTGAGAGGAAATTGCTATTCTGTGGGTCATACGATACATTTGTGAGTCCTCTTAAGCCTTGGTTTCTTTCGGCCAGTTGACATACTATGGCTATCACTCTGCATATAACCCCTCGCCAGTGTTAGACCTCAAGATGCAAAAGATCTTGGTTGGTCTGGTTAATGGTTGTTTTACTTTTGAGCCTTTTCTGGAGATCACGCCAACTCCTCATATTGGCAATGTTTAACTTTGAATACTCATGCTCCTTTAAATGACCAGTTAGTTTTTTTCCAATTACTAAACCCTTGTTTGGTGGTGTATTGTCCTGTTTCCCGAACAGTTTGCAAGCAAAACAAAAGACAGAGTCTGTACTAAGAGAATATACAAGTCACGTCCTATGTATCATTTCACCATTTTTCACTACCATGTTGTAATTTTCTTTAGTGAATCTCCATGGACCCTTTTCTGTAGAGTTTAGATTCTCTGCCTGAACCCGACATGGGCCGAGTACCGTGGGCCAGGCCGGGTCAGGCCGTGATCAAGCATTTGATTTTTTTAATCATTATTTAATTAGCCTATTTGGTTGGGGAGCTATGGCAAAATTATAAATATATTAATATTTTAGCAAAGTTAAATTGCTTAATGTCATGCGCTCCAGCTCCTGCCACTGGCCACATTACACCGGTCCTGCTGTGCAGTACTGTGCAGAGCTTAAAGTGCAACATGGAGCTTGAAGACGTGAAGAAGAAAATAAAAACGGGAAAAACTTTGAGCAAGTTTGGAGGAAAGCTGGAGGTATGGAACTATTTCCAGCAAGTCGTGGGCAGGGACAACACATGTGTCTGGTGTATTTCCTATAAACTCTGTCTGCCTGTGTTTAGTTAGACTGACCTCACGCTCGGCTGCCTTTCCCTTCAGCTGGAGTGCCCTGAGCTCTGAAAACTCCCAAAGTGAATAAACCAACGACAATTCCATCCACTCTGAATTTACAAACGGTTTCAAAGGACCAGAGTGTGCTCGGAGCGCTCGGAGTGTGTGTTTAGGAACACAGTTGAGAACGTGTGTTATAACAGCCCACGTATTAAAAAAAGTGTCGGGTTTAAATCGGGCTCGAGCCGATAATTACTGTAATTGGGCCGGGCTGGGCTCGGGCACAAGTTGCACGGGCTTGGGTCGGGTCGGGTCTCATTTTCTGGGTGAAGTTACGCTGCCTTCTATTAACTACTTCCTTACTTATGTAAAGTATTTTGAATGGTCTTTGTGTGGTGCAAGTGCTATAATTATACACAAATAAATAGGGCAGTAGTATCTTATACATGATGATATACTCATTTATCTTTTTCAGTTAAAGGTGTTCTCTGCTCAATCTTACCTACTGCAGTTTTAATGGTGGTAAAATCAGGCACGTGTTATTTAATACGTTATTAAAAAATCTTTCTATTCATTTCAATTTATGCTATAGACTTGTAAGAAGTGTTCAAAGCTCACAGTACTATTACAGCACTAGCAACTCTCACTCTGAATGACAAATATAAATCTGTGTGTAGTATCAAACAGTCAGGAGACATAAGAACACGCCAGGCTAGCTAGCCTCAAGGCACTTGTGGGCCCGTCTGCTTTTCTTCTCATCTCTATTCCCACTCCCCTTGCCTTAACATCCATGTGCTCTCACTCCCACATCTCCCTCAGGATCACATTTTCCTCTCAAATGCTACTTCCCAACCAGACACTATTCTCCTGCCATTATGGATGTTAAGAGCCTGGGTTATCTCTTCATTCCAATACTTGTGAATTTCTGATCCATGGATTGTTTTGTCTTTGGTTTCACGATTGATATTCTTTTCATGATCAATTTCTCGCCGCTTTGACAAATATTTTCACAGATGTTGGAGAACTATATAATTATTTTTGTTGCATCTGTACATTTCTAAAATAATTACAGAATATTATCACTAATTATTTTTAAATATGAATTATTAAAAAAAAAAAGACTAGTTGGCTATAAGAACTGGGGAACCATGAACCGATACATACATTTATTTATGTATTCTGTCTCTGAAAGAACAAAAGATGCACAGTCACATTCCTCCAGTACAACCAGGTTTCAGTAAAGATCAATGGCACTTACAAGCTTGTGTGCCCCTATGTGCACTAGCATGAACCCCCGGGTGGGGGTAGCTCAGTGGGTAAGACACTTGCCTCTGGACCATGAGGTCCTGGGTTCAAATCCTACCCCCAGTCACCACCACTGGGTCCCTGAGCAAGACACTTAACCCCAACTTGCCCCCTGAAGTTAGGGAATGGAAGTGGCTTTGGATAAAGGCGTCTGCTAAATGCCGTAAATGTAAATTGTGGATCTCTTTATACCCTCAACTGTCATAAGCAATGTCACTGTATATTAACAATAGACATGTTGGAAAAATGTTAATTAAATAAGTCAATCCTTTAACTTTAAAATGCTTACTTAACTCATCGAAAATGAATCAGAGGTCAAATTTACACAAATTCCTGCACTGGTGTCAAGGACAATCTCCTGGGTGGTAAAACCTAAAAATGGGGCTACCATTAGACATCTCCAGGTACTTTCATTCTGTAGCGCAAAAAACATGATGCTGATGGAGCAGAGCCTTTTATGCTATATGAAGTTGGCCAATGAACAAGTACAGTGCCACTTTTAAACCTCTTGCTGAATCACTTGAACACACTAATGGAGCTTCAGTGAGCCGCTCAGCCACACATGGCAGAGCCACTTCAAATTTGCAAATCAAATAACTAATTCTCATCAGCATGTAACCAGGGGTTCAGTAAACTCATCCTCTTCACTGCTCATTGAAAGAAGATGACCAACTTGTATTTGAAACTATACTTGCCCGTGTCCGAGATGCAACTCCAAAAAGACACCACCGTCTTAAAGAGCATGTGCACATATATATACACAATATTTTAGGGAATCTAATTTGATCTATAGGTGTTATTTTATTAATGATGCCCTATAAAATCTTACCTTATCAGTGCTAGTGTTGTGGTCTGGAAGAGCTTCTTTAGATTCCAAACTCAAGACCGAGAGACTAGAATCAATCACCTCTGCTGTAAGAGAAAGTCCACAAATGATCTTATTTTAGACCATGGTCCCTGAATACAGAAAATGTGCATATACTTAGAGTTTGGTCAAATTTGATATTTTGCTGCAAAAATAATGCCCCTTAATGTGTCTAAATATGAAATGTAATGCATTTTAGCATTTATTTGCTTAATATATTACTAAAAAAAACAATTGTACAAAACCCCGAGGATTATTTCAGCCGATTTAAGCGTGTTTCTTTTTTCAAACCTCTCAGGATGTTGTGCTCAGCTAGTAACTGACTCTAAAGAAAGATTATAAAGGTGTCTTGCTAGTTGCCATTTTTCTTTACCAATGGGGAAATTTTTAATGGAAGGAGAACTGCTACATTTGCAACTAAATCTGGAAACAAAAAAACAAACTTAAAATATAAATAAAAGATCTAAAACTGCTATCAGACTAGTCAAACAGTATACAACTTATTTTACCATCTAGTCATTGATGTAGACATTTTAAATAACCTTCACAAGCTCTCCTACCAGTGCTTCTGGAGGTGCTGCTCTTCATGTGCTCCACAGGGTGAAGAAGCTCTTGTTCAGTGCAATCAGAGGCATCACTTCCATTTTGACAACTAAGGCTGTAACAGGACGTGTCCTGATGTGCACTCTCAGGTTCTTCATTCTGGAAGTCTTCTGGTGGTTCTGGAGGGTCTTTTACACTATTCTTCTGCACATCTTCCCTGCCAAGTGGTTTAGTTTGGATGTCAGTTGGAAGCGTGCCTGTGCCCTCTTGCTCCAGGGTATTTTTGACGTTGTCCTTGTTGTGATCCAAGGCTGTTTCGGCCTGCGAGGAGTTCTTTAATAAACTAGCTATGGTCTCAGTTGTGTCAGTGTTGGAGATCTTTTCATCAGCTCCCTGAATGAGGTCTTCTGAAAAACGTACCTTCTTCTCTGTGCTTTTAGAACTGGATGAATCTGTGTTTGCTGAATCTGCAGGATTATGCGGACACTCTGCCTTCGTATCTGCACAAGCATCCATTTGGAAACCATCCTGGGTCTCTGGGTCCGGTGTGTTCCCATCCGCCTCAGGATCACAAAGCGCATCCAGTTCTTCCAAAAACTCTTCTAAACTGATATCAGGACATGCCTGCAGATTGTTCATTTCAAAGTGATTACACTGCAGAACAACTCAAATATGTATGTCATGTGATCAAAACATGGATCAAAATGTATTAATCTATCGATTACGTTCATTGGGAGCACTGAAGAAAGTCAGGTCTTGCATTTAAAATTTCTCAGCCCAAAACTAACCTGTAATTGTTCCTCTTCCACTTTGGAATCCCATCTGAAAACAGATACAATTTTGAAGCTGTATTGGGACTAAAACACATGTAACTTGGAAGCACATTCAAGAGATATCTGCTAGACATTGTATTCTTTGTTCTATCTTCCCAAACAGAAAATAGAAAGCAACACAATAAACAAGAGATACTGCCAATATCAATGCTTTTACAATGTTATAATTAACACAATATACAGTATTAAAATATGATGAACAGGATGTACCTGAAACCCTCAGCTACAACTTTTAATTGACTGTCTTGCTAAAAATGAAGCTTTACAGAAATGGTATCTCGTCAAGGTTTGGGAGTAAGTCTTCTGTATTTCACCCATGAATATTTGTGTGAAACATTTTTTAAGAAAATTCACTCTGAAAAAGTCTCTGGTTTTAACTACAAGGCACAAAAATGAGCTCACAATATAAATTTACACTGTTAGAAGGTCAAATTAAATAAACCTGACACCATAAATTATAAATTACAGTGTCATAAATTACACTGCCATCTAAATCAGTTCTTAGTCATTTGCAAGCTTGATCAGACCAAATATTAGTAATTAGCTTTAAGCTACACATTTTAAAACAAGGTTTAAAGTCTATCCATAGACATGGGGCAAAAAGAATAAAGCTTGCTCACCAAAATTTCCATAAAAAGAAAAAGTAATACTGGTATCAATAAAAAAATGTATTCCTGAATTTATTTTGCCTCAGCAAAGCAACAATCCTCTCTCACCTCCTGGCTCTGCCTGTCAGACGATCCTTTCCTTTTGCTTTGCTTCCAACCACAGGAACATTCTTCCCTCTTTTATCACGTTGTCGAGATGGATTACCTTAAAAACAAAAGGGACACAATATTTATTATTTTAGTCAAGAGTGAGGAAGTTTGGAAAATGTGGCTTTCATCTTCACTTCATTAAAATATGTGAATATCATTTATTAACATTTACAGTACTTATAGAATTTAACAAACAAAAAAAATAACTCCCAAGCAGTGCTGCGAGGCACGTGAAATACATCGAGGATGATATTTTAATTTGCACACCTCTGGATTCTCCTGGTGAGGATCTTAAAAGTCCTCTTCTGCCATTTCTACCACCTGTTAATCAAAAACATTTTTGACTAAATATTAGTAATCTAATATGTAACACATGACCCTCTCTTTCCCCTGCAGTTTCCACTGCAAAACAAAACAAAAAGAATTGATACTCAAAATGCCTTCCCTCTTCAATTTCTCGTTTGTGACTGTATCTCTCTCTCCCCATCTACTGCTGTGTAGCTGGGCAAGAGAGGGTTTTTCCCCCCCATTCTCATCGATTTTCTCACCTCTGTTTTGGGCTCCTCTCTCTGCAACCCCCTGTACTTTCTCAGAAAACCTGCAAAGAGAATTTATTGACATGGAAACAAACCCAATCGGTACAGGTGGAGCAGCACAATCAACACTGCGTATAACTGGGTGTCAGTCACATAGGTGGCGGCAAAATCAGATGCTAGAACAAAAAGCAGATAAAGTTTAATATTTTATGTATAAAGCTAAGCCAATCAGGGTAATAAATAACAATGACAAGGCGTGCTTTAAAGGCATACCTCAGTATGTATCAATACAGTTCCTGTTTACAACTTTTGTAAGTATGGCACAAATACCAAGCACATAGTAACCTGGTATAATTATTGTTTAATGGTAGAACATAAGAGTCAAACCTCATTTAATATAGAAACCAACTGTACAAAACAGTGCATTAAATTGACAATTTTTTTACTTCCTTCCAGTAGTACAACATAGCAGTACAAATGATTCGGTAGAGATTAGGTTGGAAAACACTAGACCATTACTATAAAATCCCATTCACTGAAAGTTTATTTAGAGAACCAAAGATGGCTCTTCAATGGCATGGACCCAAAGAACGATAATCTTTTTGAAAGCAGGCATCCTAAAAAGGATTCAAAGTAAAATCATTTCACTCCTGAAATGTTCGTGTTTCCTGCTCCCAGAAGTTTACGGTATGTTTGCAAACTCTCCCAAATAAGGCAAGGCATTCTAGGCCCTAAAAATAGGCTCATGTCCTCTTCCACATTCAGTGCCTCTTTCACAAGAGTGTCTTTGCAGAATCCACTTTGCTGAGGACTTCCAGACATTGCTGGGGTGTGGGGGGAGGGGGGCGTTAAGAAGCACCAATAACAATCCTGCTACACAACCCAGCTTTCAGATTCTCATAAACACATGGAAAGAAAAGCCCCTACAGTACGCCCCCAGTGTGGGTCAAAGTGGCCAAGGCTCTGAGCTGTCAATCAATTAAGGTACTACTTGGGAAAATAGTCCTATTATATAAAGGCACAATGTTTGAAATTGGTAAGGGCTACATGGTTCCATTTAATGACTAAGTGACTAGACTGAAGTCCTGAGTCTTGATGTCTTGTGATAGGAACAAATCAACAGCACAAGTCAGATAACTCTCCTAATTCAATCATCCATTTCTTTTTTGCAAGCTGCATTTCGGCTGCTACAAGCAGCACGACGAATGTGGCAATAACAGTTCACAAAGGAAGAAAAAAAAAAAGTAAAGACAAACTTATGGTTTATTAACCATTGCTTTGTTCTCAGGATTCCACTTAAAACCAACAATGTGCTTTACAACACACGATCTTCCTCTATTTTAATATTTATTAGATTAGAAAGCCTAATTGTCAGCAGGGGTCTTCTACAAAACTCAAATGGAAATGTAAAAGCGTAACCATTCAAACTACATTAAAGAATATGTAAATGCTGAAATAGTTTTGTACAGCAGAATGCTCAGGAGAAAACCGGCCTGAAACTGCTGAAAGCTCATTAGTTGGTACAGCATCTGACAAAGCTTCTTCAATAAATAATTTTTTTTAATTAGATCTACTCATTCTTTACTTCATAATCAAACTGAGTGTTAATTGGAATCAAATAAATAGCTGCATATATTTGATTCCAATATATATATTGCTGTGTGTATATATTTTTGTTGGGTAGCAACAGAATTAATTTGTTGTTTTTAAAAGGTGGCAGTAAAATGCCATGATAGTGTAATTATATATATATAAAAATATATATATATACACATACATACAGGGGTGCACATAATATTTTTGGGTTGGTTCTCAGGGGAGAACCTATGGTGTTGCTTGGTCCGCACATTTTTTAA
>JBBKCR010000001.1:34614397-34624412 GCA_037577295.1 Ladigesia roloffi
ACCACGGATATTTGGCTAAGCAGTGTTAGCCCCGTGTCGCTAATTAGCCTAACCTCCCAGTGGATAGACGAGTTTAATGCAGAGTTAAATGACTAAAGCTGTTACTTGCTCATTTAAATAATGTTTTTATTAAGTACTCGGTATCGGTATCGGCGAGTACTAAAATGAAAGTACTCGTATTCAAAAAAAGTGGTATCGGTGCATCCCTAGAAAAAAGTAAGAACATTTTTAATTTTGCACTTGTGTTTACAGCTGGCTGGTGGTGGAAAAATGCATTCAAGTTGGTTTTAAGACATTTGTGCGAGTTCTGAATGAGATTTGTCTCACGGCAAACAAAAAATGGGCTATGTGGCTATTGCGGCAGAAAAAAAAAAAGGTGTGTTTAGCGGTTTGTTTATTTATAATTCTACTTTGAAAATATGGATTTCTGAATCCAAAATGGCGATTTCAAGATAAGATTACATTCAGTCTATTGCCTTTTGGTATATTTTGCTATAACTACAGACTAGAGGCTAGCTGCTGCACCTAATGAGGTCTACGTCAGCCTCTCTCAAACTATGGGCCGCAGACCGGTGCCAGGCTGTGAGAACTTCTCTGCCGGTCCGCAGAGCCTCGGTTCTGCACCAATCAAAATTCCATTCATGCAGGGCCCTGAAGCCCTAAAGCCTGACATGACAGGTCCCCAGGACAAATAAGTTTGATAAGCGCTGGTCTGTGTAAGTAGAAAGCACACATCAATCAATTTTCTTCATATTGTCTTTAAATGTAATTTCATTACGCACTTTCTTCTTCATGGAGCTACCCGTTGTCCAAATTTAATTTTGGTATTTATGAGAGAGTACAATATTTCAGTACCATTTTGATCAAGAGTAAATCTATTTTCCCACTCTTTATTAAGTAAGAACATTCTACAGGACTAAACTCCAGACCTGGCATGCTTTATTTATACAGCACAGCAGCAGGAAGCCTGTGAGTCACTGTGGGATAAATAATAAATTTTATGTTTAGAGGTCATCAGACCTTTTGCAACTGAATTTATTTGGAGGCAAAAAAAAAGCTATGCCACACGCAAATCATAAGCCTCAGTAAAGTTGATGCATTATTAAAAACTGCATTTTGTTCTGCAAGACACATCAACTGTGTTTTTAAATGGTCAATTTCAATTTTTAAAACTGAAGAGCTAAACAAAGTGCCAACATTTAACATCAAAATGCCACAAAGCTGAAGTTTTCACCTGCAATATGAGGAGAAATGTAAAGGCAAGGGAGAATTAGATCCCTAGTCAGAGGTGCTTGACTGTGAACTGAATATATTTTTTAAAAATGTAAATAATACGTGAACCATTTCTTTCAGCATCTGTTTTGACAATAACTCCCATTTACACAGTAAATGTCTTCCCACTTCAGTCTTCCCACTTCAGTCTTCCCACTTCAGTCTTCCCACTTCAGTCTTCCCACTGACTGAAAACATCTTTAATTTCACCAAAATCAATTCATCCTAGAGGATCACACAATTTTGCCACCCTCCTTTAGTCTCATTTCTTTAATTCAGTCCTCTTTACCATCGTTTAATATTTATATGAATATCTGACGTTTAGACATTTTTCCTTTTTTAACATTTGTTGGAGCCAGCATGTGAGCAGACACAAACTCATTTGTACATCACAGGGCCAGACAGGAGCCGTCATCAGGGGCAGGAACACCGGTAAACTCATTTGCATACCAATGCATGACTTCATACTTCGGTTCAGAGCTGCAACTTCACATGTCTGCAACTGCAGTGTGTTTCTGATCCCGTCAGGGAGCCTCAGTTATAGCGCAGTGTGACGGAAGAGTAATGCCATTTCTTTAAATGGCTGCACGCTGGGCTAAAGGGCACATGTCTGACAAGCCAGCAGAACGAAGCACTCGCAGCAGACTGTGAGCCAAGTCCGAGAGGGGACGCTCAGCGTGCTGCACAGGTTCGGTTTTAGTGCAAATCATTTCACATAAGTGTGTTTGTATAGAAGAGGCTGCCTTCTGAAGCACAATTATTTAAAGAATTCAAGAAAAGTGATGCCCTTAAGAGGCTGCTTTTGCATTTCTTTTGGTAAACAGATAGCAAATAAGTGAGGTGTTGCCGCAGATCCAGAAGTGCCCTCAGATCAGAAGGTGAACAGAAAAGCCAAGAGTAAATGCCACCTGCTTTGGAGACACCCCACATATAATAAGATTCTTTCATCCTGAGAAATAAAGTACCGCCCGAAGGTTAAGCAAATGGACATATGTATATTTATTTATCTCAACACCATGAAAAAGAACAGAAGTATAACTAAGGGTGCAGCTGTTCACAAACTTTCTACAATCAGTAAATCAAATAAAAGTGAGACAGACAAACTATCCTATAAGCCATCTCAATACAATACAATACGCTCCATATCTATTTCTCTCTCAAATGTACTACAGACAATTTCAGCCTGAATATTTCCCCCATTTTTTGACCCAAAAATCACATTTGTTGTGTTTTTGTGGAAATCTATATCATAAAACTACATTATTTCACTTTAAATATTACTATGCCTCTGTTTGATGGAAGGCATTTATTTAATTTTCCTTCAAAATCTTACAGCGGTGCCTTTCTACAGCAGCACTTTACAGCTCCAGTGGACCTAATTAGGTAATCTTTCTCTGCAGAGCACAAAACAGGCATGTGCAGAATAGACCATGTTTCTCCCAGTGCTCAAGACACAAAAACGTTATTTTTTAAAGAATTTAATGAACAAAACAAGCATTCATTTGTTAATTTGTTTGTTCTAGAGTTTAGATCGGGCCCAAAAAATGAGACCCGACCCGAGCACCTTGTGCCCGAGCCCGGCCCGAGGCCGATTTAAACCTGACAATTTTAAATACGTGGGCCGTTATAACACACGTTCTCAACTTTGGGTGGGTTCTTAAACACATACTCCGAGCTCCGAGCACACTCTGGTCCGCAGAAACCGTTTGTAAATTACGAGTGTCTAACTGAAAACAGCGGCAGATAGAATTTTTAGGAAACACACCAGACACATGTGTTGTCCCTCCCCACGACTTGCTGGGAATGGTTCCATACCTCGGACTTTCCTCCAAATTTGCTCAAAGTTAATTCTCTGGTTTTAATTTCTTCTTCACGTCTTCAAGCTGCATGTTGCACTTTAAGCTCTGCGCAGTACAGCCCAGCAGGACCGGTGTAATGTGGCCAGTGGCAGGAGCTGGAGCGCTGCTGCGCATGACAGGCAGCTATTTAAATTTACTAAAATATTCATATATGTATCAATTTTGGCATAGCTCCTCAACCAAATAGGCAAATTAATTAATGATTAAAGAAATCAAATGCTTGATCACGGCCCGACCCGGGGACAGCGACAGGAAATTCGGGCGAGTTCGGGCAGAAACTCTAGTTTGTTCAAGTTTCACTAATTACAATTTTCACTATCCAGTTTCACTAATTTCCCCCCAGTTTGCTTGGGCTTCAGTACCAAAGGGCTGAGAGTGTGGGCCTGAGTGCTGTTAACCACTGGTGCTCATCCGAATATTAGGACCATGCTCAGTTCCCAAATAAGTGTAATGAGTGAATTTATGTGACTTTCTTTATATATGTTGGGTGTTTAGTAAAATGTTGTGAATTTGGAGTATTTTAATTCAAGACATTCCCTTTCAGAGGTGATTATCTAAACTAGGTTCATGAGGGGAGTTGCTTGATTGCATCTCAGTGGTGAAAAGGAGAAAAGCAGAGACATACCCTGGACGAGATGCCAGTCCATCACAATGCAGACATACAGACAGTTAAATGCATTCACACCTCGTGGCACTACAGGATCCTCAATTTGCCAGCTGTACAAAACGGAGATCATGCAATCTCTACACACCCTGGATGGGAATGAAATGAAGGGCCTTCTCCCTGAATCTGCATCAAAATTTCAATGGTGTCAAAATGTAAGTCATTGTAGTAATTCCTTAGGACTTAAAAGTCCCCAACAACATTTGGGGTCTGAAATTCAAATTAAACGAGACTTTTTACCTAACCATTCTTTAAAAAAAAAAAAAAGTCCCAGAGAATCAAAAGGCCTGCGTGCAACCAAGACGAGAAACTTATTATGTTGACTGCAAAGACAATTAGCTCCTGTTGTGAGAGTCTCCGTCGCAGTAATCAGACAGGAGAGAGTAGAAGGAGGGATAGACTGTGGGCAGCTGTCGCGTCAGCGGTGACATAAGAGAATTCTCGTCGGTCCATGTGACATTCTTCTCAAAGCAGAATAATGAGTCACATCTCTCTCTCTCTCTCTCTCTCTCTCACATACACACACCCAGACACACACTCACAAGCAGATTGTGAGGGCTACCTCTACCAACGCAGCATGGAAAAAAAGGCCAGAAGCCAACAGTCCCAGAAACCACCCCTCTGGCACATTACATTTTCAAGTTCTTAGCTGGATTCTTACTCTGTCATAGTGCTGCCAGATATTGCTAAAATCTACATAAAAAAATCACTACATATTTATACACAAACGTACTTACCATAAGACGCACCCAATTTTAAAGGAGGAAAATCTAGAACATGTCCCAAAACTTTTGTCCACTCTAGATACATTTCCTTTACATTAGAGCCCAGATCGGGCACAAAAAATGAAAACCTGTGCACCTGTGTCCAAAACCAGCCCAGCCCGACAAATTGACTGTAAATATTTTAATTTTAGTTATAACACACACTCTGAACTGTGGGTGCGTTTATAAACTGACACCCCACCCTGCTGGAGCTCCGAGCAACTCAAATGCTGCATCACGGCCCGAGGGTGGTGGCAGGCAATATCGGGCCGGGTTCGGGTTCCAGCAGAGAATCTAAAGTCTAATTCACAGTGCCGCACAATGGACCAAGGTTTTGGGACGTAACATCTCTAATCTCGAAGACAAACTTTAGCACAGTTTTTATGTTGTAAACCACATTTAGTCTCAAAAATACATTATAGGTTTCATTTCGTTATCGTCACATGACCAGCATTAACGTTGTGTCTCATCTCGTTTTTGGTTGACTGCAGCACACACAGCATAAAAAGAGGACTGCGAGCAACACCACACAAAGTTAGGTGCTGTTTTAATGCAGGTAAAATGTATATTTGTCTTTTTGAGACGCACCAACTTTTCTCCCCCAGTTCTGGGAAAGAAAAGGCGTGTCTTATAGGCTGAAAAATGTGGTATGTGTTTATATTTAAAGAAGGTATTACAAATGAAATAGTTTCAACTTAGTTGTCTAATTTTTCATTACACCAAAGTCTATAAGGTAAAATGTAGGTTTAACACACCACAGCACACAGTGGGAGCAGCATGAGATTCTTCCTCTGTATATCACCTATTCACCAAACGAAGTAGTGGGCAACCAAGAGCACAGCACCCAGGCAGCAGTGTGTGGGGATGGTACTTTAGAGGTGCCACTAGCAGACTTGTGATTCAAACCCATGATTTTCAATCACAGGGTGAACGCCCTAACTATTAGGCCACCAGCGGCAAACAATATCAATACACAAAGCAAATATTTACATGTTTATTATATGTCTAAACATGATGCATTTAGTTCTTTTGAAAACAATGTGTAGCATGTAGACAATTTTATTTTACACTGTTCAGCACTAACAGCCACAACATAAATTCCCACCATTAAGGGTTTCCACTGGCTGGCTGCACTCGAATAAGTCCCATCGTACACACAACATCTAATTTTATATAGATTCCTCACATTCAAGGCTGTCTAAGTATTCTGAGGCAGACTGACAGCTATGTAAGCACATGACGTGAGGCCTGAATGATAGTGTCAGCGAGAACGAGTCAACAGCCAATGAATGTCCAAACACCACCACATGACTCAACATCTTAATAAGGCATTCGAATCCTGGGTTCGAATCCTACCCCTAGCACCACCACTGGGTTCCTGAGCAAGACCCTTAACCCCAAGTCTCCAGGGAGACTGTCCCCTGTAGTTAGAAATGGAAGTCGCTTTGGATAAAAAGCGTCTGCTAAATGCCGTAAAAATACGCAGACACTTATATCATGAAGGCTGAGGCTTGGGCATGGAGAGCACCTAGCTGGCCGGGACTACAGCTTCGGTTGTCAGGACACCCAAATAAGCCCCACTGCCCCAGCATACACAGCACAACAAATCCACACAACAGAGAGGAGAGAATGTCCTGGTGGTGGTGCCAAAAACGAGTCACTAATGGAGGAAAAAAGAAAACTGAGAACATGATAATCCCAGCTAAGCACACTCTGTTAAACACCCTCCCCCAACCTATCCCTTCTCTGAAAGTCACACGGACAAATATCCAAACATATTAGCCCCAGACGATCAGCTGACAGCAGCTTCCCTGCCCAAAACACAGGCCTCCTCTCCAGCAGCCACTGCTGGCTCTGCGCATGTGGACAGGGGTGTGTGGCAGCTAGCGTAGGGCTGAACGCAGCATTGCTCTCACATTCAGCTAACATCTTTAGCTAGAGAGAGAGAGAGAGCAAGAGAGAGAGACAGAGCAAGAGAGAGGGAGAGACACAGAGTGAGAGAGGGGGGGGGGAGAGAGCGTGAGAGCACGAGAGAGAAAGAACAAGGCAGAAGCACAGAGAGAATAGAGTAAATAGGCACAGATGACAGCAAGAACCAGAGTAAAAAAAGATGAGAGAGAGAGAGAAAGTGAAGGGAGATGAGAGAGGGAGGGAGAGACAGATAGAGGGAGAGGAAAGAAACAAATGCACTCACAGCTCTGTCCATGTCAGCGGCGAAACCTGGGTTGCTTCCAAACACAAGGCGGCCGAGAAGGTGCGGTGAGCTGCATGGAGTGTGTGTGCATGCCTTGATTACAAATAAAACCCTGTCGGGCTGAGAGCCAAAATCTTCAACAAATGCAGAGAGAGCACCCCACTAACAAATTTTAACAGCAACAGCCCACTTACCCACAAGAGCGCGCACACACAGTTTCTGTCTCTCTCTCTCTCTTGCTCTCCCTGTGCCACTCCTCCCTCTCCCCCTCAGCCCCCTGTCTCCCTCTCCCTCTCTCTGAAGCGCTCACTTCTAGTTAAACTTGCCCTTCACACACCCCACCCCTCTCTAAGCACCCAGGGTGCGAGCCAACACCCCCACACTCCCAAAAAACAAGCAGATCGTTACAGGACTGAGCAATGTGACAATATGTATTGCTGTCATTAAATATGACGACATCTTTTTTTTAATACAGGAATATATATTTACATACACCAACTGCATGTTTCATTACATAAAAGAGAATTATTAGTCATTTGTGGCTTGTCGCCTTTTGGGAACTACACTGAGGAAAAACAAAACAGAATAATCCACCAAATTACTTAATTTTTTTTAAAACAGATGCAGGGCATGAGCAGAAACAGACAAAATGGTCTAATCTTTTTTTTTTTTTTTTTTTAGAAGTCACTTTGTCCATTCTAGCTGAATGGATCATAAATTACATTTTTTTGCACAATGCAGATCTATGGAGATCAGCAATTCAATTACCCAAACTGTGCAAGGACACTCGATTTAAAACATGCTTCAGCACTGCTGCAAAGTAAAATGACTATTTTTTAACCTTGTCATGTTTTGTGTCCTTTCAGGTGCAACTACATGGTTAAATCAATGACTTTTACTAATTTACCAGCTAGACTAACTTTCAACCCCAACACAAAAAAACACAGGCAGAAATGATCAGAACCTTTCTTTTTTACTATATAAAATAAAGTGGTTCCTTTAAGACACACAGGATCACATTTCAGCCTTTAACCCATTCATAAGGAAAGCAGTGTGTGGGGATGGTACCTTGCCACCAGCAATCCTGGGATTCAAACCCACGACATTTTGATAAAAGGGGCGTCTCCCACCAGGCCACGAGCTTTCCCAAATACATATTTTATGACAGAAATACCAAAAAGCCAATAGGAGATGTGTAAAATAAGAATTTGGAGTATAATATAAGGACAGAAAGAGTTTAGTTCAGAGCGGAGTAAGTTGTGCAATAGGAGAAAATACAATTGGGTAAATTGACATTGATTTAAAGCTACACTAAAAATTGCTAATTTGAGCTTAATTTAAATTTATTTTACAGCATTAAATGCCAAAAAATCCCCTATGTCGTGCCTATTAATGGCAGTAGCTCTACCATGAGAGGTTGCTTCAGGAGTGCAGTATGATATATGACGGCGTTTTTTAAAGGCTGCAAACCAAGCATGTGCTAAAATGATTAAAAGATTCTTAGCATTATAGTTTCCATTCAGATTTACACAAGTTGAAGCTATATGCTTTAAATAAGTATCCATAAGTAGTTTTGTTTCTTTGTTAACTATCTGCATTGTGATAAATGATGAGTAATTGCCGGGGAAATAATTATTTATGTCCCCTACTACTATTTTCTTAATAAATGCACACTTTACCCAACCTGCTTTTTCCTCTTTGATCCACTTGGCAGGTCCCATGAAATGCCAGTTAGACCATGAAACATTGCAGCTAGTGCCTTTATACGTTCTGCCAGCTCTTCCCCCATACGTTCATCAAAGACTTGTTTGGCAAGTCCAGTTATTTTATATCCTGGCCTTTGTTCTTTTCCATCTTTTTCTTCTCCATGTATTGTTTTACTGTCATGCTGCATATGTTCATTTGCTTAGCCACCTCACAACTGGACTTCCCCTTCTCCACTTTTTTCACTGCTCTGTCCATGTCCTCTACAGCAGTGGTCCCCAAACCCCGGGCCCAGGTACCGGTCCGTGGATCAACTGGTACTGGGCCGACCAATACATAATTAATTATTTCCGTTGTATTTATTATCTGAACAGAGTCTGAACCATTTTTTTTGTTTGAGAAATCTTCTCTCGGTTACAGCTCCACTGGAGCGCCAAAAATGTAGTTGAATAAAACTACACAGTGGATTCACGTGTGAAAAAATGCATCATCCAGCAGTTTTGAGCTAACATCATGCTAACTGTATAGAGTCATAGTGTAGGTTTACCAAAGCCCTAAAACATGTGTGAAACGTGTCTAGATCTTTTCAGATACGACAATAAAAAACTCGATCATAGAATTTTTATTTGAAAGGCAAAAACGTGCTTATCTCTCATGCAACGAGGCTCTCTTTTTTGCAGGATGAGTAAAATGGCTGACTTCATAAATCTGAATATGAGCAATTTCTTCTAAGATTCCATAGAAACAGGGAGTGGCACAAATCAACCCACTCCCACCTACAGCGAACATTTTAAATAAAATCAAGTCGTGATGCTTCCATTTCTGCAGTAAACCGACCAACTGACCTCACAGATGTCCAGAATCTGCAAATAATCTGCAACAGAGATGTTGTGGTTGACATCTTTATCCAGGTCCTCCCACAGGCCTGAGGAGACCTCCTTCCCTGAGAAAGACAAAACTTTATTTTAATTAATTATATTAATCAGATGTAGCATATTTTTTAAACTTCTAAACTAATCAGATTTACTAAAGTGCTAAAGTTTCACATTCATTTAAATTTAACAGATTTAAACATTGGTTGCCGTTACCTGGTAAGTAGAACGCCATCACGAGACCTAAAGTGTTTGGTGCTGTGACACCAGTCCTCGGTAAAAAACAAACAAACAAACAAATCAATATATTTCACTATTGAAAAGATGTTTTCAAGACACCTGTTACAGCAGCTTCTCTGTTTTTAACACTAGATTAAACCGAGAAAAGTGAGCATCTTCCCTTTGTTTTGAAGCATCTCAGATTTTTAACGAGAGCTCCTACTTGGCGCCCTCTCAAGGTGAGAGGGATCCGTCTCAAATCACACACTAAAAGGATTTGTCCCAAATGCCTTGGAATTTAGTCAAAGTGAACTCCACTTCATGCAGCAATGGTTATGTCATGGCAGAAATACATATATTCCAAAACTTTATGTAGTGGTTATCGACAATTCAGCAGTGTTGTGCATGAACTAGTTCAAAAGAACGCGTTCATTGAACACGTTCATATTTCAGTGAACTTTGAACTG
>JBBKCR010000001.1:34644181-34655578 GCA_037577295.1 Ladigesia roloffi
TTACAATAATAGGGTTAGCCTACAAGTTTATCAGTCCAGTAGATTACATGAATAGGGTGGTGGTGACTGCAGCAGCAAAGGTGGCCTGGGAGTGGAGTCAAATTCCCAGCCTGAATTATTGTTCCAGTTCGCCACTGGCTTTTACATAGTAAAATTAAAGATTTGTAAATGCAGACCATCCGCTAACAATACATCCATTAGGCTTGTTCTCCACATATATATAGACTAGAGCTGTAACGATACATTAAACCCACGATTCAGTTCGTTTCACAATTTTGGACTCACTATTCAGTTTGTATCGTGATTCATTTGCGGTGGAGAAGAGGAAAATTTCTGAGGCGCCATTTTGTTTGGAGATACCTTATCTTTATTGAAAAAATTATAAACCAATATTCACTTAAATAATGCTTCCTTTCCATTCATACCCAGAGATGAGAAGTCGAGTTGGAGGAGTCAACTCATCTCTCTAGGTTCGACGCTCCGTTCAAACAAAACAACTCCAGCGCTTTTAAGCCCAGTGTCATAACTTACATGTACTCACAGAGAATCAATTCAGCAAACAAAGGGTCCATCCGTGCTCTGTATGTTTGCAAACTGGTGGGTGGGCTCTTTAAACCCTTAGACCCTCAACTATTGGTTAAAGAAAATAAATTGATGTGACGATCCTACTATTATGGCGAAAAACGTTTCTGGGTGGGAAATGTATAGTGGAAAGAGTTTGAAGGGGTGTGACTGTTTCACGATTCACCCTCCTCACACCATGACACGGGTTCGTGAATGTGCGTGTCACGATTTCGGTTTTGTATTGTATATCGTTACAGCCCTATTATAGAACCTTTTGTCAAACATGATAACATTTTGTCATTGCTTTTCTTTTTTTCCAATATAAACAAACCTAATCTCATTCAGTCCAGGCTCCACACACATTAGAAGAGATGAAGAATGTTGGGAAAATATTATGACATATTCCCTAACCCTGTATCACAGAATGCAGTTTCTGCTTGTTTTCTGCCTCTCAGTTCAGCCAGGCATTTTTTGTTCACCACGAAGAAGGAATATTATTTGAATGTTTAAAATGTGAATGATCGCAAACCTGAAGAACCTAATTTTGCCTTCAAAAATGTGCAAGAAAATCTTATTTGATCTTTGATTTGTGCTCAGTTTTTCAGACATTAATTATAGGGAAATGATTACATCTAGTTATACTTCTTGTTGATAAATACAGTGACCAAAAGACAAAACTCAAACTAAATATTTTCCCTTAATATCTTTTTAATTGGATACACTTGTACACTTGAGAAACATAATTTATTACCAGCTAAAAAGACACAAAATAAAGGGCATGCATTTACCACAAAACTACTACATACGCTAATATGTAAAAGACATATGACTGACGGGGATTTTTTTTTTGTTTAAAAATCTACATTAATTTAAAACATTACAGTAGGGCTGTAACGGAATACTCGAGTATTCATTCGGGGGGTGGAATTCGAATTTTCAATTTGAGATTCGAGTATTCGAAAGAAAAAAACAAAATTTACACATGTGAAACCAAGCGCATCTAGCTGCAGACTGCTGGAGAGTGGAGCACCACTCTAAACAACCCATGACGTCAGTTATAAAATAAATAGGTATAAATAAGTAAACTCCGGGAATACAGCATTTTTCAGTTGGAAATAATATTGACATCACATATTTAATGCTAGTAATTAATTATATTTTGTTATTTATTTTAGTTCATTTATTCGACTCCCACTAACAACTCAATATGACCTTTCCAACGAGCCTGAGCACGGAATTCTCCTCCACCCAGAACTGGAGAAACTTTTCAATGCGCTCCGGGTCTAGCGGTGCATTTCTCTCCGCAGCTCGGCCGTGGAAAAAACAGTTTTAATGGGTGGCATACAATGTTCAATGCTCACTAGGGGCGTATCAAATGAAGACCATTGTTTGTCCTTTAAAAACAAGTATTTTAGCCTGAATGTGGATAAAAAACACCACAACAGGACAGTCGGAAGACTTATGAAGGTGTTTGATGGGGATTTGTGACCAGCAGTGAGGATTTTATAGGAGAAATTTGAAATGACGCACTTTGAGTCCCAGAGAGACGCACCTCCCGGAGCCACACGGTGAACTGAAGTGAGAAAAATAGTTTCTTTTGCACTTCGCCGGCAGTGTTTAGCGGGTAGTTTTTTTATAATTCTACTTCGAAAATATGGATTTCTGAATCAGCCCCCTCCCACAGCAGCTTCGAATACTCTAAGCTCAAAAAATGGCATTCGTACCAGCCCTACATTACAGTGATATTCAAAAATAGAACAACATTAAATGCTTACTGGTGAAACTGTTTTGAGCAGCTTTCCTGTTCAAATGCATTCCACCCCTTTGCTCTTAAAAGGTGAAAACATCCATAAAATTATGCAAAATATCACCAAAGCTGCTCAACATTAAACATGTCTCTGTATATTCACTCCATATTTCTCAGAAGTGTTTTTACAGATATTAATTTAATTATCTTAGATTAGCAATATTTTTACACACTTCATTTATACACTTAAACACATTTCAGCGCTGAGTGAGGACCTGGCTAGTGGCTCTCAGTAAAGGACACTCAACAGAGAACAGATTTAATCATTGGATTTAATGGGTTAATAGTACACATTGATTTAAATGAGCTGAAATGCACACATTACATAACGACATTACTGAGCTCAGTGAGCGAAAACTGGGTCATGATTTCAATGATTAAAGAGATCGGTAATCCATCATGTCTCAAATCAAGCCATTGGAGAAAACAGTGTACTCTGACTAATATCACAGAGTAGCCAATGAGACAAAAAGGGTTCATTGTCCCTGTCTGATCTCTTTGGAATAATGCAGGTCAGACTGCAACTAAAAGATAAAAAAAAACAGTGCTGGCAAACATTCCACAATCAATAAGAGTCTTCTCATAGTCTGTCAGTTAATTACCAATGGCAAGAGGACTTCAAATGCAGAAATAATGGGCACAGTCTTACCAGTCATGCGAGGGGGCAAATAAGGAAAGCATGAGCAGCTTGGTCTTGTGACCTCTGTAACTGTGATCACTGACTATTTTTTTAAAACACAGAGCCAGACAGTATGGACAAAATACCAAACTACAGTTATATTGCTTTATATTTTGGTGGTGTGCATTAAAACAAATAAAACACAAATGTGGCCTGCTTTAGAACTGCATTGATTCACGGACACTTGTGCCTGAGGTTTATTCACACACTGAAAATCTTATTGATCCCAGAGGAAGCTTATTTTATGAATGCACAAACACAGAGACAAGAACATTACAACATATGAAGTCTAAATAAATCTAGTAAAAAAAATCTAAATATGAAATACATTATTATATATACACAAATGCTGGGTATTAATACTATAGGCAAGTAAATTTTACGAGTAATAGAAACGAGAACTGCATGTTGTGGACATCAGAAGCATATAAATAACATTGACATCAGCAGTGAGATTCAAATGCTAAGACTATTGTGCATTAGAAGCATGAAGAAGAAGAAGGATGTTGCCCATAATTGATATAACATCCATTAAAAAAAAAACTTAATAGTGCATATAGCATGATCTAGTACATAATCATAATGTTTTAGTGCTCAATAAAATGAGAGAACATTATATTATGGGGTGGACACATATATAATATATAATATTGTTATTTAACAGAGGTGCTGAATGAGCTACTCATTAATCTGGGCCAGGGATTTCAGACTATATTATTTAGCCAGATCACCCACAGCCTAGAAATCAGGATATTTAAGCAATCGGACAATGTTCACAAAATTGCCATCCTTCCAACTTTGGAGACACAGTTTGAAAAAAAAGGCCCTTTTCTATTCCAGCATGACAGTGCACAAAGCAATGTCATTAAAGAAATGGTAATATATGCATTTGAATGCAATGTCATTAAAGTCCCTGTTGTGTGATAGTCATTCGACTTAATAATTTTGTCTACATAGTCTGCCTGCACTCTATCCACCAAAGGGCGAAACTTGGCCAGTGACCGTCTGAACAATCCCACATCATCTGCCTCACTACTAGCCAAAATATAAACTTAAACTGTCCAGAAAAACTAGGCCTTTTACTCCTAATTAGTTTTATATGAAGGGCAATCTTTGAGTAAATTTTACACTTTCTATAGGCTAATCTGGGTCAGCTCATCCCAGCCTGCAATAAAGCCAACAAAACACAGACTACCGAGTGATAAATTCGTTATGACGCAAATTTGAAACGCCCAGAGTTCATGGAGGTCAAGAGCACATAAAAGGTTTAAACGTTAGTCCTTATTATTCAGAAAAAAATAGTAATAGAAACCAAGTAAACTGTAAAGATTACGTAGACACCTGTGTAAAACAGACCTTATTTTGATTCAAATGTATTAAGTAGTATGATTGTATCACCTGAATAATGAAACGTGCGTGATCGCTGCACGTGGTTGGAACGATACTGTCTCTGGTGCAACGTGCAAGAATATTTAACCACATTAGCCAAAATCTACAAAAGCACAGGCTTTTGCACATTAGTTTTCTCCCCATGTGTGCAAACTGCATGCAAACTTCGCACGCCCTGACTGCGCCGCACGTGAAAGCGCGTGCTCAGCTGAACACCTAGTGCTACGCGTGATGCGGAAACATGAATAAAACTTACGCTGAGACTTCCTTCCCACTAATGATTTGGGCTGGCATTTCGGCTGCTGTGGCGTCTCTTTCCCGAGAATGAACTGGCCTGCCTGAAAACGTTTCCACAACTTCTCAAGTCACCCCTCACTATTAGAAAAAAACGTTTACGTAGTGTACGTTACGATGATTGACCGCCACGGTCCGTAAGTGGACATTCCCCGCAAATGCTTAGTGAATACCACCTTAAAAATGTAGGCGTAACTCTCAGCACCAATCAGGTGGTGCCTTAGAGCACCGTGTACTGAAAGTAGAGTACAAAGAATGACGCTCTCATGTTTGACTTAAGACAAAAATAAAGAATCTCCAGTTAAATTAGATTTGAATTATATTAGAGAGTCTCACCTTTTTTAAACAACTCGACAAAAAGCACATGCACAATAATCTACTACTGTTTACTACAGGCACCTTTATGACAGTCACTTAAACGCGTTGAAAAACGTGCCTGTATGGACTTAGTCCTTTTAATGTGCATATTAGGATAAACAAAAAATATTTATAATATTTAAAGTTCTCTATGTGTGCGTGTGTGTGTGTATTGCAATATTGTACATTCTGGAAATTTTACATCCTCTTCACATTGTAAACCAGAGCAAAAGTGGTGCATTATTACACATTCTGGAAGGTTTACATAAACATCTGTATGGTCTACTTGCATTGCTGTCTTACATCCCATTCACACTCCTGTCTAATTTGCATATTGTCTAATTATTGTATTTTTTCTGTCATTTCTTGCACTTTGCTCAATGCAACTAACTGCTTCCTGTGCAACGATCATACTTAAAATGCAATGCTATCAATTTCATATCAGATGTCTATTTATTGTGTTGTCTGTTATATTTTTTTCTGTTGTACGTTGTATGTTTCTGTATGCTCCACTGCGGTCCATGCAGAAGCCTTGTCTCATCACATTCTGTACGTGTGCACAGCGCTACTAGTGACATTAAAATAACTTTGAACCCTGAATCTTGTTTTGTGGTCACATTTTTAAATAATGAGGTAAATACTGCACTGTTTTATATCTAAAATAAACTTTTTACTGTTTTAAGATATCTGAAAGTAAAGTTTATCCTAGTAAGAACTGTATTTCAGATATCTGTAAATTTCATTGTAGATAGGAAGAATGTCGTTTTAAGTGATCTACGAGTGAAAACCCAATAGACACGAATAGGGAAACTGACGTCATTTGTACTAGGAAGAGTGTGGCTTGAGATATCTCTATTGTTCATTGTAGATAGGGAAAACGTAATGTTGGATATCTGTAATGCTTATTTTTACTGTGAAGATCTGAATTACGGATGTCTGAGATACATATCCAGTCTGGCTATTACATGTTAAAACGGCACAAGTTGGAAGCATGGCGTTGTCCAAAAAGCCCAAACACTGTGTCCCAATACTTTTGTCCACATAGCGTTAGGTGGCTGGATGAGGACTTTTACTGTGACGGGTGTGTTGGTGTGGGTGCTGCAGGGACGGACGTCTCGTCTAGTCAGAGCTGCCTGACAGCAGTGGAGGAGGTAGAGCTAGCTGGCTCGCTAGCAGCGTTTCCAACAGAAAGGTCAGTTTGTCCTCAAAACCGACTGCTTAACGTGACTGTCTGAAGCTGGGTTAGCCATGTAAAAAACCCGCTTACAATTCCACTCCCCAGCTGATATCTTTATAGCAACCGATACTGACTGGCTTGTTGCTGTAAACACAATTACCTGACGTTGTGTGCTAGCTGTCAAGATGCTATAATCGAAACCCACAGAGATTTAAGGACCAGTAAGCTGTCAAGTAGGCTTAAGACCAGCCAGACTGAAACCATTAGTTTCCAGTCCCTGGGGTTTAATGTTAAAGTCGGTTTAGTCTGTTTTGGTCTCCGAAACACCGGCCGTATAGCAGCTAACGTTAGCTCGCTACCTATTGTTTGTGTTGGCGTTATTCTTTTGTTCAGCTGAAATGTTTACTGACTGGGTTTTCTTCAAGAAAACGTAAATAAATAAAGACCATTGGTACTGATCCTTTTAAGTGACACTTTAATACCCGTATGGTGTATGTATTTGGGGTTTGGTGTTATTTATCTGTGAAACTACTAGATGTGATGTAAATATTGGAGCTGTTTATTGACCCAGGTGTTTTTATGTTCACTAACGTTGAGGTTCATCCTAGGAAAACTTCTTTCTGTAAACGCAACGTTTTAATCGTCACGGTAAGCCAGTGGCTGTCTCGGGTCACATTGCTCTATATTTGGAAACAAAAACAGGGAAGTTGTTTCTTCATTCCCTCTCTGGGCGTAGAGCATTATCTGGAAGTGACGACTGTACTTTGGAACACAAACGCTGTAGAGACTGTGAACAGCTGAGGATGTAGTTTTGATTGTCTGAAGTCTTGAAGTGTCAATGGCCTTCTTGTTTTCATACCTAATTGAATCTGTTAGAGTAATCTCGGGTAATTGCAGTCCTTCATACTGAATATAAACTGATCATCAGAACTTTATTGCTGCAAAGTAAAAAATTAATGGATGTTTTTAATTCTCTACAGGATATAGTTACCCTGCCGTAAAGGGTAAGATGTCAGAAGGAATTAATGAGAGGTATCCATTGGTCCGGGTCTCCTCAGCTCCACTAAATCCCTTGTTTTTGTCTCTGTTGATCTTCCTGGACATTCTGTCGAGTTCCCAAGCATCAAGTAAGTTATTTCCAACAAATTTTAATGTCTTGTTTTGCAAGGCTAATTTGGACCGCACTGGGCTCAGAAAATACAACACCTATTGATTAGGGAAAACATGCTATTGATGCAAAAAGCTATTTTTTTTATCTGTGATGCATTTCTTTATGTTAGGAAGTGTTGTGAATTGTTGTCTCATGATTAATAGTATAGAATATTTACTTGTTTGTAATCACATACACATCAAACAGGGTCACATGTCTAGCAGTGTGAAGTCAAACCATGCTTCTACTTACATATCTGGGAACAGTAATGTGGAGGAGTATTTCTGAATGCATGCTTAACCCTTAGAAACAAGCACTACATTTGTTTCCAGCTAAACTCACTTTAAGCTAAAAAAGACAACATAAAACAGCCTACCAATTGTGTGACTCATTATGGTTGCGTAATCCCACATCACACCCACTTGGTCTTGTTTTTCAAAGGCCTGTAGGTAATGATTGCACTGTCTCATCCCACAGATCTAAACTAGCACTTCAAACACCTTCACTATTCTATAGCTTCATGAACATGTCCGACACCTTTTCCTCCCCAGGTTGTGTGAGGCCATTTTCCATCCAGCATGGCCGAGTGAATGTGACTGAAACCAACAGAGGCTTCTTCCCTGTCGGCACTGTGCTCCAATACAGCTGTGATTCAGGCTACACTGTGGATGGTCCCAGCATTGTCATCTGCACCAGAGAGGGTCTCTGGTCTTCAGGTCCCCCACACTGTCTATATAATAACTGTGAGTTTGGCTTTTTCCAAAAGAAATAATATGTGTACCCAAAAAGGACTAAGTTTAGGAAATATATGTACAGATGAGTGAGAACTTTAAAGAACACAACATACAGCTTCAGTGCGTTTTGGCTTAGATTGGCTTAGATTTTCTGGAACTGTGCTTGAAGTGTGAAAGCCATTTCTTTGACAAAAATATACCCTTATTTTTTGTTTTGATGGTGGTCAGATGCCCTGTATGAGCATTGCACAAGGCATTTTTTGTTCTCAGTCAGTTCTGTCTGTGTAATGAAGTGTATGGTTCAAAACAACAGCTAAATTGTTTTTTGGCTTGAAGGCATCCAAAGTAAAAAGTTCCTGAAGTATTTATGAAATAACCTGCATTTTAACAGATTGGATTAAGCTAGCCATACAAACAGCGCTGGTTGTGGTTTAAAGACCCCTATTCATTCTTTGGCTCAGCCTAATTTTTATGTCATATGAAGTCACAGAACTGACATGAATCCTATTGCACTTTGAGCTTGGTTTCTGTAGTTTCATTACAGACATGCCACTGTTTAGTTGTTCTTAAAATTACATCATCTTTTAACCCAGGAGATACATTTTCAGCTCTGTTATGTGTTTTATGGTAATATACCTGGAAGCATCCAACCAGTTAAAATAACATAAATCCAAATATCACAGTGTGCTTGCCTAAGGTAGAGGTTTGTGCTGAACATGCAGAATAAAACTGAATTAATTATATATACGTCAGGTCTTCATTAGTAAAAAGTGACGTTCTGTATTTTTGCAGCAAATTCACCTTTTTGTTAAACCGATGAGCTTGAATTCAAAGCAGAAAGTGGCATCATGATTTAGTTTTCTTAAATGTCACCTCAAAGTGCTCACTGCAGGTTTTTAAACAGTGATTTCTGATTGTAGACTGTGCCCCACCACTGAAGCCAGAGAACGGAGGTTATGTCTGCCACCCATCTGCATGCCATCACTTGATGGTTGAGGGCACGATGGTTGAGTATTTCTGCAATGAGGGCTTCATTCTGAAAGGCGACTACAAATACCTCACCTGCCACAGTGGCGAGTGGGACAGCTCCATGCAGGTCAGCTGTGTGCCCACTCAAGGTCAGTAAAAGTGATGAAATTACATAGAAGCTGAGAGATTGGTATTCTGTGTGTTTGAAATTATTCACTTCCAGCCATTTGCTATATAGTGAACTGATGGAAGAAAAATATTTATTGTGCAGCATTCAGCAGTGCTGCAACAGGTCTGGCATTTTAAACTTCAGTCACACTAATTTGTTCTGGTTGAGACAATGTCCAATTTTCAACAGAAATTTGGTAAAAGGTTTCTGGAATTTTACTAAAACCTTTGATACATATGTTTAAGTTGATTAAACATTTTCAGGTGAATGTTTTGAATGTATTAACCATACATTTACTGATGACCTCCAAGTTTTCTCTACTATTGAGCTGTACTCAAGCTTGATGTGCTCTTTTAGATGATCTACAAGAACATATTCAATTGCCAAAATGTATGTTATAGAGATTTTGTGTGCATTCAAAACTTTGTCGGCAAAATGTAACATAAACTGTTTAATATAACACAGCTTTTGGTTATGCCAGCATGGACATGCTTCTGTTAAAGGAAGCCACAGATGTGTCAGATATCACAAAACAGTAAAGAATAATTGGAGATGGCTTAGCTACTTTGCTGGGTTATATTTGATTTTAGGAGTTAAAACAGAGCTAAATCAGCTTGTGCTGCTCCTCCACTCCTCAACTCCTGGAGATGACTTCTGCCACTTTTTCGTCTTTTTTAAATTTTCTTTTACTTTTTAAAATTATTATTTATATAAATAAATAAGGCTCGACGTGACACCTGAAGTCTTTGTGTGATTCACAAGAAAACAGCAGAACTTTCATGGAAGGAGTTGTTTTGCCGTGTGACGATGGTTTGTTAAACATCCGTGCAGCTGAAGTTCTAATACTGTCCTATAATTTGAAACTGGTATAACACTGAAAAATATTGTGCTAAAACATTCATACCCTCCAGCTCTACAGGCATTATGAAGCCAAAGCATTGGTTATTAATATTAAAACTAAATATATATATATAATTGATAGAAAAAGTATCGTTTTTCCACCCCAGGTTGTGTGAAGCCAGTCTATATCCAGCATGGCCGAGTGAATGTGACTGAAACCAACAGAGGCTCCTTCCCGGTGGGCGCTGTGCTCCAGTACAACTGTGATTCAGGCTACACTGTGGATGGTCCCAGCATCATCACTTGCACTAGAGAGGGTCTCTGGTCCTCTGGTCCACCACGCTGTTTACGTAACACCTGTGAGTTCCCTTTAAACTGTTTACTGTGTAACGTCACACCTGAATGTTGAAAGAACACTAGCTAATACCAATTCAGTCTTTAAAAAGGGAATACGAGAAGTATAAAATGATGCCTGTTGATTTGTTAAATAATAAGCCATGTCAACAAATTAGGTTTTTCTTGTATTTTGAACTAGCAACATTCCATTTACTCTCATTCATTCAGTGTGTATAAGTAGGCATAACATATTCAATGTCAACATTGAGTTATCACAACCATAAAATCATTTTTGTAACTGTTTTTGTGCAGTATGCGGCCCTCCTTTTGAGCCAGAGAATGGAGGTTATACTTGCCACCCATTACCATGTCAACACCTGACTAATGGAGTAGTGGTCGAGTATTTTTGTGATGAGGGCTACACACTGAAGGGGGACTACAAATACTTCACCTGCCAGAACGGCAAATGGGACAGCCCTGTGCAGATCAGCTGTGTTCTCAGCCAAGGTAATAGAAAGTCTTTGTTAAACACTTGAGACTTTCAAAGCTCACCTAATCTACCCCAGTTTTCAATACTGCTCTCTCCATCCACACCTAATCAATAACCCATAGTTTAGACAATAATCAATTTTTAAAATTTTATTATAGTGTTATGTAGTGGGAGACACTGCTTGTTTGATATTTTGTATTTACTAAGCCTGTAACGATAACAAATTTTGGTGGACGATAAATTGTCCCAGAACTTGCGATAAACCATAATATTGTCTTTGTGTCCATTTCTACTGATGTAATGATAATGACATAATAATGCAAATGCACCCATTCAAAGATCCATAAATCTTGAGTTCTAAAGATCACATATCCCTGGGAGTGGAAGACATTGTAAGACAGTCAGCATACCTTGACTTTGTGTGGCTTAAGGCAGGATCTCT
>JBBKCR010000001.1:34680686-34696842 GCA_037577295.1 Ladigesia roloffi
AGGAATACTTACAAGGCTGATGCAAATAGTTGCCTCATTTTTTTTAAGTAGAGCAGGCTTTGATTTTTTACAGTGCATCCAACACCGGCTCATCCACGACGTTAACAGAAAAAGTTATCAACTTGCAGATTTTGCCCCTCTTTACTTGTGTGTGACACAGTGGACCAGCGTCTCTTTCCCCGAGTTTTGACCATTGACTGTATAAATTAGGTTTTGTGTTGACACTCTTTCCCCCATAAAGACGTTATTTGACGAAAGTTAGAACAGGTTTTATCACAAACGTTACACTGGATTATTGAACCAAGGATACAGTCTCAGCTGTAAATATATATGTGTCTGCATTTAAATAAATTCTATGATGGTAAGTCATTTATAATCACTCGTGGAGGTTTGTTTTGATTTCATACTAATACCTTCCATCATGGGTAACCCTAGCAGCATGCTTTTAAATGTGAATGGAGAAAGAGTTAACAACAAGTATGTCATTGCAAGTTATATATATAATCTGTCTGCATTTAATAACATATATTTAATATTTAATAAAATATATATAATCTGTCTGCATTTAAATAAAGTTTATGACGGTAAGTCATTTATAATCACTCGTGGAGGTTTGTTTTTATTTCATGCTAATACCTTCCATCATGGGTAGCCCTAGCAACATGCGGCTTGTAAATGTGAATGGGGGAAAGAGTTAACAACAATGGTGTCATTGTAAGTTATCTGAGAAGTAAAAAGACTCGTGTAACGTTACTTTTTGCATAGGGTGAGTTCAGAATGAAAAGACAGGGGGAGATATATGACTACTTTGTAAAGAGGAGCAAGTCAGGGAAAGATCAGGAAAAAACAGACCTCAGCAGCCCAGACCCCAGCAATCCTGACTGCTTCCACCAGACTAGTCAGGAGAGCCAAATACAACCCAGCCCACCATCCCCAGGTCAGAGTATTTACAGATGTAGTCGCGTCCTTTGTCCAGTAATTAATTTAACTATTGGTAAATTTTTTTATTTGTAAAAAGTCTTCATAGTTTGTATTTTAAAATGTTGGTCACTGATAATGTTTTTTAAAATAACTGAATATTAATTTGGTTTTAAAATACTGTTTTAACCGCTTCATTTAGTGACGACATTGACACCTCTGCTTCTGACCAGGAGGATGCTGACTCAGCCAGAAGATGAAGTTGATCACTTGCCATTTGAGTCAAAAGCACCATATTTGCTGCTCCAAAAGGACCCAGTGGTAGGCCTACTGACCGGCACCTAAATTTACTTTTATTCTTATCTGTCTTTGATCATAATTTTTCTTTTTCTTTTTTTTCTTGCAGACATTTTAAGATCCAAAGAGGACTTTCCTGTTCAGCCTCATCTCACAAAATTCCCCCAAACTCATCATGGGATACGCAAGTGGGCTTTTAACAGCAACTGGTATAAAGGCAACACTTGGCTTGAGTATTCAGTAATCCAAGACTCCTCCTACTGCTTTGCCTGTAGGCATTGTTCTCTGGCAAATGCCCCAGAGGCTTCTCTAATTGGAAGAAGGCATTAGCTAAAGACATTGATTTTAACCTCCACTCAAAGTCTGAACTTCACATGAATGAAATGTATGCTTGGAACACTTATAAAAAGGGTGCAGAGATGAACACGTCAATGCTAAATGCAGCGAATAAGCATCGGCAAAAGAAAACAGAAACTACATAAAAACCATCGCCGGTGTACTGCGTTTGACAGCAATACAAAACATTACCCAGAGGGGGCATAGAGAGTCTGATGACTCAATTAATAAGGGAAATGTTTTGGCCATATTACATGAAATTGCAAAGCATGATACATTCATTGAGAGCATATGGGAATGCTAAGTACACCAGTCATCAAATCCAAAATGAAATTCTCCAGGGCTTAGCAGAAATGGTTCAAAGTGAAATCATAAAAGAAGTAAATGAACATAAACCTTTCAGTGTGATCGCTGATGAAACCAAAGATCTGCAAAAAAAGGAACAAACGTCTATAGTATTACAGTATTATTACAATGGTGCCATTCATTAAAGTTTCTTGTGTTTCCAAGCCGTGAACAGCCTCAATGCAGATGGTCTCAGTCAAATGATTATCAGCTGTTTAGAGAGATATGGTCTAGACTACAGGAATAACCTTGTGGGACAAGGGTGTGATGGTGCAGCCGTTATGAGTGGCAAACATTCTGGGGTGTGCACGAGAATTCAAAGAAATGCCAGATTGGCGTTTTATGTCCATTGTAATGCGCATTGCTTGAATTTGGTTCTTGTTGAAGCTACTAAAGCAGTGCCAGAGGTGGTTGACTTTTTTGCACTTTTGCAGCAGCTCTGTAACTTCATATCAGGCTCGTATGTGCAAATAAAATGGCTTTCTGTTCAGAAAGAGCTGTACCCACAACAGCAGCCTAGGGAGCTACAAGTGCTGTCAGACACACGATGGGCATGCAGATATGTGGCATGTCATTATTTAATGGACCGACTTCCAGCCATTCTTAGACTCTTGCAGGATATTGGCCTTGAAAGAAGAGGAGAAAGATCAGTTGAGGAGAGGGGTCTTCTTTCTCAAATAGACGTACAGTTTATAGGACTAGTAGTGACTTTTTGCAAAGTGCTAGGGCAGCGTTTTTCAAACTTTGGGCCATGGTGCCTCGGTTCTGCAGCAATCAAAATTCCGTCAGACCCAGCTCTGATCTCTGCGCTGCTATCGCTGTGTGCCCCGCCCCCCCCGACTTCACTGTCCGCCCCCTCGGGATAGTGTCTTCCACTCACGTATGTGTGCGAGACCGCTTTTTCTTAACTGACAGTAGAATTTAGATTCTCTGCCTGAACCCAAACCTAGCCCGAGCCCGCGGGTCGGGTCGGCCCGATATTTCCTGCTACTATCCCCGGGTCGTGGCAGTGATCAAGCATTTGAGTGGCTCAGAGCTCGAGAGAGTGAGTTTCTGAACACACCCACAGTTGAGTTGACTCACTGGTGATGAGCACTGTAGGCCAGAGAAACTGTGAGGATAAGGGCTTTCCTAGAACACTATTCTATCAGGTGATTGACTGTCTAACAGCTGAACTGGAAAAGCATTTTTCCAAGAAAAGTTGTGAGATCATGCAAGGGGTACAGTCTCTGAACCCAAAAAGTGCAATTTTCTTGAACGATGAGCCTCTCTTTGCTTTTGCAAAGACCTCTGAGTTAGATTTAGTTGACCTGAAGCATGAGGTGCACCAAGCTAAAAGACTTTTAGATAGGAGAGTGGAAAGTGTATTAGACAGGTGAAGTATCACCCTCCTGCCTCAAAGCCTGTGCTGATCAGCTGGCTTCCATCTTCACCAGCATCTTCAACAGGTCCCTAGAGCTTTGTGAGGTCCCCTCCAGCTTCAAACGCTCCACCATTGTCCAGGTCCCCAAGAAACCCACCATCACAGGACTGAGTGACTACAGACCTGTCACCCTGAAGTCTGTGGTCATGAAATCCTTTGAACGCCTGGTGTTAGCCCATCTGAAGGACATTACAGGTCACCAGCTGGACCCCCTGCAGTTTGCATGCCGAGCGAATAGGTTGGTGGATGATGCAGTGAATATGGGAATGCATTACGTCCTGCCATACCTCGACCAGTCCGGACAAGGGTCCTTGTTGTGGACTTCAGATCAGCCTTCAACACCATTGTGCCTGAACACCTCTCCTCCAAACTCTCCCAGTTCAGAGTGTCACCAGCTACCTGTCAGTGGATCACCAGCATCCTGACAGACAGGAAGCAGTGTGTGAGGCTGGGGGAGATCACCTCTGAAACCAGTGCCCCACGAAAATGTGTCCTCTCCCCACTGCTGTTCTCCCTCTACACCAGTGAATGCCTCTTCAGGACCTCAGCTGTTAAACTCCTTAAGTTTGCGGACAACACCAATGTCATTGGCCTCATTCAGGATGGTGACAGCAGTCATTGGATCTGTCCTGTGCTCCTCCATCACAGTCTGATACAGAGCAGCCACCAATCAGGACAGGATCAGACTGCAGTAGACTGTACAGACAGCAGGCAATATCATCGGCACCCCCCTGCCCTTCATACAGGACCTGTGTTGCTCAAGAACCAGGAAACGGGCGGGGAAAATCCTCACACTCCACACCCTCAACACAGACTTTTTGACTCGCTGCCCTCTGGCAGATGGTACAGAAGTCTGCGGACCAGGACCACCCGACTCAGAAACAGTTTCTTTCCCCTCGCCATCTCCCTCATAAACAGTTGGAACTGTCACTGCTTCACACTTAAGGACTGCAACAGCACTTAAAGTACACTGCTTAATCAACAGTGTAATTCTATATAATTCTATATTTTTCTGTAAATAAGATTAACAATGTTTATATTGTGTTATTTAGGTTGCAAAAAATTGTGTGTGTTTTTTTATGAGTGCTTGAGAGACACCATCAATCGGAACCCAATTCCCTGTATGTGGACACATATACTTGGCCAATAAACACAATTCTAATTCTGATATAAATACACATATAGCATGTTTGTGATTGCTTATAAGAGATTTGCATATAAAATCTGTGGAATGAATGTTAAGTATTCTAAATGCCTTCGAAAATAAGCCTATTATCAGTCTATTGGTTCTAATTCTGATGCTTCTGTATCTCCTTCCTCTGGATGGAACTGATCCTTGATAATTCTCGCCTTTAAGAAGTGTTATTAGATTTACTTTTATAGTTCTTATGTTTTCACAAATATTTTGAATTATATACATGTGTATATATAAATTACATATACATTAAATGTATTAAATCGAGAATCATTAACAGGAGTCAAACGCAGGACCTTTTTTATGGTCAGGCTACAGCGCTTCCCAGTGCACAACTCTGCCACCCTATGTTCTTATGTACTAATTTCCAAATAGATTGCATTAGTTATAACAAAAGCTAACAATAAATAGCTGTATTGTACATGAACATGGTAGCACTGGGTACATAAAACATTGTGGTACACGTGTAAATAAAATATGTGGCGACTGATCTCAGACAGCATGGGCAGCAAAAATAAGACAATCAGTGAAGACACCACAACTCTGTTTACCAACATGTATCTGTTAAATTCAGCACAGTTAAATGTCGGCGAAATTGGAAGCATGGCTTTGTCCAAAATGTCTTGGAATGCTGAAGCGTTGACATTAACAGTCGAGCCCAAACCATTAAAAACCGCTGTGTTCCAATACTTATGACCACATTGTGTCTCTTCACTGAGGATTTAAGTGACACGTGCAGCTTTGGGCACGCTCATGTGACGCACCCTCGGGGTTGACATGGACATTGGCACGTCTATCAGTTTCTATTGTAGTCCTCTTCATGGCCGTCGCTCTCTTCTTCCGTTAGACTCCTCACCCCTGGAAACTACAATACCCGGCGTGCCTTGCGCTGCACGGCACTCTCTGCGTCACGTGTGCAGCTGCACACGGGTTCCTCTTGTCTCAGTGTGGAGGCTCACGCAGGCTCTGCCCGTCTCGTCACGTTATAACTACATTTTGGGCTCAGCCAGAGAATGAGCGATAACGATGACATCGAGGTCGACAGCGACGTAAGTTGCGGAGGCTCTTGTAAAAGGTTTGGGGTTGAAATATCCTTTCAAAATGCCCCTGTTAATGAGATGAATCCCATGTGAAAGCTGCCAAAACGCATGTTCGCCTCACTCTGTTTCTCCCCTCCTGACTGGCTGGCTAGCAGAGTCGAGCTACCAGTGTTTTCATTAAATTTTCTTATACTTCTAATTCTATTTATCGGTCTCTACTTATCGCTAATCACATTTTCTCTTCGCAGGAAGAGTCTTCGAGGTTTCACCCAGCGGTAGGTGTCGGCTGAGCTAGCTCATGACTTCCTCCTGTGTTTGTGTATCATTAGCTCTGTGGCCTTTAGCTATTGAGCTAACTACCTGAGCCTCTGGGCTTCAGGAAACCTGAAAGGTTACTATTGGACCCAGCAGTCATCTAATACATTAGGGTTTCAATCCCTCATTATGGCTTGATCGACATTTGTACAGGTTGCGTTGTCCTAAAACTAAAATCAACCTATTTAGACGAGCTGTGGCCAGTGATTTATGAAGGTGTAATATTAATACGGGTGAGTGCAGATGTTAAATCTGCGTCTAATTAAGATGGAGACGTGGATCATCAGGTAAATTATTTTTAGTCATTTATAGATTAAAAAGGGTTAGCGATTAGCTAAAAATGCACCAGTGTAAGATTGTTGATGCACCAATGTAGGATCGCGAAATTCTAATTTAGATATGCATGTAGATTAGGTTATTATGCATACACTCATGGACAAAAGTATTGGGACACACCTGTTTTTAGAGGTTTGGGCTAGGTCCCTTATTTCCAATGAGATAAGGAGCCAGGCCAACACCAGTGCCTCACCTCATAAATCCTCTACAGAATGAATGGGCACAAATTCCATCAGAACCACTCTAATATCTTGTGGAAAGCCTTCCTTGGAGAGTGAAAGCTGTTAGAGCTTCAGAATGGACCAAGTTCATATTAACATCTATGTATTTGAATATATGTTCATTAAATTCCCTTTTGGTCTAATGGTCCGGTGTCCTAATACATTTGTCCATATAGTGCAGGCATGTTTTATCATTTATTACATATTTTTTTGTTAAACTGTTAACCCACCAAGGTTTATTGTTGGTAATTTTAAAAAGTGAAAGAGCGTGTCTGAGATTGTAATGGTTTGTTTATCGTGAATCATAATCTGAATTTGACAAAGATGCAATGACATTAAATGACCACCAAGTGGCTTTGAAAGCTCTAGTATTCATGGTGTGTTGTGCAGCTTCATCCAGTCCTGGTCCTATAAAAAGTCTGTTCTGTAGTTTATAGTATATATATCTAGTGATGTCGTTCATTAGGAAAATATTTGTATTAAAAGGAGTTGTGTTAGAGCAGGAATAAAACACTAAACTGCAGTGAGATTTGAGTACTAGGATTTGGCAGCACCAATTTAAGGGGCAGTCTAATAATAGTGTGGTCAATGACTGCTCAGAATTCTAAAGCAATGCTAGGTAGCCCTTTTATGCCAGATATTTAATTGTATAGTACATTTGCAGAAAGAGAGTGAGACAAATGCTCTCAGTGCATGTTTTTATTTTATACCTTGTATTTATGCTTGATGTCATCCTGGATTCAAGATTCTTTGTCACATACTCAGTAATAAATCTGAATATTTTATGTATTAGTGTGGAATAAAAAGAAGTACCAGGTTGTATATTTATTTATGTTTATTCATTTCCATCGTAGGCAGACAAGCGGGCACACCACAATGCACTGGAGCGTAAACGCAGGGACCATATCAAAGACAGTTTTCACAGTTTACGTGATTCTGTGCCTGCTTTACAAGGAGAGAAGGTTGGATATCAAGATTTTTCTCACATTTATTATTTTTTTTCTATTCAAAATTAGATGTCATATTTATTCATGAAATGCACTTGTCTTACGACTGTTATTTGTAGCAAGGCAGAAAAAGACATGTAAACCTTTGTTCTGGAATTAATATTCTTGCATGCGTAGTGCCTCTAATTGATATTTGTAAAATTCTACAAAGTAAAACAAGTGATACTTTAGCCTTTAGGATGTTTTAGACCAGACACTTGAAGTACACTTGTCCTTTTACACATATGTTACTGTGCAAAATGTGTAGCTTGAAAAATGCAGTGTAGACTATAATAATATTTGACAATATGTAACATGTCTATTTTCATAATGCTAAATTGGTTTTACTGTGGCCTTTCAGTTGTGAAAGACCTGTTAGTGAAATTGTTGGTAACATGTATGTTATATGTTGGACAATGCAGCCTTGCGTGATGGTATAGTTGTGTGATTCTTTGCTGACAGCACTCTGTTAAACAGGCTTCCCGAGCTCAGATTCTAGATAAAGCCACAGAGTACATCCAATACATGCGCAGGAAGAACCACACACACCAGCAGGACATTGACGACCTGAAGAAACAGAACGCTTTATTGGAGCAGCAGGGTGAGTAATGCACGAGATCGTAATTTACCTGAGGTAACCCACAGTGGTGTCTCTTAAAGAATTACACAGCTGCTGTTTTTTTTGTTGCATAATACTGCACTTTGAAATTAAAGTCAAATGATGGATAAGTGAGAGTTTGGTAATTTCACATTTATTTGAAGTTATAACATCATTAATATAAACACTCCCTTCATTTCTATGCATTGTATAATTGAAAACCAAATATAAGATTAAGTAAAATGATTTTGTGTAATGTGTTGCTGCAAAACATTTGCAAGTTTGGAGGCTATTTGATATTTTGGGCTGACCTGAACAGTTCAGATGCTTCCATACACTTCAGGATTCACCTCATTGATTTAAATAAAAGGCATGACTAACAGCTTCATCCTGATAACTACAGAGACCACAGCTCCATAAACCACTGAACCGGTTCAATTTGGGTTTTCTGTAGAGATGGGCCCGATCCGATATGATATGGGTATCAGGTTCCAATATAGCTGTCCAGTATAGGATATCGACTGACAGCCCTGTTCTCTATATTCCTGTTCACAGTTTGCGCTGCACCTTAAACTTGATGCTGTAATATGAAATGCGTCAGTAGCAGACGCCCTTTTACATTTTCAAAAACACAACAGATTTACAGCAGACAACCCAAAAGTGAAAGGAATATCAGAGAAGACTCTTAGCTCTCCCTCAAGACATCTGTGGGGGTCTTTCAGGTGCTGTTTTGTGTGTTTTGCCTGTTTTGCGCCCCCCCCACCCTGCCATATCTCTGCATTCACATTATTTAAAATGTATTTGTTTTGCACTTTTTTTACCCAGTTGTTGCTGCTAAGATGGCCATAATGATACTACTGAACTATTTAAATGATTCAGCCAAGACTGTTGTTTTTTTTATTTAAAAAAATTAATGCAAATATTAAAGTAAAATAGATGTATTATATCAGGAATCTCTATTGTATCAGCAGTCTCGTATCATAATCGGTTCGGAACTGGAAAAACTTGGATCAACCATCAAAAGTTTTCTGGCAGGGAAACCCTAGTCAGTGGACTGTGCGCTCTCAAACATGAGTTTTTAATTGCTGAGGTTTTTGTCAGCAGAACCCCCAAAATTGAATCTGTATTTTGATTTTTGGCACAGTTTACTTGTTTAGTAAACAGGCTTCAGATCAAAACACACTCTGCTGTCCCCTAGTTAGCAATGGTCAGTCTTGTTTAATTCTGTGTCTGAACATGGTTAACAGTGTCAAGAAAACCATGCTGACCATAACTCATGAGCTTTTTGAGGCTGTATCCTTGTGGAAATGCCATTTGAATTGGAATTCCATTCTCAGACCTGTTCAGCCCCACAGTGGAAAAGAAGCCTGTGTTTCTCAAATATATGTTTAGAAGTGGATTTGTAGGCAAGGTTCCCTATTAACTCTTTGACCTCTTGCCATTGTAGGACTGAATGGTTCTAAGCCCTGAGTAAGGAGCCCAGTGGCATGTTCGTGGCAGATTTCTTTCACATTTTTTGTGTGATTTTGAGCCACAAAATCCTGTTATCCTGTTATTTCAAAAACAAATGTAATCAAATAAGTTTCCAAGAAAGGGCAGTACATGAACTGTACTGATACAGGGTTTGATTCAAAGCGTGAAGTGAAACAAAGCAATTGGTTTTGCAGTGACAGAAATCTTAAATAAAGTGTAGAGGTTTAGTTTGCCCTGAAAATCATGTCAGTTTTCAGCACTCCCAGGTTGGCGCAGAAGGAGAGATTTTAAAATGTGCCACACAACACTACAGAGTACAGGTTAGATCTCAACAAACTCATGTCTGAGAGAGTGAAGTCTACTCACTATTGTAGTGGGGTATCGCCAAAATTGAACCTGTTCTGTGGTGTTTGAGCTGTAACCTGGTGTGCTAAGCTAACACTTGCTTGTTTAATGCACACAACACACCTGATCCATCAGATCATTGACAACCCTTTACTGAAGCAGGGGAAGCACTTAAATATGAAGAGAAGTGTGCCTTCTAAACCACAGTTGGGAAAAACTGGCATTATCAACAGTTTTCCTGAATCAAATCACAGTGAGTAAACAATCAAGATCACAGGATTAGTGCTGGTTGTGGTGTAGCCCTAATAATGCAATAGGAACCCAAATCCGTTTGTAGTCATTTCTAGTTCACTTGCCTCTTACCTCTGAAATTTGTAGTACTTCTAGAGTACAATGGGACACATTGGTTGGAGAAGAAGTCTACTGGAGACATCCTGGAGGGCTGGTGTCCAGCACAGTTTACCAGTTTCCACACTCAAACACACCTAATTCAAATCTGTTAGATGACAGGTTTGGTGGCTATTTGAGTTGGCTAACTACCAGACACCAGACCTTAAATAACAGGCTTGTGCATTTCTGGTCTAATGGGTGTTGAAATGACAGCTGGAAACAAAACTGCTCTTTTGCTTGTAGCTTTCTCTGGTCTCCTACCCTTCCACAGCACAATTCAGTCCCATGAAGCATTTGGCTTGGAAAAGAGGCCATTCTTTCTCCCCCCATTAATCGGGTTCCACCTCATTCCATGTTGCTGGAATTGCAGTGGTGTTACCAGGATATCCACGTATAGAGGAGGTATTGAGTGAACTTAAAAGGCTTGTTCAACCTAACCCAGCACCACACAGATGGATTGTCACTTGACTAGGTGCAGTGAAGGCTGGTTTGTATTTGTAGTTTTGCATTAACCTTCTGTGTGTGTGTGTGTGTGTGAGAGAGAGAGAGAGAGAGTGCAGTGCTGTGGATTTCAGCTCAATCAGTAGTGAGTACAGCTCTCAGCTTCCATGTTTTAAATTTGAGGCACAGTAAATTATATCTGACATGGATGAAGCATGTGGGGTGCTGCTACTAAAACCGTCCAGCTCGACTTCTCTCAGATCTGCCCTCAACAGTTATTGCCTGCTCTAACTGACTGGTAGTGTTAACAGAAAATGTTAACAGAAGTGTGTAACCTTTTTAAGCAAAGTACATGTAATGCACTAAATGGCAAAAAGAGAGTTGAGCAATAATTAGGTAAACCACACCTGCTTACCTGTTTTGAAAATTGCTTGCAAACACTGATTTCAAAACCAAAGTCGTAGTATGAGCTGTTTACATCATTAGAGGACCGTTTTGTGTCTGACCTTTTTATGTGTCACAGTCTCTGCTGGTTAACGCCTCTGAAGACCTTAATCACAGGCTGCATTATTGTTTATTGAGATGGTTTAAATGATTGTAGCATGGCAAACTTTGCAGTAAACATTCTTTTAGTTATTTAAACCCAAACATTTTCAAGCAGAAAAAGCTTCTCGCTTGTGTACAAATTCTTCCTTGTCCTCTTCACTCTGCTGATCTGTTTTCCCCCACTGATTTTGTGTGGCTTTCCTGCAAGATAGTGCTCACTTGTGACTGTCTGTGTGGGTATATCTAGCAACACATTAAAGCGCACTAAACTAAGCAATTTAATATGCATCCAGATTTATGTTGTGGTATTGAGCAAGTTATTTTGTTTATTTTGTCATACTTGCAGTAAGGTAATTATGAAACTATTGATGTCTCCTGATAAAAACATTTTAATGAATTGCAGGCTCTCTAACTCATCTAAATACATTTTTTGCTGTAAAAAAGTTAATTTTGGCATGTGTGAGAACGAATAATCAACATTACAGACTTTGTACATACAAGCACACATGTTTCGATTAATTGTGCTGCCTTGTCGAAAAATGCAACCATAAAGTAAATCGACAGGGAATTTATCGGTTCTTGATGAATGAGAATAAATAAAATAAATAATTTGCATAATCAGAGAAAATATTTTTTATTTAAATGGGAGCTTCTAACACTGAGAAATGCTACCGTGAAGCAGCGTGTTCTAATCCTTTCTGCTGCCCTGTCGAAAAATGCTACCGTAGCGCAAATCTACAGCAGAGTCTATCAGTTAATTCTGCTCTGTTGAAAAATGCTCTCGACTTCATACTGAATCCCAAGAATTGCAAATGCGAAGTAGGACACAGTTCTAGATATGTAGCAATTTTCAACAGAACACTTGACCTGGTTGAAATCACTTGGAGCAATTAATCTGAATATTTTTAGAGCCTTTTTTTGTTAATTAATTAATTGAACTGAAGACGTTAATTTGACACCCCTATATGAAACTCGTTGTCTATTTGGCCCTAAGGACAGGGATAAGGAACACAGGTTATTACTGCTTGAGCAGGGGTGGGCAAACTACGTCCCGCCGGCCACATCCAGCCCCTTGGCCTTTTTAATCGGACCCGGTGAAGATACCATTTACAGCGATGGGGAACTTAGGCTCTTGTGGCAATTCTTTTGGCTCCAAAACGGCTCTTTAAACTTATTTTCCTCTTCGACCTACACCACAATTTATACATTTATATAAATATTTACTGGCTATACTTATATGCCTGATTATCAGTAGCAGCATGTCAAAATATGAATGGAATGGAAGAAAATTATTTTTGACCAGCCCTGGTCTTGAGTCTACTATCAAATGGAATTTGTAAATGTAAAAGCTTCAAACCTGCTACTAACTCCATAAAAATTATTGTGTTTGTCTTGGTCATTCTAGTCCGTGCTTTGGAAAAGGCAAAGGGGAACGTGCAGCTCCAGGCCAGCTACTCTTCAGACAGCAGCTTATACACCAACCCCAAGGGTAGCGCCGTGTCTGCCTTTGATGGCGGCTCTGACTCCAGCTCTGAGTCGGAGCCTGAGGAGCCGCCTACCAGGAAGAAGCTCCGTGCTGAGCCCAGCTAGACCCACTCCTCCCAGCACCTAAGACCTCGTTTAAGACACTCTGCTCCATCCTCCCGTTTTCTGTCTCACCCTCCACATCCTGTTCTTCCCTTTCCCCTATATGGTGCGTTCAGAAACTGGGGGAGGGTCCCTAGAAAGGCGCTGCATTTTATCCCTCAGCGCTGATGCCACTCCGCACATGGATCAAATTCAGCCACATTCTCTTCCGAAGCGTGGCAGCTCGACAGATGAAGACTGCAGTTACCTTTTATAACCTCCTCAATAGTCCTGCACAAATTAAGCTACAAAACAGCCCTGTATTGTTCTTACCCAAATGGACCTGTTTGGAGATGGAAAACAGTCATTAAAATAGTTTACCTTTGTAAGATTTGTACTTTTCCACAAAAAACAATGGTGCTTTAAGATAAAAAGGGTATGTGGCTGTGTGACCCACTTCACTGGTATAGAAGACTGATGTTCTCCCCTTTTTGAAAATGTTTGTTGCAAATTTTGATTATTTAATGTACAATTGAGGCTGTATTCTATTATTGTGTAGTACATTGTTTTGCCTGAGGTAAGTGAAATTAGATGGCCTCTACCCTAAGCATCTTCACCTCATAGTTTTGATTTGCTGCGCCAAATGAGGACAACTTTTAACACAGGTAATATTTCCCTGCAGGAATTTGAATGTTACACAGTGCAGTTCTAAGGCAGTTGTTTTTTGTGTTGATTACAGGTAAGTATGTCCATTTCAGTATGTAGTACTTGGCACTGTATACTCTTAAACGTAATCGTCTCTACCGAATAACCTTCCCTGGAAATCTTTGCCTGACTGGGGAATGTTTCTATTTTCAGTTGTTTCATTTAAAAGAGATAGTGTGTATGAAATAGATATTGCTTTTATTCCATTCCATGGAAATTACAGGTATGTTGTACATACTGCCAACAGTTGTCTTACAAGTTGAGGCATACCTTTACTATGAGACTACAAATAAAACTATTTTATCCTTATCCTCATTATGTGTCATTGTGCTGCTAGGGGTTTAATGCTAGACTCGTTATTTACCATTTTTGAAGAAGCTGGAGTTCCACAAAATATCCTGGACGTTTTGATATATTGACAAGTACAAAATAATTGTTGACATCAAAGCAGGTGTTTACCAGGAGATTATGTTGACTGCTGTAGCTTGTTCAACAGTATAATCAAAATGACAATTGCTGAATGAAAGAATGTTTGGTTTATTATAAATGTTTGTTGAAATTTTGCTGCATTTTCTCCAGTTGTGTGTATCAAGCACAATTTTTTTTCTTAAGTCAGAACCAAACACACACAAAAATGATTTGAAATGATTAAATCTTCCAGTGTGTCTGGATTTTAACAATTGCCAGATTAATTGGAGGCAAAGATTATTTGTTCATTTTTATGGTTAACACAACCCAACAATAGAAGTCTACCAAACTTTTGGGAGTACCAAAATTGCACACAGTTATGAAAATTTTGTGTTAGGTGAACAGATGCTACCGACAATAAGTTGAGTATAATAGCACATTAGCTGCAAAAAAAAAAAACACCAAGCACTGATTGACTCATCTTTGCTAAATCATCTTCCAGAAACCTGTCTAGTAATTAGGTGATGCCTCTTTGTCCAGTAGTCATGTGAAATCTACCATAGATGTTTATTTGGGTTGATAAATGGTGATGGAGAAGACCATACTATTTACATAATTTTATTCAGTGACCCCTCAAGTACAGTGGAGGGGCACATTATCATATTAGAAATGACCCCTTCCATCAGGATAGTAATGTTTCATCACAGGTTAACTGCAGCAAGCCAGAAAAAAATTAAGCATTGATTTACAGTGACCCTTCCCCCTGAGGGGAGAACTGGTGTCAAACCATGCCGGCCTGCGCTCTCAAATACTTTTCCTGTTGCAGTCATTAGGCAAAATTGAGTTATATTTTTAATGAGTAAATAAAGTGCAACTTTCAAATATAATAGTCATGAAAAGAGAAAAACAAAACACATCATGATAGTGAATTTCCCCATCCCATCTCATACCCTATTAACAAATGAATACACCCCTACTACACCAACCCTGACCCTGGTGAACCATCGTTGGCAGAAGCAGAGGAGACTCTAGCAATTACACACTAAAAACAGGTAGAGTCTCACTGACGGTTGAGCCCCAGGGCATCAGGACCGGCTGCATTCAGTACAGGAGTGCCTTCTATGTTTATTCGCTTATTCAGCTCACTTCATGTATTTAGGTTTTGTCCTTTCATATCAGTCTATGTTTGTGCACTGAAATAAAACAAGGCACATTTTCAAGCAATTTTATTTGACATGAACCCTGGCCTGGTGACTTATGTAATACCTTTTGGTTGGATTTTAAATACCCATGCCTGGGCGTCAGAAGCATTCATAATGTGACGGGAATGCGTTGGGGCGGGGTTTGGACATGGGGGTGTGGTTTTGTGTGAGGGCGGGGTTTGGACATGGGGGTGTGGTTTTGTGTGAGGGCGTGGTTTGGGTGCTCCAAGTTCAACTCACCTCATGCAAGTGAAGAGGCAGGATGCTCGGATTTCTAGCGGTGTGTATTCTTCTATCGATGTAGTGTAGAAGATTCTTTCGCAAAAGATTCAAGATTCAGCAGCGCTGGGTGAACTAATTATTTATTAAATGTGGGGGGTCCAGGGGGTCCAGGCATGGGCCGGTATAAGAATCTGCCGGTATGGTAACCTTGGATAAAAATATCAGGGTATCACGGTATCACGGTATTGTAATTACTGCTCTACAATTTTTTTCCAATTGAACACAGTATATTTTATTTTAGGAAACATATATAAAATTTTGTAACATTGAACATCAGGCAAAATAATTAAAATAAATAATTGAATCCTCTTAATGTGCAGTAAGGGTGCGTGTCGTGGAGGCGGAACGGACGGATGAGAAGCAGACGCGGAGTTTGGCTAACTGTGCCAGTCGCAGTTTGAGGAGAGGCGTGCACCCCCCCCCCCCCGTTCACGATCATACGGTATACCACGGTAAAATAGGGAGGCGGTATGACGGTATTAAAATTTGGATACCGAACAAGCCTAACCTGGATGCCTTGAGGAGACATGTGGCACCTTCAAATGTTTAAAGGCAACTGCGCTGAGGGCGAGATGTATTTTTTAAAAGCAACAAATTTTCTAGGGCTGTTACCAATGCCATTTTTTGAGCTTCGAATATTCGGTAGTGAAAAACATCGAATACTCGAGGTTTCGGTGGGAGGTTGGATTAAGAAATCCATATTTTTCATATGTAAACAAACCGCTAAACACAGCTTTTCTTTTTCTGCCTCAATAGCCACATGGCTAACCAGATAGCATATTCACAAA
>JBBKCR010000001.1:34696942-34710566 GCA_037577295.1 Ladigesia roloffi
TCACCTTCGACTTAGATGCCCTGGGGGTAAGCAAATAAACATCAGATTTTCATTTTGGGGTGAACTATCCCTTTAAGTAGTCCATCTAGAACACATAGTTTTAGCTCCATTCTTCAAACCGGCACACCGCTAAAAAATGTATACTCAAATGTTTAGCTATTCAGGGCAGGGGTGCAATAAGGGGGGCTAGGAGCAATTATAGGGGGGTCCTCGCCCCCCTGGCCCACGTATAGAACCGCCTATGGACAAGACTTATGTCGCCACAATGCAGTCCCCACCCACCGCCTGACACACTTAACTCAGACATGCTGTTCAACACTTCTAGTGTCTCACTCACTGCAGGAGAGCCCAGCCAGCACTGTACCCAGATCAGCTACGGCCCACTGGAGCCTCACTACACCTCCCGGCAGCCTCTGAGCCACTGAGAGTGAGAGCAGACAGCAAAATGAAATAAAGTGGGGAGCTGGCGCTCAGTCGCTGGGAGTCGGCCATTTCTCGTTCGCTACAAAGAATCGGCTCTTAGAGCCGACTCGTTCGCGAACGACACATCACTACCTCACACTGAACGTGATCTGAACGTGTCCTTACTACAGATCACCATCACATACTTGATGGACACCCTTCTGTCTTTTGGTGCCACTGCCACAGCAGAGGTTGCGTAAAGAGCTGAAATATAAGCAGCTAAACCGAGCTTCAGAAAAGAGCAGATGGAATAAAGAGAGGATGCATTTTAAGAGGGAGTCACGCTGGAGTAGAAAAGTACCCTCTCCAAACTGTGTCCACAATGTTGGAGGCATGATAATGTCCAAAATATTTTGGTATGCTGAAGAAATAAGATTACCTAGAACTGGAAGTGGCTTAGAACAAACCCTGAAAAAGCAGGTGTGTCCCAATACTTTTGTGAATATGTAGGTGTACGTATACATAAGATTATTCTGCAAACCATTAAGAAAGCAGATTTTGTCACACAAAAAATGAGGAGTTACAAAATGCCATTTGTTTTTCTTAGAAAAGTGACAACGTTTTAGTTATGGGACGTCACTAAGTACCCGACAGGTAAGGTAGTAAACAGGTAAGGAATGACAGGAAACGCCTACACATCGTGACTTTCAGAAGTAACGGTCTGCTTCATGGCTGCCTTCAGTCTGAAGGGACAGACGCAGAAATGAGGGAGGGAAGTCAGACTACCCCCCTCCCTTCGACTTCTCAATGGCTGTAGTGAGTTTTGTCTTGAGTTGTGAGTGGCGGTCGGCTCCCGTGTTGAAAGCATGAATGAGGACAGCAAGCGGAATTAATTGTTTTGTTTATTTTTCGAACTGTTAGCATAAGCCCTCAAGCGTTTCGCCGTCCAGGCAATGGCGAAACAGTACGATGTTCTCCTTCGACTCCTGCTGTTAGGAGACTCCGGTGTGGGGAAAACATGTCTGTTGTGCAGGTTCACAGACAACGAATTCCTCCCCCAGCATGTTTCCACCATCGGTAAGAGCACGTATTTTACACTATGAATGTGGTGCAAATATTGTAAAACGAGGTCTGTGTAGCTGCTAGGCGTGTGTCTGAGGGAGAACCTGCCTCTTAAAACTACTGAGACCTGACCATACAAATTTTCCATACAAGTTACTACACATCTATGTTATCTCATGGTATGTTCCCTCTCATTGTTTGGCTTTTATTTGACAAAATATACAAATCGATAGCTGCGTAGATAAAAGTATACAAAGAACCAGACAACATGTGAGAGTACGGCTGTGTTTATCGTGTGGCTAAAAGTATTGGGACACACCTGTTTTTCAGGATTGGTTTAGGCCCCTTACTTCCAGAGGAGGGCAATCTGAATGCTTCAGTATACTAAAGTATTTTGAACAACATCATGATTTGAGAGCACAAAGAGCACAAAGCATGGTTGGATGAGTTTGGTCTGGATGAATTTGACTGGCCCGCACAGAGCCCTGAACTCAACGCCAACCAGCACCTTTGGAATTAAATCTAACGGAGATTGCGAGAAAGACCTTCTCGTTCACCAACAGTGCCTGACCTCATAAATGCTCTAAAGAATTAATGCACACAAATTCCAACAGAAACTCTCCATAATCTTGTGGAAAGGCTTCCAAGAAAAGTGGAAGCTGTTACAGCTGCAGAGAGGGGAACAAACAACTTCATTGTAAAATCTATGTATTTGAATACATTGTCATTGGTTTAATGGTCAGGTGTCTCAATACTTTTCTCTATACAGTGTAGATGCTAAAATGTTTGTCATTTTTTTTTCTCTAGGAGTGGATTTCAAAATGAAAACACTGGAAGTGGATGGAACCAAAGTACGAATACAGATATGGTGAGTACATTTTTAAAAAGTCTTAATTGAAAAAAAAAATTGACATTAGAGATTTTTATTGGTATTGTGATCACCTTTCATATAACATGCTTTTTGTGCATATTGTTGGTATTTGTATTTAAATAATTGACTGCATATTGCACAACAAAACAGTGCACTTTGTCCTGTTTAAGTGGTTTTAGTGCAGCTCAGGTGGTAAAATATGAAATAAAGATTACTGTTATATGGTATATTCCCATTTTTTTCTGGTGTGCTTTGGAAATGGACTACATTTTAAACTGATTGAACAATTACTTTTGCATATATATCTGTCTCTCACAGGGACACAGCTGGACAGGAGAGATACCAAACTATTACCAAGCAATACTACAGACGAGCACAGGTTGGTATATGGATCATGTGTCTATTGTGTAAGAGCATCACTGAAGCTGTTTAATGTACAGGCGTTTTACACATAGTTCTTTACATTTGCTGGACATGTTTGGGGGCACCTCATAATCATTAAACTTCTAGTAGCAGCTCTAGATGACTTGCTAAATTGGAATGTTTACCTCTAGGTTCTTTGGACAGTATGGTCAGATTTTTATTTGTTCACAGGGAATATTCCTTGTGTATGATATCACCAGCTCCCCCTCCTTCCAGCATATAGTGAAGTGGGCTAGTGACATTGAGGAGGTAGGGCTTATTCTCATTATTCTCCCACTTTTGAAGATTTTTTTCCACTGCAGTAATGATGCCCTCTGTTTTTCTTTCACTAGTATGCACCACACACAGTGCAGAAGGTTCTCATAGGGAATAAAAGAGATGAGGAGCATAGAAGACAGGTGTCCTTAGAGCAGGCGAACAAGGTGCCACTTTTATTGTTCTCAAAGTGTTAGTGTAAGCCACTCTTTTTTTATCCTGTACACTTTACAGTTTGGAGTCCTTTCCTCAGGGGTAAGACATACTCTTGTATCTTGGCATTTAGTCTGTCTCTGTCCCTAAATTTAGGAATTAAACCTCAGCCTCATAGATATATTGGTTAACATTAAATGAATCAAAATTTCATGCATAGCTGGCAGAAAGTTTGCTGTAACCACTTCAAATCTGTCACAACTTGCATCATCTGCCCTAACAGAAAGCACACACAGTTGTAATGTTCCCACTGAACTAACTACACAAAGTATCGTCACTTGGGGATAGATATAGGACATTAAGGTAAAGAAGGGCTCCCTTTAGCAAATACATTGATGTTTGTGCTATCCGTGCACTAAAAAGTCTTGGTAGTATTACGATATAAATGAACTCTTGGCCTGCTGTTGCATTTGGTCATTATTTGAGAAGATTGTGGATCTTGTAATGTGTAAATGCTGTTGCATTACTGAAGTATATTGTAAATTAATGTCTACTGTGATTGATTTTTACATTGTGTTGTTCCTTGGAACATTTGTATCTAGACAGCTGAAAGAATTACTGTCTAATTTGCATATTGCAGCTTGCCAAGTCTTATGGAATGGATTTCTTCGAGACGAGTGCCCGTACAAATTACCACATTAAAGAGGTTAGTTTAGGCGTTTCTGCTTTAATGTCTTGAAGTCTAGTTTTCTTCTGACATGCTTCGATAAAGCAGATATTGCTTTACTGTAGTCTGACTAATGTAAGATTACTGTTACTGTTTGTGTTGTGTCATTCCCAGGCACTCACTCGGTTGACTGAGCTGGCACTGCAAGTCAATGGGAAAGAGCCGGATAGCTATCTGTTGTCTAACAAAGACGACCTCGCTGTTATCGATCCAGATGAGGAGGAGGAGGTGGAGGAGGATGAACACACCACCTGCTCATGTTAGGAAAGAGTGGAAGCATGATATCATGTTTAAGCAGCTACAGATGTCATTCCTGTTTAGCAGGCAAGTAAGGTGATAATGGTTACCAATTGGACAAGCTCCCTCTATTTTAATTGCACACAATATCAGGTTGTAACATTCCCTGTTTCTTTGTCCATGTAATTGAAGGTTTGTCCGTCTCTCAACCCTAGCAGTAAAGGGTATCCGCAAATGTTTGTGAAAATGCACTTCTGCTCTTTTTCCTATAGAGGGCAGTCACATGTGAAATCAGATCTTAGTTTACAGCTGCAAATTATTCCTCAGGCAAAAATATATATTAAATTGTGCTGCTTTAACTTAGTTTTGTTTGTGTCTTTTTAGACCTTAGTTGAACTAGGAACATATTACAGAACATAAACGATTCACAAATCAGAGGTTCCAAGAAAAAGAGAGGCGCAAGTCACAGCTGCAGTTGGTGGTAGCATTTTACAGTAGGGTTTTATTATGTGCAACAAATGGTCTTAAACACTGTAGGTCCATTCTGGTTCGACTCAAAAAATATTTGGTGTCACCCTTGCTCTGCCATCTCAGAGCTGAAACAATTTATGGCATTTTGTTCGACTGTGGCCCAGTTAAAAAATAAAAAAGTCTTGCCTAGCTCATATTTTTATACACTTGAAATTGAATGGGATTTTTTAAAAATGTGGGGTCAGCCAGGTAGTAGATGGCATAATCATTTCTGCTTTTTCATGATAAACATATTTTTGCCTAGCACTTGTTACTCGCTTTACACTGCATACCAGAAACTGAATACCTAAGAGAGTTTTTTTTTTAAAGATTGCATTTTATACTGCTGGTCATGTGACCAACATTTACACCTGGTCACCTCATGTGACTTATGTCTGGATTGTACCAACACTTAATCAAATGTATTTCCGGTTCGGTCTGATTAAAATTCAGTTGCGGTGTGCTGATCAATATGCAAATGGCCTCAGATAGAACCACGAATTGATTTTTTTGCTCATTTTTTTGTTGTTGTCCTGTTTGTCAGGACAGCAAAATATCATTTACAAGAAGGTGGCTTTTATAAAAGAAATTTGTTGCAGACCTGCTGTCTCAGACTTTGTCCACATCTGGCTTAACATGATTGTATCTGGATAATGGCAAGATGTATTTATATCAGTGCAAAAGCATTCGTCTCCACAAGACGCATTTGACAACCAAAACCCATCCCTCTTTGCACTGTTCTGATCGTGGAAAAGACCACCCCTCAGATGGCTGACACTTAATGTGGGCATTGCTGCTCTTTCAGTTAATCTGCTGAAAAATTACTGTCTATGAGCTGATTTGCATATACAAATAGAAAAAGATAACATATATAACAAGAAGATGAAATGAAATGCTTTATAAATTAAGTGAATCAGAACCACATTCAGGTAAATCTGGTAAAAAGTCCTGAGCTCAGTTTGAAATTGCAGTTTCAATGCTCAATCAGTTACATTTCTCTATCTAGGCTCAATTTTTATTTTTTGAATAGTATAAAAACAGTGTAACACAAGGTTCAGGGTTGCGCGCGACTTAATCATATACGTGATGTGATCTTGCACTTCTTGTGTTTTATTGCTAAATTAAACCCAATAATCCATATTGGATTAAACCCTTTTAAACAACCCTTATAAAACAACTGCCCTTACTGTGGAAAAATCTTCACATCACTCACTCTCTTCTTGTTGCAGTCCACGCATAGAAACAAAACGGAATGATTCTGAATGATCTTTATCTGTGATGTAGCTATAAGAACGATTCACCCTAGACTTATTTTAAGACCTAATAAAGGTTATTATTAATTCAGAATGTGGGTGATTTATGTACATCAGTTTTTCAGACATATAAACAAAATACTCAGTTTATTGAAAGAGAAAGTGAGAAAATGGTCATGTGGAAATTACTTGAAAACGATGCATGAATGTAAGTTGTCTTAAAAGGAAAAATGTGCAGGATATGGGCCCTTTAATTATTTACACAATCCCAGCTTCATTTTGACGTGACTGCTGCTGAAAGTTGCTCACACGCTGCATACATACATACATACATACACACATCCAGCAAAGAACCAGGAGCTGTGCTGAAGCTCTGACACTGTCGGTCAGCTGTATAATAGGAAAAATGAAGTAAAAAATTAAATAAATTAGCTAGTTTTGAATGCATGAATGTCTTATTTAAAAAATAACTAATATTTGTAATTAATGTGGATGTTATATACTGTAATGTCTGTTTTTTTTAATGTCCACAATAATCTCATGGTGGAAAGTGAAAACCACCCTATTAGAAACAATGAACGCTCCCTCTAATGAATGTTCCCACAGGTAGCCTTGACCAGTTCACAAGCCAACTTTCATTTGCCAGAGGGCAATTGTCAGATATGTTTTAAGGAACTCATGTTGTAGCTCTTTGACAGATTAGCGGTGACGTCAAATTAAAGATTCGGTGTAACAGAATCAGAGTTTAGGCCCAGCTCCTCTAAAAGGGATTAGATTGAACAGACATCTATTTTTAATGCCACAGGAACATAGGTAATGACTTGCTGAATGTTTAATGGCTCAGAGATGGATGCAGACTCTGAAGCTCATACAGAGTTCAGTATAGTGGTCCACCCTTCACACAGTGCCGCATTGAAGAAAGGGGTATATCAAGAATCTTTTCCCTTTTCATCATGCAGCATCTAATAAAGGATGTCTTAGTTATGAAGGTTTTAGAGGACTTAAATAATGTACATCATTTCCTTGTATCATTACTCAATTGTTGACTTAAGTCTTATTTCTTGTGATCTGGATGCCTATTTCATCTATAATTTCCACAGTGTGCCTTTAAGATCAATATCAGCTACAACTCCTCTAAATTGTATTTCCCTTCCCATAGAAAAGACTGGCTTGGCTGTAAAAACTGGTGCAGGTTTACACACTAAAACCCGAGATGGCCTACCTCTGGCTTTTCACCACATGTGCGTATCACGTATCACTTGTATATCTGCTTTCTTCAAAGTCACCTGACACCCAGCCTTTATAATCGAAGCCAGGCAACAAAGTTGGAAACTTGCGTGACGGTTAGGAAGGAGACACACATCCAAACTGGTGGTGGTTGATCAACAATTGTGGACAATGACCTTCATAGCCAAGACGTTTTATGACCTGCGTGCTACCACGCTGGAGGGCGATCTGGTAGATTTTAATGTCTTCCGTGGACGAGTGGTGCTAATTGAGAATGTCGCATCCCTTTGAGGAACAACCACCCGGGACTACAGCCAGCTCAACCTGCTCCAGAGCAAGTACCCACACCGGCTAGTGGTCCTGGGCTTCCCTTGTAACCAGTTTGGCTACCAGGTTGGTGTGACTAGTAATTCACTGTCAGTTTTGCTTAGTGATCAGTGGTCCACTGCCCGGTCCACTGTTTTAGCCCTAACGCACCAGATCCATCTAATTACTTCCATGACAATGCTCAGTAGAGCAAGTATTTCTTGGATGGAAGTATCCTCACTGACTCTCAGCTCATGTCATACAATATCGTGCATAATTTAGCATTTTTAGGCATGTTTGCTCTAATATATATACTCAGATTAAATTATAAATTATAGTTAAATTATAGTTGGATTCGTTTTTATGAATATTATCAATACAATATAAACAGTCATTCAAAATGTGACATGTAATGGCAACCAAGAATTGGGATTTCTTAATATAACCATCTGCAAAATCGGTTAATGAACCTACATGTGTACTCTGGTTTTTGAATGTATGGTAAAATAGGTTCTCCTTGGAAACTGTTATCCTTAAAATGCACTGCATGTACCCTTATGTCATAAATGAATGAGTTTAAAACCTTGTCTCAAAAGTACTATAAAACAAATGATCAGGCCATATACTAGTAATGATTTCATGCATTTACTTTAAAAAGATTTGCGAGGTGGTAAACTCTTCAGATGTCTGGTTTATTTAATCAACTCTAGGACTGTTTCTGACTGGATAAGCCTCTGGCACACTTCTCCAAGATCTTAGCTGGGAAAAACGGTTTTATAAGAATTTGATAATTAAGTATATAATTTGCTAGAGTTACATATACATATATATTTAGTTGATACAAACATTTAATATTGCATTTTTCAACATATCATATTTGATTAAAGATCATTTATGAATTTCTTAATTCATGAAGCATTTCCATGGTGTCCTTTTCCTGCAGGAAAACTGTACAAACGGGGAAATCCTGAGCTCTTTAAAGCATGTGCGCCCAGGGGCAGGCTATGAGCCTTGCTTCACCATTTTCGAGAAATGTGACGTGAATGGAGCGACTACTCATCCTGTCTTTGCATACTTAAAAGACAAACTGCCGTACCCTGATGATGACCCGGTCTCCTTTATACAGGACCCCAAATTCTTGGTATGGAGCCCTGTCAGTCGGACTGATGTCTCATGGAACTTTGAGAAGTTCCTCATTGGCCCTGAAGGCGAGCCCTTCAAGAGATACAGCAAAACGTTTGAGACTGTTGCGATTGAACCTGACATCCAGAGGCTTCTGAGGCTGACCAAGAATTAATGGGAATTACTGTCTCATCTAAACTCATTGTATAACTCTGCATCCAAATGTATTTCGTCTCATGTTGTCGCCGCTGTGGCACCCTCTACCTTCTCTTATTTTACTTAATGAGGGCGATACTCTAAACTTCAAAAGGGGTATCATCTGAGATGGTGTAAATGTAAAAGAAATGTAGAGGAAGCTTACAGTGACAAGCTGGAAGAATATGTTAATAAAAACTAAACATATATATGTTGTTTTGTGATATGTTGACACTGACAGGCCTAGTTTAGGCCTAGGTACTATAATATGTTTAATATATCATATAATATGTGTAATGAGGCACAAATTCTCCAACATACTAAAAATCACAGTTAAAATGATCTGTGCAATGGTTTGCAGCATTATAATGCAGCGTAAAGGTGGCAGCCCGGCGAACAGGGCAACAGAAAGTGTGATGTTGACCCATCCTGTCCATTAGGTAGTGCTCTTGAGGCACAGTCATACCAGGGCTGGTGCAACTGTATGTGCTGCAGTGCTCTAGGGATGGTAGAAAGCAGTGCTGTTGGAAAATAAGGGATTTTTAAACTTGCTGCAAAGCATGTTCACCTCTCTCCCTGAATCTGGTCACATCTAACACTTTTGTTTCATTTAGTCCATATATTCCACTTTACCTTTCTACAATAATGGAGAATATGCTGATCATCTGCTTTCAGATAAATCCTGTTTATGCAGTAAATAACCATGGTCTACAACTGTTGTGTTTTTATTACTCAACATCTTGCACTGGATGTATGTTTTTGGAGCTCCGCCCTATCTGGATGGACAGATGATGACCTCTATTGGATTTGCCCTCAGACATGTGTTCAACTCAGCACCTACCATATTTGCTTCAGTGTCTTCTGGTGGGATGGTTGTTGTCTGCTTTCTGTCTAGAGCAAGCTATCACATGATCAGGATTACCTAATCTTTGTGCGCGATTCACATTCCATACCTCACCCTTGTATCTCTCTCTCTCTCTCTCACACTCACTTTCAAACTCTCTCTCTTCCCCTCCTGTTCTCTCTATTTGTTCTCTGTTTCCCACTCTGTTCTGTGCCTCTGAAAAAAAACAAGAACATTTAGAGCTACTAAATTGTGTTACTGTTTGACAAAATTTATCTACTTCTTCTTCTTCGCCTTTTTTCTTTAATAATAAAGGTTATTCTTCAGAAATGACATTTGTTCATTGATGTTAGCCAATTAAACCTTCCCTCCCCATCACATAATTGTCCCATATTTTAAGGAATTTCTTGCCAAGAACATACATATGCTATCATGTCAAAGGAGTTATATTTATACATTTTAGATGTAATGTTTGGAAAAATAAATAAAATGTTATATTGGCATGTCATTATTTACATAGACATATATCCTTCTAATGGATCATTCTGCACAGAGCAGTGGATCTGACATTGAAGTTAAATGTTAAATTGTGTGTGTGTGTGTGTGTGTGTGTGTTTGCTGCACAGAGTGGATCACTCACTGTAGAAAAGATGACATACCAAGATAACATACCAATTCAATGTCAGATTCACTGCTCTGCGTAGAATGATCCACTATCCAAAATATACCTGCTCACTGGTAGTCCTGACAGATGTATTCCACAATGCTGGGGTAAAGGGGAGAAGAGAAACAGATGGACCACAGTCTGTTTCTACAAAGTGCACCATTATGGTCAGCGGAGCTGATAAAATGAATGATGAGTGTATGTAATGAATGTGTAGTTTTACTTGTTTCTACTTTATGTAGCAAAATTTCAGTCATTAAGATGTAAAGTTTTTTCAGATTTAAATATGAAACTACATTATGAAGTGTTAGTAGGGAAAGGAAGGTGTAATGATATCTACAGAGCAAATATAGTTATTTTGTTTAATATCCAAAATCACCCATGGACCTCCATGTGTTTAGAGTTTTGTATTTGCTACAAAAGAAAATATAGTAGTAAATAGCTGTAAATCTGGGAAAAAAATACAAAAAAACATTTTGGGAAAAAATCTATATACAGTCTCAATCATCATATTTTGTCGGCGGGGGTGGAAACGTGGGTGCGGATATAAAAAATAAATGTTGACTTAAAACTGACCAATCCTGCAGGATAACAAGGATGATGCTTGTTGATAAAAAATGGAATAGCATCCTCTCTCGCCTTGTGCACTGCATTTAGAGGATGTCTGGTTCCTATCACTAACACTTTAAACCACTTTGTACTTTCTCTAGAATGAGAAGATCAAACCTCTGTAATCGATTTTGTTAATAATGCTTAAGAAAATATAATTTTTTGACAGGTCAATAAGACTGTGGCTTTACCAAAAGCTCAGTGGCACTTCTGCTGTTCACTTAGTGCTGGCCTTTCTGAATTGCTTAATAGTTTTCTAGCTAATAGATTCTATTGTTACATGCTTGCGCTCCAGTGTGGCTTTGTTATGAATTGAATGAAGAAAATGTTCATGTCCACTTGTCCTGCTGCTAGTGAACAAGTGTACTGTAGTGTGTTAATACGAGTCTGCAAATTTGCATTTTTGAGGACACACTTGTTAATGACCACTAATTCATTTCAAATAGTAGTAGAGGGGCGGAGGCAGTTATGCATAGCTGTGATTGGAAAGTTGTGTTTTCGAATCCCAAAACTTTAGCAAGGTACCGTCCCAACCCTTCCTGCTTCGATCGGGGAATGGGTTACCTGCCCTCTGTCTCATGGGTTAAATTCAGAGAACAATGTCATGTTGTTCACAAAATGTGCTGTATTCACGTCTGAAAAATTGACACCTTTAAAATAAAAGGGGAATCAAAACACTACTGATGGGTCCAGAGGCCGGGCAGAACGTATCTTGTTCCAACAGTACTGTGCATCCCCAGTCCCCCCTAAATCTCGGTCCAATCCGCTTCTCGCGAGATTCCGGGAGGGGGAGGACTCGGGCTTTTGGTGATCTCACCGCTCCAGCGACCGCGTCGTGCAGCTGGACTGAGTCTCAACTTTTGAAGCAAACTTTCAGCTCCCACCCGAGCGAGAGAGCGCAGACCCGGGGCGTCCGGGGGGCGCACGGTTGTCGAGCAGGAGACGCTGGTTCTGGAGAGAGCACACCGTCTCTCCTGCACCTTTCTTGGCTCAGTAACCGGAGCGACGGGGAGAAACGCTGCTTAGTATTTTGATCATGCCATGCAGACGCAGCTGAAGGAGAGGGGAGTGGGAAAGGTGAGTGGAAGGGAGCTCTGTGCTCTGATGCTGCTTCTTAACTGTTAACGTTACTCCTTCGAATTGTTTTTCTGTGTAGAATTAGGCTTCCTCTCTGTGACTGCAGCTGACACAAGCTTTCCCCCTCTTAAATACACACACAGATCCTGTGTGTGTGAGAGAGAGAGTGAGTGAGCGAGTGTGAGGCACTGTGTGTGTGTGTTCGAGTTCCAATGCGGAATGAGGGCTAGGCTGTTTCCCCTCCAGAAAAAAAATCCAAAACGAAAATGTTTCGACTCAGACCTAACCCCACTTGCTTGTTTTTGGCGTCGCCAGCACTAAAAGTGGCCTTTCGGGCGGTTGTCAAGTTGTGTGTTGTTTGAGAGGTTATTTCAGGTGTTACTAGTGTTTACCAAACCGGGCCTGGTTTCCAGTTTCCCCAGCACGTCGTGGTGTTGATGTATACTGGGCAGTTATAGAGAGAAAGAAAGAGTACGAGAGAGAGAGAGTCACAGTCTATCTGTGGTTTGTCTCTGAGGTTTGTTGTGTTTGTGGTTTTGGGGAATGAGCCCAGGTTAGCTGGAGCTAAAGCTATCCCCAGTCTCTGCTGCTCTGACCGCTGGAGCTCTCCAAGATCTTTGGTTTGCATAGTAATACTAGTCAATATAGGTTTAAAAAAAAGAATACTAAAGATTAACTCCTGATTTTTTGAAGAGTCAGAAGGTTAGTTAAGTCAGACTCAAGAATTCCACAGATTAGAAATAAATTGAGCATAAATTGCTGATCTGATTTTGAATTAAGGCAATAATACGTTTGAGAATATTGAGCATAAATCTACGATTTGATTTTGAACGAACGCAATCATTTTTTTTTTCAAAATGTTGAGCATAAACCAATGATCTCAAAGTGGAAGATCAAATTTGGAATATAAATTAATGATCTGAATGTGATCGAAAACCAATCAGATTAGTGTGATGTAGAATACACATTTCTAAAGGAAACCACGTGTCTCAGAATTGTTCAAGGTGCTGCTTAATGGAGCCAGACATCTGAAATTATAAAGTTACATCACAGAAAGTTATGATATGAGCTGGTTACAGACATATCGCATGGTGCCTGAGGTAATGTTGTGTGATAAATTTTGTTGGGGTTTCCGCAGCTGTAAAGAAATCCAAGCTCAGCATTTCCCATTAAAACACCCTGAAGGATTTATTTTACATATCAGTGATTGAATATTGCTGAAATTTTGGTTGGAACTCTTTAAGCAGACCATTCAACGTTTCTCACTTGAAGATCATCTTTAGTTTGGAGTAAAAGTATAAAAGGGATATTCATGTTGGTATAGAGTACAAAATACAGAGTTTGGTTTTCTTGTGGTTGTAAATGTTATTCATCTTTTATTATGTGACATCTGTAGTTACACCTATAGTGCTATTCATCCTTTTATAGATTACTCAAGACCACCAACAGTTGACATCATGAACACACACTAAGAAATGAAAATTCTAGGGCTGTGACCGAATATTCAAATATTCGTTTGGCAGGATGGGATTCGAGTATTCGAAAGAAGAAATAAAACCAAGCTGTCCCATTTTTTTTGACCCCCAGGATTTCCAAACCTCATAGATCCGCTAAACAGGCACCAATCCGCCTCAAACTTCACAGTAAAATAGACGTCCAGGAGACCTTTCCAACAACCCCTTCGACC
>JBBKCR010000001.1:34729787-34740364 GCA_037577295.1 Ladigesia roloffi
TGTGTGTCTGTCTGTGTGTGTCTGTCTGTGTGTGTGTGTCTGTGTGTGTGTGTCTGTGTGTGTGTGTCTGTGTGTGTCTGTGTGTGTGAATAAAACATCCAGTACAAAAGCATAGCTTGACAAATGTTGCATACATCTGTAATATTCTAATATAGTGCAATTTACTCAGAATGCATATGAAGCAAATATTTATTACTGATTTAAATCAATAATTTGCTGAATAATTAAACTTCCAAAAGGTTAAGTACCCCATTCTGGTCAAAATAACTAAGACGCTGTTTGCATGTTGTGGTTCTTTTGTTGTGGTCCACCACTGTTGTTACTGTACAATGCACTGGTTTACAATAATTTAAATAATTTAGTTTAATTTTAAACTGTCACTGAATGTTGAAAAATCACTGATGTTCCCATAAATAAACAGTTGGCCTGAATTAGTTGAATGATCGAATGTTCATACATTAAATTGTTGCAGTAAGTAAGTATTGGAAATCGAACCAAACAATTAAAAATACATTAAATGAAGGGAACTAAAGGGATCAAATCCCTGATTTAAAAAAGCACTTTCATGTACTTGCTTTGAGAACTGCAGAAAAGAGAATTAAGTCATTTATATACATGATGTTGGAAACAGATATATTAATAGGTTTTGAATCTCATATTGATTTACCATGTGGTCTTTTCTTCTGTGAGGCTTGTAATGATGCACGACATTAAAAACAAAATCCATGCCCTGGCAAAGACGAAGCCAATATCTACTTTGTGGATGACAGTCATGTTTTCTGTCTTTCTATCTGTACTGACCAGTCTACCTGCGTCTCTCTTTCTCATTTAAACTCATTTAACACATGGGGCCCTATAATGCACACGGTGCAACGTGCTTTCGTCACTGGCGCAACCCATCATTGCTATATTGTGAGTGCGCACCGTGCATTTATCCGCCAGAAATCTGCGCTGTGATTATACCAGATGGAAGTGCGCTGGGTGGGGCGGGACACTGGAAAGAAGGGGTGTGGTGAGGCAAATTTGCTATATTATGAGAAGTGAAAGTCATTGCGCCACTGACCAGAAAAAACCTGGTTTTTAGTCATTCGTGCATTGTTCAAAGGCTATAATATAGACGCCTGTTGTCAATGTGCCCATACGCAGCTTCTTTCATAAGCAGGAGCGAGCAGCGGCGCACATTTAAAAAAAACTTTTTCATGTGAGGTAAAGCTTTATGCAGTCATCGAAATATAAAATTCAAATGTATATCACATACATCATACCATGATTATTGTTAAAATACATATTAATTATCAGTGATTTCTCCAGTCGACTAAGTTTTGTGCGTATTATAACAAGTAACCAGGCGCAAAGATAATTTTTCCTGCTGTGATTATATGGTTCTGCGCTCCTCCAAAGACGACTGCGCTTCTGACTTCAGACAATGCGCGAATACTGTGAAGATCAGGCCCATGCCGTCTGTCAGCTGTCATTTAAATTAGTTGCTCACTGTTCATGAACAGAATATCCAGAAGTTGGTACCTCAAACTGAACAGATATCCGAACTATACATGGGATGATAACCGGTTTCAAAAAGTCACGGTTTCAAAACCACAAAAAAAAAGTTATACCGTTCCTACGATATGTGCATTGTTTTTATGTCGTCAAAGGTAGGATTTGTTTTTGAAAATTTTGTTCGTTTCTTTATTTTGATCATTGTCGAGCTGCAGGTTTAGGCTCACACAAGGGACTGCAATTATATTTAATTAAGAAGATTCAATTATTTATACAAAATGTTCTATATGTTTCCTAAAATAAAATATACTGTGTTCAGTTGGAAAAAAAGACTTGTTTTTTACCCAGGCATTTAAATACAACATTGTAGAGCAGTAATTACAATACCGTGATACCGTGATATTTTTATCCAAGGTTACCATTCCGTCAGAATCTTATACCGGCCCATGCCTAATCCGAACCTCACTACAGTACTGTTTATAAGTGTCTGACGGAGACCACTGAAAAATCAACACTCTGCACTTTGCTTTTAGTGCCTCAGCATGTACAAAACCATGATGTTTGTTGCTTGGCAACCCCGTGCACATTCCCCTCATTATGCTGCCGAAAGCACCTGGGACCGAACTAGTGTGGTTCACTCAGGCTTCACGCGGGACTCTGCGACTGATGCAAGAACAACACAAGAGCACTGCCCCTAGAGGCAGCTGTCCAGGTCTGATCCTCTGCTGCTCGCCAGCCAGCAGCTTAATCAATCCTCCTGCCGCCGCAGAGACACTGGGAGAGCAGCCAGCTGATTACGTGAAGTTAACCTTTCCACGGCCGCCTGTTCTCTTTGGCTTCATGTTCAACAACTAATCTGCATGAGCAAGGGAGAAGGGATTAGGCCGGATCCCCGCATTCGAGATCATGTCAGCATTACAGCAAAAATACTCCCTACCAAAAATCTACCCTGGGCAATAAAGATGTTTGTTTTTTTCCCACATAACATTAAATTCACTTTAGTGTAAGCCTGATAATAAATGCTCAGATCTTTGGCTGAACAGAAGAGGGACAAAACCTGCAGCACTGTAAATATTAAGCCACTAAACCTCTGCATCAGTTCCAGCTCGTGAGCAAATTTATGGTGTGGTCCGTGAGTAATTTGAAAGTGACACAGTTTTTGTTTGGCTCTGTGCTTACGATCACGCGGTTAATGTGCAGTTTCAGCTTAGAATGATATTTACGTCTGCAAGCGCGGGCCATAGCGGAAATAAGTCAGACGTGATTTATTGCCCTGTCAGAGTTATTACATAATTGATTCCCGTTATTTGAGATGATTGCAGTTTTTTAGGCTGATTGACGTACACAGATTTTACAGTCATGTTACAACGATTCAGTGTGTTATTTTATGTTTTTTGAGCACATTTTAAACAGTTGATTTAAGATAAATTGATACAAATGCAATCAAATTCCTTGAGAAGATTCTCTTAATTTGGTGCCATAACACATTTATTGACAAGTGACTATTATCGGTTAACTAGGTCACTGCTGTAACTGTTGTTGTTATGTATGCTTGCACATGTATAAGCATTGCTTGATGGATTACACACATTTCTGTGTAACTGGAAACATTTGAGAGTGCAGTATATAATTTCATAGTATACATACCTTAAAAATAAAGATAGTTAAGAAGTAAGGTTTGGCCACTTTATTATTGTATTATTGTAGTTGTGTACAATACTAAGACATTTGTTAATTGCAATTACTAATAACAATAAAATGTAAAAGGCCTGTTTGTATAAGAAAATTATTTTATTTAATGTTTAAATGTTAAAATTCTGTATACTAAGCCTGTTAAACTAAAGTATGGCCTGTTTCTTTGGATCATCTGCTTCATGTGATGAAGCAGCTGTAGTGATGTCGGGTTTGGTTGACCCCTAAGCTAGTCAGTGTCAGCATATGGGTGGGGCAGGTCAAAATTACCATGGTGGCTTAAGTTATAAATAACTTGTAGAAATAATACAGGTCAAGTAACCGATTTGAAAATATTTTTGTGGGGAGGTTTACCCACGTATCTCTTTGTGGGCTGCTTGGAATAAGCTTCATTTTATTTAAACACTTGCAAGCATATGGAATACCAGATCAGAATCTAATTAGTATTGTAGCAAGGGATTGCTCTACAGTATATTTGCATAGTGACAGATTTGTCCCCTGAAGCCAGAGACATGCTGATCAAATCATACCGTTGTTGTTGTTCTTGTTATTGCTGCCCTAGTAACAAAATGAAATGCTGGGCCCTATGGCAGTAAGCATAAGAAAAGAGAAGTCGGAGGATCACAAATGGCATGCATTGCAGTACAACTATCACAATATATGTCGTAATCCCTGTAGCAGCTGTGACAGATTTGTGTCTAAAATAATCTTTTTTGCCTGCCTGTTCTAGCTAAAATGACACTTGGCTTATGCAAGGGACAATGCTGCTGTCTCAGTTATTTCATTACCTACATTTTGATCATTAATGTGCTTACTTGCCGTTTTATCTTTTTGATAACACTTCATCTTCAATGCATTTGTGGGTCTGGACCCTTTTTAAAGGGATAGTTCACACAAAAATGAAATTTTGATGTTTATTTTCTTACCCCCAGGGCATCCAAGATGTAGGTGACTTTGTTTCCTCAGCAGAACACAAATGAAGATATTTAACTTTAACCGGGGCAGTCTGGTAGTCATTTAATGGAAGTGTTCAAAGAAAAAAAAACATGCACAGACAAACCCAAATTGTCTCGTGACGATACATTGATGTCTTAAGACATGAAACGATCATTTTTTGTGAGAAACTGAACAGCATTTATATCATTTTTTACCTCTGATAGACAACAATGTCCAAACTGTCTCAGGCTCCCTGTGTACGCGCTTTGGCGTAAGATACGCAAACGCCATAATCTCTGTGCTCTGTGTAAACAATGAGTGTCGTATTCACGCAACAGATCACTTCCAATATTTGGGTATACTACAACTGCTGCCCTGAGGGAGGGTCTTTTTGGCTTGGGAGTGTCTGTGTATGCTGACCTGTCCAAACACAACTCTGCACACATCAGTTAAATCCCCGCCAGCTCGGATGTGTGCAAGGCTACTTTTGATATCAGTAAACTGTTGATTATGATAGTGTGCCACCATGTCCCTGGGAAATAGGACTTGAGAGAGACTACAAGTTCAATGTCAAAACCAACCAATAAGCTTGAGACTTTCGATTAGCCAGGCATAAAATGAATGTAAAAACCTGAAATCATTATTGAATAAGCTTGCATTGGCTTAAATGCTCATCAGCTTGGTGTGTGTTTGTGGATCATATACTAGAAGTCCTTCTTTACATGTGATGGGAAGTAAAATGTACTTGGTTTTTACTGACCATGTTAATATGTTGAATTTGCCTTGAAAGGAACACAGTTTATCCCAAATGAACATGTCAGTAACTTTTCTTATATAGTTGACTAGACTGTTTTTGATAGTGGAGATGAGGGAGTACAGCCTAAGGAACAGGTTTGCATAACCTTGATACTCCTTTCAGGCTAAGAGGAATATCTGTGTCTGTCTTTCTTTACTGAGTCTATGATGTTCATTCCTTGTCACAAATATCCTGTAGACATTTTGGGATAAAGTAGCCTACATTTTAGTTCTGATGTTTTAAGGGGGCAGTTGAAGTGGAACTGCAATTTAAGTAAAGGCCTGGAGAACAGAGATGACTTGCATTTTAAATCTGAGAGCTTTTTTTATTGTTGCTCTTACAGAATAAACAATTTATTTTACATATCAGATTAAAAATTAAAAAGTATAGTTTATATAAAGGATAAATATAAATATAGGAAGCGCTGTTGCCTCACAGCAAGAAGGTCCTGGGTTCGACTCCCGGATCGGGCGCAGGGTCCTTTCTGTGTGGAGTTTGCATGTTCTCCCAGTGACCGCGTGAGTTTCCTCCGGGAACTCCGGTTTCCTCCCACAGCCAAAAACATGCGTGATTGGGGATAGGCTGATTTAGCACACTAAATTGCCGTTAGGAGTGACTGAGTGTGAATGTGTGAGTGTGTTGTCCTGCGACGTGCTGGCGACTGTCCTTTAGTTTTTGCAATATTTTGCATTTTGTCCGTTATCAAGCCGCAACTTTTAAATTGGTTTATGTCTGTGGAACATTAGATACTTTAAAGTCACTGATATCTTTTGTGTGATTGAAAAGTTACATGGAACTCCACCAGGCTTAACTCTGATCTGTTTGTTACAGGATTGTGGACTAAAATGAGGCATCAACGTCTCAAGAGACCATGCAGGCCTGAAACCTAGTGCACTGTTGACTGTGGACAATGGAACAAAAAAACAGAGTTTTTTGTTGTTTTTTTTTTCTCAGTTGGATTAAAGCGTAGTCTCTAAAATATGTGCCATAATTGAGATGCTCGCTTGGTGAGGAGTCACCATGACGAGCCTAAAGCACTCACCTTCTGAACTGCCTGTTGCGGGGACAGTTGGTCCCTCTGAAGATTTCTATACGCGTTCCTTACGCCTGACCAATGGGGGTGCAGCCAGCCTACGGCCAGAAAACTCTTATCAGACAGGGGGTATGCTTGGAGTACCTAAAATGGGTGTGCGAGCTCGGGTTGCTGATTGGCCTCCAAGGAGAGATGGAGGAACTTTGAGGCATGGCAGTTCAGACTGTGAAACTACAAGCCAGATGGGCGGAGTCACATGTGGGCACCCCAAACTTGGGACCTTGTTAAGTCCTGAGGATTCTTTCATGCTCCACAGCATCCACAGGACTCTCCAGAGCAAGCTGCACCAAGACAATTCTGGCAGCTCTACAGAAGCACATTTGCTAACAGTTAGCGATCACAGTGGCAGGTCAAGAAGGAGCCCTAGGCGCATAAGACAGCGAAGCAACAGTGACATGACTCTCAGTGAACTTGATGGTAGCGGGGAAAGTGGAGAAGACTGGGGCTCTGTGGGAACCAAGTGGTCCCCACTACACCGGGAGTATGGCAGCACCTCGTCCATTGATCAGCATGGCATTTCCTCCTCTGCGGTTTCTGGAAGTAGCTTTTTTGAGATGCTGATGAGCTATCAAGGGGAGAAACAAGACCAGCGGAGTCCAGCACCTGAAAAACTGGCGGAGCTGCTTACACTCAGTCATAAGCCGGATCTGCTAGACTTAGGAGAGGATGTGAAAGATGGACATACTTCTAGTCGTTTAAGGGACAAACACCCAAAGAAACGATCCAAATCAGAGACGGGGGGTGAGTCAATATTCAGGAAACTTCGCAGTGTGAGGGCAGATGTGGATTCCCCAAAGGTGGGCTCTGATGTGGAGGACGTGCGTCTGGAAGACTCCAAGCCTCCTTCAAAGGCCTGGTTATTCCAGAAAGGCTTTGCACATTATGATGTGCAGAGCATGATGTTTAACCTGAATGAGGTGATCCAGAACAGGCAGAGCTCTGCAGCCACTCGCAAAAACACTACTTCTGGTGCCTCTGCTGCGTCAGCGTTTTCTGCCTCAGCAACCTCAACCTTATCGTCAACCCACAGCCTCCCCTACAGTTCCCCTGGTGGCAGTCAGGAGGAGCTGAATGCTCGAGACAGTCCTTCTTTTGATCCAGGTGATGATGAGGGCAATGGGCTGGTGCTGAATTGTCCTTGTTTCCGCACTGAGACAGGAGGCGACATTAGACACAGGTTTGGACTCTCTCTACCAGAGGAGGTGGGCAGTGCGAGTTCTAGGCTACATAGTGGTGAAGATCCAACACTGAGCCTCCACTGCAACAATACAGGAATTGCTGTTGTCGAAGGCCCCAAAGATGCACCCGGCCTACTCAACGACCGGGACAAGCAATATGTTGTCGAACATGTTGATCTTGGGGCGTATTACTACAGAAAGTTCTTCTACCTTAGAGGTATGCTATTACATGTGGGGAAAAAGAGACTTTACCCAGCTGAGGGAAAGTCTTTTTTATGAAGCTGTCAGAGGTGTCAAAATAGTTCTCTCACTCTTCCTTTGTCCTTCCTAATCCAATTTTGTGTTCGTCATCCTTTACATTTTCAGAGCACTGGAACTATTTTGGCTTAGATGAAGCGCTGGGCCCTGTGGCTGTAAGCATAAGGAGGGAGAAACTGGAGGACCACAAAGAGCATGGCCAGCAGTATAACTACCGCATTATCTTCAGAACCAGTGAGGTGAGCTTATTCTGCTTTAAATAAACATCAGACAGCCGGACATGTTCACTTCAGCTTTCTCTTTTAGCCAGGCATGCAGAACTGAAGTAATGAACTCTCAGGCCAAGCAGCCCCAGGCTCCGGAATAAAGCTCTCCTTTGAAAACATCCTGAATGTGAAATGCTGAATGGAGAGTGTCACCTCATGACCTACAGTCCAGCCTAATTACACATAATCTTTGCTACTCTATTCCCTCAGAAATTGCCTTAATTCCCTGCTTATTGATTCCTGTCCCAGGAATGTATCCAGTACAGCTCCTGCGGGATGCTGTCGGATCTGTTAGGTAAAGCAACATTTTCAGAGCGCTTATCCCTTCCTGGCAGGCCAGGCAGTGAGCAACATGAGCTGGAGGTGGAGTCCAGTGCTAGAATGCAGTATTCATTGAGTTTGCATAATATATTTTAATACCTGTTTTCACAATGGAATAACTGCATGAAAAGAGAAGAAACGATATAGTACTTTGACTGATTTTCATGAACAATTAGGAAATTTTACCCTATATCAGCCCCTTCTTTTTAAGTTTATTGGGTTAAGTGCTATTTAATGTGATTGTTACATTCGCATAACACTGCTCTATCCCAAAGGGAATTAGAACTGTTTGTATCTACATTAATTTTTGAAGGTTGGATTGGAAGCATTGACCTCTTGGTCCAGAAGCAAGTATCCTACCCACTAGGCCACTACCACCCCATGGCTACATCATTGACCTGGTAGCAGAACGGGGGGTTGAATCAGTGCTATTTCTATGTGTTGTCATTTGCTTTGTTTTTTTGCGCAGACTGTAAATATACATACAGTGAACAAATGAATTCTTTTTTGTTTTGCTCTAGCTGACGACATTGCGAGGCTCTGTACTTGAGGATGCAGTGCCCTCCAGCACTAAGCATGGTACCACAAGAGGCCTACCCCTTAAAGAAGTGCTGGAGTACCTGCTACCAGAACTGGACATTTCTTGCTTGCGCCTTGCCCTCAATACACCCAAAGTTACAGAGCAGTTGATGAAACTGGACGAACAGGGGGTATGTATGCAAAAACAGCAGTAATGTATTGTGAATTCATCTGACAGATCTTTATTTAAAGGTCTGAGATGAATTTCATTTGTAGCACTGTCCTTGAATTGTACCTTATGCTTGTATACTCTCTAATCCTCAAACTTTTGGGGGGCTGTTGGCTGTTTTCAGCTCAGTTTCCAAGTAAAGGTGGGCATAATGTACTGCCGGGCAGGCCAGAGCACAGAAGAGGAGATGTACAACAACGAAATGGCTGGTCCTGCCTTCGAAGAGTTTCTGCAATTGTTGGGAGAAAAAGTACGATTGAAAGGGTTTACCAAGTACCGTGCCCAGCTGGACACCAAGAGTAAGCATGAAATTAGCCTGTCCATTTGTCCATCACCTGACATTTATTACATGTCTGTCAAACGGTACTTTCTTGTAAATGGTAACTGACTACTGTGAGTGATGAAACCTAATTGATCCCGTTGTAGTCAGAAATCTCTTAAAAGACTATAACCACTATACACACTATAAAGATCCAGATAGGTAAGTGTTTCTTAAAGGCAGATGTTTAGGGGAAATGTGTAGTGGTAAATATAGATACTGAATCAGGAAAAGAAGTAAATGTTGTAAGGTTGGAAAATTTATAAAGACGTTTGGCCAGTTTTTCAGGTTACAGCAAGCAAACTGCCAGCAAGCAAATCATATACACCATGCAGTATAACAATAACAAACTTTTGTACTGTAATTTAGTTTAATAGGTAGTCACTCTGGTTTCATTTGTATCTACTAGGGGTGGAGCCGAAAACGGTTTTCGGAAAGGCACATATAACGTGTTTTTACGAATACGGTATTCTGACAAATACTTTAAAAATATTTATATTCGGGAAACCATGTCCCCAGTACACGCTCGCATTCGGGAGCAGAGACTCCTCTCCCCGGTCCCAGGTAGGTCTGTAAAGATTTGGCTGGACGATAAATTGTCACAGAAATTATTGCGATAAACAATAATATTGTCATCGTGTCCATTTTCAACTGATGTAATGATAATGACATAATAATGCAAATAACCCATTCAAAGATCTATAAACCTTGACTTCTAAAGAACATATAACCCTGGGAGTGGAAGACATTGTAAGACCTTGACTTTGCTACTCCTGAGAGATCCTGCCATACAGTGTGTCCAGCTGTGCTAAACATTCTCTTGCTGGGCAATACATTTCCACAGGGGACCACATGAAAAATCTAAATCTGAACTTAATTCTGTGCCAAATTAATTTCCTCCCATTGTAAAAAGCAGTAAATTATGATCTTTAGCTGCTATTGATAATCAGAAGTATAAGAATATTCAGTAAGTATTTATGTAAATGTAAAATAATCCTATAAAAGTATTTTTTTAGATTTAGATTCAGATTTGTTAAAGTGGCAGGAAACACTCAGTGTGAGACCTAGATTGTGTCAATCTCAAACATTAATATGTTTAATATGTTTAATATATTAAAATAGTTCACCATGTCCATTCTGTTTAAATCCAAAGTGCTCCCACACTGAAGCTGTCGCATTTGGCTTAGACACCAATTCCATCTCCCATTTTCAACTAACATCAGCATTTTCTCTCGTGGCACAAGAGTTATTATTTTACGACGCTGAAGTTAGCTCCTTATCCACAGCTCCTATTCGAAATATTTGTTCCACCTTAAAAGCTGATCTCCAGGCAGTAATATCACCATTACTTTACCTCAGTAAAGTCGTCCCCCCCCCCTACAGGCGAAATTGTGATATTGCAGCCTGGAGAGCAGCATTTAAGGTGGAACGAAAATAAGGAGCTGTTAATAAGGAGCTAACTTCAGCATCGTC
>JBBKCR010000001.1:34743540-34757684 GCA_037577295.1 Ladigesia roloffi
GATATTGCAGCCTGGAGAGCAGCATTTAAGGTGGAACGAAAATAAGGAGCTGTGAATAAGGAGCTAACTTCAGCATCGTCCGGATGTCCCTAGATCAACCAGCAAGCGGCAAACATCATAAACCCACCACTCCCCACCCCGGGACCACGTCCGATATTGCCCACCAATGGTCACTTAGATGCCTGCGCGGTTGGTCCACTCTGGTGTCGGCACACCTCCGGAGTTCGCGTGCTTCATTATAAATTTTTTACTCAAATACGAATACTTTTCCCCTTTCAACAAATACAAATACAAATACAGATACCAATAGCAGCCTCTCTGCACATCCCTAGTATATACGTATCTACGTATAAGTTTGTTTACTAACAACTAAATATACATCTCTGCTCACTGATTCTACTCCTCACAAATGATGATTTTTGTTTGCTTTTATTCTTCTGTAGTGAGCTTGCCTCTCAGCTGCCACTGTCCTTTCTCTCAACCCTGCATTCTTTCTCTCTAATGTGTTTCTTCCTCTACAGCTGCATTTTCTCCCTTTCCTTCGTCTTGCCCAAAAGACCTTAAAAAAAAGGAAACCTCAGTTGTACAGATGGATACCCGTGCCACATGTACACATGGTTCAGCTACTTGAATGAACCTTTTATGCTCCTAATGAAAACAAGAAATGGCAGATAATTCTAACCATGCACTTAATTATACGTCTGAGGTCGCCCTTTGAAATGGCTCTTCCTACATTTTTTAACCTGAGTTTCCCCAGTCTGACTAAAAAGCTTTTTATTTCAAAGGGGTTCAGAGAACCAAGTAAATGTAAACAAGCTTTTGGACACTTTTTGTTTTTGTTACGTATTATAATTCACTTCAGTTTACACATATGTCTTTTGGCTTCTTAGTTATAATGAGTTATAAATGAGGAAAAACTTCAAAATATAACTTAAATTTAAAAAGCTAACAGGAATATTCCCCATTTAACGTGGGAATTTTTCTCCACTGGGTTACACAAGCACACAGCAGAACATTATTTATTGTACCTCTTATAGTCACTGTTCACAGACTAGTCTTCCTGGCAAAAATAGATAAATAAATAAGATAATAATATGTAAGCTTTACAAACTGTGTTCACTTGCTAGAAGTTTTATAATTTTATGTTTTGCTCATTTGACCTTCCTCTTAAAGTCAGACACTGGTCTAATTGTGTTACAAATTATGTATTTACAATAATGTTATTTTTACATTTTTTACAAATTTTACGTTTTTTTATTTTAGTAAATATTTGTCATTTTTAAGGCCAAATCTGTCATGTTTTTGTTAATAAACTAAACTTTTAAATGTAATTTAATGAACCCAATGAAAAGTTTATATCGAAATATATCGTTACCATTCAATATGGGGAAAAATGAGCGAGATTAAATTTTTTCCATATCGCCCAGCACTACCTACCTGTCAAACCTTTGGAGCCCACCAATCCACCACCACCACCACCACCACAACGCGTCGCACATATGTAGGGGCGGACTGGAACTTGTTCATCCTGGAAAACTTGTGAACGGCTGTAGGACTCTGAAGGGATGTCCTTTTGCACAGCTCCTATTCGAAATATTCGTTGCACCTTAAAAGCTGCTCTCCAGGTGGCAATATCGCCATTTCTTGACACCTGTAAAGTTGGTCCACTCTGGTGCCGGCACTGCTCCAGAGTTTGTACATTTCATTATAAATTTTACTCGAATACAAATACTTTTCCCTTTCAACAAATGCAAATACAGACAGCGGCGGAGCTAGACTTTTTTACTTGGGGGGGCCAGGGGGTGGGCAAAGCTATTTAATTGGGGCCATTATAACGCGTACTCACTCCCAACTTGTCATAGCAAAGATCCTTCATTTTACTATCACTGACCGCAGCTGCTGCGTTCATTCTGAAATCATCTTTAATAATATTCACACATCATGTATGTTATTTTCACAATTTTCCAGCATTAATTTTGGGGAGGCTTAGCCTCTCCAAGCCTCCGATACGTGACGCCCATGAATACAGATTCAAACAACAGCCGCTCTGCACACCCCTAGTATGTATGCATGTATGGGTTTTATGTGTGTATATATGTATAGCATAGAGTTATATGTATGTATTTAGCATAGACTTTAAAAAATTAGACTTCTATTTTTGCTTTCATAATTTACTTTAATTAAAATTGTTTATGTCTCTGTGTAGTTGTGCAGTAGTGGCATAACAATTTCCCCATGGATCAATGAAATTCTGATTCTGATGAAAACCGATAGTATGGGGGTGGGAGCTTCATGTTATGGAGCATTATGTGTCATTGGAGGAATCATGCATTCAACAATGTATACAACAAACAGTGACTACATGGTGTGAACAGATCGTGTCTCAGTGTGCTGATAGCTGAAACGGACACTGCTACTTTTTTGCAGCTGATTCTACGGGAACACACTCCCTGTACACGGCATACAAGGACTATGAGATTATGTTTCACGTGTCGACTATGCTGCCCTATACGCCAAACAACAAACAGCAGGTCAGGATACATCTCTTTCTACCATAGATGTTTCTGTTCTCTCACATGTCTGCCACACTTTCTGTCATATGTCTGCCTTTAATATATTGAAATATTAAACTCACATGTTTTATTGGCTGTTGATATCTCTGCTTATTATCCTCTGGGGTTTCCCAGCCCTGGTCATGGAAACACACTGTCCTGCACATTTTAGTGCTGTTCCTGCTTAAACACACACACTTCACTGTAAGGGTCATTAATGAGCTGATATGTTACAAATATATACAAATATATGTAATGTATGTTTTCATACAAAAGTAAAAGAGTCATAAAAAATGGGAGGAAAAATTTAATGTTTGTTGTAAAATAATTAAGACACAGAATAGAACTGATTTATACAAAAAATACAGCCAAGTGGTCACAAATAAATCAATATGGGAAACGGTTTTGGCATGCTATTTACAGTGCACTATGCAACACACTATAGCAAACAGGCTAACGTTAACTATGTAAGAAATTTCATAATCGCTACTATTGCAGGTTCATGGAAATTGACATAGGTATTTTTGCCACAAGAGATGCAAATTTTTTATTTACTTGTGTTTACTGGTGAGTGCCACTGCTGTTTAATTCAATATAAAAATGTTATTGTTTTTTTTTTTTTTCGTTTTGTGCAGTTATTAAGGAAAAGACACATTGGGAACGATATCGTCACCATCGTCTTCCAGGAGCCAGGAGCTCATCCCTTCACCCCCAAGAACATCCGCTCACATTTCCAGCATGTCTTCATCATCGTGCGTGTTCACAATCCCTGCTCTGACAACACCTGCTACAGGTAACCGCTGCAGCGTTGCAGGTTCAATTGTGCTGGTAACCAGAGCCTTCTTATGCTGGTTGAAATGGGCAGATATGGAGTGTTAAAGATGTAGTTTCACAGTAGAAAAAACAGGGGTGCAAATATTTTAATGGCCCTCATTTATAACTAGTCTTACAGGGTTGTCAAACTTGTAGCCAGTTATAATATTTTAGATAATTGCTAAATATCAAGATTGACAAAATAACAAATTACAGATTATATCGATATATATTACAGTTGCAAGATACCCTCTGAAAACGCACAAGTGAAACCTTGACATTGGTTAGGGTTTAACCTGCATTGTTTTTAACAAAAATATTTTATGAAGGCCCAAGTTCATCCTAACCAAAAAAAACTTTGGAATTGATCTGGTTAATAAAACATTGGATAGATGCTCATTTCTGTTACATACAGTTCTGGGGTTTTAGTATTCTGAAGAAATGACCTATTGTACAGCCTGATTGAGCTTGTGAATGCATTATTAACGAGTACCAAAATATTTTTGGCTCAGTATTTTACTAATGAGGTTTTTGGCTCCATCCTTAACGAACAGTGAATAGTAACTTATTTTTTATGGCAATTGATTAAAAGGCGGCTCAGTAATAGACTGCAGGCCAAGTAGCAGTCCAGTATGTGTGGCAGTGCCGAACTCACTTCGTAATATTAAAACACAGTCAAAAATTACGAAAAGTATTGTATATAGTAGTGTTTGCACTGAGCTAATGACATTGCATATTTTTGCCATTCTGTATTTAACTTGGACTCTAAAAATGCTCATGTTTTATTTAAATCTCATTACTGATATAGTACCATATGTTTACTTGTATTTCTTTTGGTAAGTATTGCTGACATCGACTACCCCTGTGAGAGAAACATTTCAGACTCACTCATATTTAAGAGGCTCGGATTGACATTTTTCCCCAAAAAATAAGCTTCACACGTTTTAAATTAAAACATAATTGTTTAATTCCACTGTCAGCAGTGAATTATATAGTGATTAATTTCTCATTGTATCATTTTCTGTTTTTTTTCAAGGATGAAACCAATTGCTTCTGTCCAAAATTTGATAATGAAGTGAGAACAGGGTTACAGGACTTGCTAAGTCTAAATGGACGCAGATATGATTCTGCTGAATAAAAATGAGCCAAGAATCGCAGGCATTTATTATAAAATGTATTATTATTGTTCTTATTTATTTTATGTTTCCAGAAATCATTAGGCCTTGGGGCTCTGAGTATTAGCCTCTGCTAAATAGGTAAAGCTCCAGTATTTTCTGCAGCATTGTATTTAGGTTAATCTGAAGTCCCTTGTTGCATTATTTAGAGGTTCGTTTTAGATTTTGGTGGCACAGCAAATGAAAGCGCCACTCATTCTGTGCTCTTGTCATAATGCATTAGATTATGAGGGGAGTTCAGAAAGCCTCTATAAACCGTGTCCTGTATATGTGTACATGTATATGTGAGGTTCTGTTTATGCTTGACTGAGAGATTGCTCTTTGAGTTGTTGCCTAATGGGGATGGAGACGCTGAGCCAGCTAATGTTGTCATGCATCTTCTTGCAGTTCTGAACATGATTCTAACTTATTTATGTATTTTCTTTCTATTCCTATTGTATATGCTAGGGATGGAGATGTAAAAAGGGGTGAGTTTACAAATAAATCAAGATAGATTTTGCCCCATGTGCATGTATACATATGCACACATACAAACACACTCGTTCACATATATAGATACACACACACACACACACACACACACACACACACACACACACACACACACACACACACACACCTCCCTGGCACTGTCCTTTCCTTTGCCTGCAGGCGGCTGAGATGGAGCGGTCTGAAGAAGTTAGCGTGGCAGGACTCTCTAGGATTACTCCACTCCCCCCTAGCACACACATGCACTTGCACACACTCACGCGCATACAGCGTTTCTATAGTGCATCAAGATTCCTGCTCACACTACTGCTCAGCTCTCTCCCGCACTGCACACACCTGCTTTTGAGACTGTGCTTTGGCTCTCATCACACTTTTAATGGGTTGATTTATTTGGAGGCTTTTTTCCTTTTCACACAAAGAGCTACAACTACATCCACTCTTCTGGATGTTTTTTTTTTTTCAATTTGTATGTAGAACCCATTGCTGGAATTTCATAGGACACCATAGTGGACCTAACTGGATTCTTGTGAAATGACAGAAGACCTTTTCTAATCCCCTCACCATCTGATGTCTTGGATTTTTTCTTTGCCATTTCATTGCATTCCTTTTTTTTGTTTTTGGGATATTAATTTGTTCTTGCCTGGACTGGAGGACAGGGGAGGGAAGGAAGCATCTTCGGAAATAACCTGGGTGTTGTAGAGGCAGCTTTAGTAAAAAGGAGAACATTTGTGATTGCCTGCCAGCTACAGTCACTTTGGTGTGTTTTTTCAGTTCCGTCGATGCACAGCTCTGTCCCTGAGGCATCACTTGTCCCTCTTAACCATCACTGGGATCTTCCTGTAGGTGTGGATTAACCTGCTGCAACTGGATATAAACTCCCTTTTTCCATTTGTGCACTGACCTCTTTTCTATCTTTCTCATGGGAGTCATTTCATCACTTTCTTGCATAGCTTTTGATACTTGTCGACAAAGCACTTCTTCATTTTGCTTAAAATTAAAAAAGAATCGCTGGTTTGCATAGTGTAGTCTGTGACTTAAACTAGGGGTTTGTGATATGGCAAAAATGTACTTTCACGGTGCTCAAAGAATTTTTTAAACATGAAATGTCAGTGTTTTATTTCTGAAATGGAAATAAAAGACTAGTAATGCCACATTTTCAAAATATATCAAAAATTCAAAATAGGTAATTAAATATGGTGTCGATTCTAGAAGTCCACATAAGCATTTCTTTTTTCAGAAAAGATTTAATTTGTCACAAAATGATACATATCATATTGCTATGCCACAACCTACTTAATGTTTTAGTTTTAAGAAAATATGAATGACCAATAAGTTACTTTTATTTACTGTAAATTAATGTAGAATTTGTCTATTGTTATAGATTCAAGTTTATATTATGCTTTTGTTGTTTTTTCTTATACCATTTTGCAAAAAAGATATTTGGAAAATTGTCTTAGATATATCAGGGATTCATGCTTGCTTGGTGATGCTAGCAGCAGCATTGGATTTTTATTCAGCCTGACTGTCCCGACAGATAATCAGAACATTTTTCAGAAGAGTATGGAACACTGAACATCTCTCTGCAGAGCTAGGCTAGCTAGGCTAGCTTGGTAGCTAATGAGTAGCGCCCATGTGAGTGCACATGTCAGTTACAGTAAAGTTCATGAATGGCTGACTTAACTTAAAGGGTCAAGTAGAGTTTATTTGGTAGCAGGTCACGTTTTTCATGTCACATTATAGCAACTAAGCTTTGTTTTGTGCAGGGTAACAATATCGGCTTCCCATAACGCATAGAGCTGTCTGTCTTGTGTTTGTTTTTATCCAACAATTCATCTGGCCCAGGGTTGAGGGGCAAACTATTTATCCCCAATCTTGCATGGTTTGGACCAGTTGTGTTGGAGCTGACAAAACATGAGATTGTTTGTAACAGTGAGTTCTTTAGATGGTGCTGGGAACAATGACTGTCATTTTTCTAGGTTTTGTTAAGGAATTACTGGCTAGATTGCAAAACCTCACTGGTATATTTTTACCCTGCCTCACTGCTGTTGCTCCGTGGGGGCAGTGGTTTAACTTAGATTGGTGAAGGAGCAGTTTGTAACCGAAGATGAACCCTGGCCATTGGAGAGCTCACACCCTCTTTTTGTGTTCTGGTCGACAAAGGGCTTAGCAGGAACAATAGCTAAAGGAAAAGTCTCCACTTAAGAATACTGGATTGCTTGCTTTTTCTCTCTCTCTCTGACCTCCCCAAATCTTCTTTCTAACTATCCTGAGGGAGAATCCACTCAACCTACTTCTTTTGTCCCACTATGAAGCATGCCATGCAAGAAACCTGAGTAAATGGTCTTTGCAGTTCTTCTTTGTTTGTGGTAGTACTAAGTACAGAGTAGGTGTGTGATATTTTACTGATGTGCATCCAGACTAGTGTAGTGTTCCTGCTTAGTGATTTCAGGAGTTGTCATTGGGTGAACCAGCCTCCACACATTGCATAATTTGTCACTACCCTAAGAAAAAGGTCTTGTAAAGTCTGTGGTGAATTATTGACTTGAAATCACTTTATTGTTCATTTTATTTGTTGCTTCGTCATATATCAAATATATTTCATTAAGTTAATTGTTAGGTGCAGTGATTTATGTGGCTAGAAACGGAGGCCATGGATAACCACAAATTGAATTTTTTAATTTTTTTTGTAACCAATAGAACCTATTGCCTTACCAAGCTAAAATAAACTGCTTAGTGGCTCTTTACTGTGTGTACCCAAATTAAGGGCTGAAGGAAAGTACCAGTTATCCTTGTGTTTGTTTGTTTTGTAATGTTTTGCAGTTGTGACAATTTTTTTGTTAACTTATGCAGAGCATTATGTTTCAGACCATACTCTGCAGTTGTGTCTTTAGAGGTGCCATTAAATATATTAAATGTTTCATTTATGAATTATGAATTCCAGCCTTTTACAATTGGGGACGTATCCCATCGAAATCATGCAAGTAGTATTTTTCTGCGAGTGTTTATCACTTGAAATCCCCATTTGTATTAAAAACGTATTCTTTCGTTTTCTCCTGCAGTGTGGCCGTCAGTCGCTCGAGTGATGTGCCCCATTTTGGTCCAGCCATCCCTAAAGATGTGACTTTACCTAAATCTACTGTCTTCAGAGATTTCCTCCTGACCAAAGTCATAAACGCGGAGAACGCATCTCACAAATCAGACAAATTTGGTGCCATGGCGACTCGGACGCGGCAGGAGTACTTGCGGGACCTGGCTGAGCGTCACGTTACCAGCACCCCAGTAGAACCTTCTGGAAAGTTCCCCTTCATCTCTCTGGCGCACAAGCGGAAGGAGAGAATTCGGCCCTATGGAGGGGCGGAGCTTCGCAGCCTTGGTGCGATCACATGGGCGGTGCATGTGGAGGACCAAACCGCAGGTGCTGAGAGAGAGGGGCTTCTGGCCATCTCGAATGAGTTTGTCATCATACTGGACCAGGAGGCCAAAGCTCTGGTGTTCAACTGCTCTGTTAGGGATGTGATTGGTTGGTCACTGGGCAGCCCCGCCTCAATGAAGATTTATTATGAGCGCGGCGAAAGTGTCTCACTGCGATCAATCAATAACAACACTGAGGATTTCAGCGAGGTGGTCAAACGCCTAGAGGTCTGTCAGTTCTTCCAGTTCATTTTTACATATTTTAAAAAAGAAATATTTGCCTGGCTGATCTGCATCTAATGGTACAGAGTAGGCTTGATATGTTATGCATCGACATGAAATTGGTGATCTCATTAAAAGCTTTTTCAAATTTTTTTTAATAACCAATTCTAAAATATTAAACTGACATCCAGTAAAATTTGCTTCCATTATTTTGTTATAACAAATAATGGTATTTCTATGATTTATATTCTGTATAGTTTTCTAAATCTTATTTATTGAACCCTAGTATATACATTATACTATCCTTTCATCACACTATCCATAAAGATACACACTGGCCTATGAGCCTGTTTTTATTACCACAGATAAAAAAGCCCAATTCTCCCATAACCCATCTGTCACAGGAAATGTTTTTGGTGTGATTTTTTTTCCAGGCCTGTTTTGGAACGCATTGTTAATGCTAACCTTGCCTTTCTGAAGATTATATGTTGGGATTTTTTAGTAGTGGTTTCAGTAAAGTCACATGTCTGTCATGCATGTTAATATTCAGAGACATGTACCTGTCTCACATGCGCCCCTGCAGACATTAAATCCTTAACTATGTACTTAAACAGGGTTTGTTTTGCTGCTGCCACTGCCCAGGTTTGATTGCTGGCTGTGGTGACAGTAATAGTGTGGTTGTTAAATATATATACATACACACACACACACACACACACTCAACGTACAAAGCGTTCCATCAGCAGTCTCACACTGGCACAGCTTAATGGGTCTGTGGTGTCATTTAATGTCTGCCTACATGCACCTTTTAATTAAAGGCAGGCCAACAGTAATACCACTGTATCTCTTGGTTTTTACAAGTGTTGTGCATCCTGTTTTTTATATATTTAGTAATATAACATTTTACTGAATGCATCACTGACAGAACAAAACCTTTTAACCAAACCTGCATGAGTATTGAAATTCATTACTACTACTAAATAATTTACTATCAATTGCAGCAATTACTTTTAGTATTCATTCTTAAACACAAACCAGACTGCATGTTTGTTCTAAAATCTAGACTGCTGATTGGCTGTCTGATGACAGCATCTTGGTATGATTCATTGCATGCGGTTAGTATAAACATTCACCCTCATTTCTGTGATAGGGACACACCCACTTCTGTTTTGAAAATGGGATCATTCAGGAGTCAGTGTCAACGGTATTGCTATTGATATAAAAAATGCTAAACACTACCCAGCCGTAGTCCAGCCCTTCAAATGTGTGTGTTTTAGAATGATTACTGGGAGTAAAAACAGTAATTTATTGTTTGCTTGAGAGACATCTCTACTGCTAATTCACAGATCCCTTATTGATCAAGAAGGCTGTAAGATATCTGCTACATGCAATTGAGAAATTCCAAAACTATGGATGAATTCTAACCTGTTATTAGACTTTGAAAAGTCAGAATATTTGATCATCAGTTAGTCAAGTCAAAAGGATCACAATTTCCTATTCTTTCCATTCCATGAGTGGAAAGCTCTGGTCATCCACCAGCAGCCCAACCAGTAAAGGAGTTTTGTATTTGCTTTCTCTTCATTTTCTTTCCTCAGCTTGTGACCAAAGGCAGTCAAACAAAGGAGATGACTCTGAGGAGGAATGCACTGGGCCAGCTGGGCTTTCACGTAAACTTTGAGGGGATCGTGGCTGAGGTGGAGCCTTATGGCTACGCCTGGCAGGCAGGCTTGAGGCAAGGAAGCCGATTGGTGGAGATTTGTAAGGTGTCTGTGGCAACGCTGTCCCACGAGCAAATGATTGACCTCTTGCGTACCTCAGTCACAGTTCGAGTGGTCATCATTCCTCCACATGAGGATTCCACACCACGCAGGTGAACCTTTGGATACTGATTTGTGTCCTGATGATAATCAACAGAATAGATTTGGGGACAAATATCCTAAATAACATTTTATTATAGAGATATCGGGCCGATATTTGGCATTTTTTGATGTATCGGCATCGGCCGATATCCAAGTGCACTACACCGATTTACCCAGTAATATTGTTACTGTGGAACACGTAGCCCATGCTACTTGCTTGCACTAAAAATTTTGATGCTGCTGTGTTTATTTTTATATTTATAGTTAAGTCATTATTTTTAATAAGTTGAGAAATTTTGTGTATGTATTTTTGTGTTATTAATATGATATTTTACCTCCAATAGAGGGGGAAACATTAGATTATTATGCAAAAAAATATCGGCAGTATATATCGGCCATCGGCTGACCCTGATTTCAGTAGAGAGTGAAAAGTCATAAAATCTCAAGTTCTGTGCAATAACTGGTATTGGTTGTGGTAACAGCAGCAGTGTTATCTTGCATGTTATAGTTTGGTCATTTCAAATGAGGTTACTGTTCTAGGTTGCTCTGATAGACAGATAATTTTGGCAATGTGAGCATTTTTGGCCACAGAACAAATTTTGCAGAAATAACGTCTTATATAGACAATTTGTAACAATCCTTTATTTTGATTTATGTGGGATGGGGCTGTAAGTCTAAATGAAAATTCTGTTCTTCTGATTTGTTCAAGGTGGCATTTGATGTCAGCAACGTCCATTATGGTCACTCCCAATTGGTTTAATCTGAGGAATCAAAAATAGCAACATTCTCAGTTAAAATGGCCAACATTTTTATTAATAAATAAAACAAACCGATAAGCCAAATTAATTGACCGTACCATTAAGGACATCAGTGCATCTAAGCATGCATCACATTTTAATTACTTTAGCCTCTTAGCTACATAGTACAGAGTTACGATAGCTCTCTCTCTCTCTTGACTTATTGATTACAATAGTGGAAAGAGAAAATTGTTTTTCACAGAATGCTTGCTTTGATTTGTTGTGCATGAATGAGATGCATTAGGTTTGCTGTGTGGTTTGTACTTAGACCGTATTTTAGATCTGTGGCAGAAATCTCTGAAGGGCTTCAGGCAATTACATGATATGGTTTTGTTCTGGTAAATTGATATATTTGATATTTGTATTTATAATGCAATTGTGTCTCATTTATCTGATGTAAATTCTGCAGTGTCCCTGTTTGTCTGTGGTTTGCAGTAACTGTACCATGTGGTGGTTGAATACTGAAAGGTTGTTTGTCTTTGTTCTCTAGAGGATGTTCAGAGATATACCACATGCCTCTGGTGGACTACAAAAACCACAAGGAGGGGATGCCCTATGAGTACAAGTTCCCCTTTCGCAACAATAACAACAAGTGGCCTCGACCCACCAATGCTCCCCAGACCGCAGTCTCCACTTCCCAGAATCGGAACGTAGGCCTGGGGGCGACCCTCAGCAAAGTTCCGCCTTCAGATTATGCAACACGGGCTTCGGCCATTCCACGTAGTGTGTCCAGTGATGGACGTCCACTGAATCCTAAAAGGTAGTTTTAAATAAGTAATCATAAGAGTTTAGTGAATGATTAATTTAGCTTTAGAGGCTAGGGCTCCTCCTTGTTTGAGTTTTGATAGATTTGTGTAAAAGTAATTATAAATAATGTACAATAATGACATATATTACATAATTACATATAACAGAAGTAGGACAAAAGTTGATGTTTTTAGGTTTGAATTAATGTAATATATTACTAAACTAAATTCCTTTTAATGTATTCATATAGTTTTGTTAACACATGCCTTTACAGCCAAATTATTTTACAGGGTATATTTCTCAGTTATTATGGAGCTATGTAGAGTTCTGATCATCATTCTGTCAATATCATGGTCAGAATGAGTTTAAATCTCTTCTAAGGAGTTAATTGAAGCTCCATTTCCATACACGATGCACCACTGTGCCTTGTGTAGCTGTTGTGAAAGGAAACTTTTTCTTAAGAAAATTTCTGCGCTGAGGGATATATTAAAGAGATTTACTCTTGCTTCCTTGTCACTCAGCTGTGATCTTTTTTTTCCTCTTTCAGGTACTCTCCAGGCTCTGATAACTATGCCCTGGCTTGTTCCATCGTGATGGGTCGTTCTCCCCACACGCGCAACTCCCCCAACAACCAATCATACTCCAGCGACACCAGCTCTAGCTCCACCCACTGGCGTCAGAAGTCCATTCCAGATGGGTAAGTGTTACACATAAGTGATTGGTTCATATCATTTTTACTAACTTGGTTCTTTAAACATTCACTAAAATGAACAAATCTGTCAGATAATTTGATCATTTAAATTATTGGAACAATTGTGATTTTGTAGCCCTTTTAGGAGTGATTGCGGAAGGAGCTATAAGGGCACTATGCATTGCTTAACATGGTATATATATTACACACACATATAATAGGTAATACACATTATTTAAAGACCATAACCTATTGGGTTATTCAGTGTAAATGACATTTACTGTGAGATCACTGTGCATATTAAAAACAAAATAGTTTTATTAATTCTAGAATGCCTATTCTCTTTTGGTTACCTGCTTGTTATAGACCTGTAGTAGTTCTGAACTACTACTAAAACTAGCTCCAGTTTAAAGGCAAATAAGCCTCCAACACTGAGAATACAAAGTGGTCATGTGACAAGTGAATGAAAGAAAGACATTCATGAATAGGTCTGTAGCTAATCTGTGACATTTCAGATGAATGAAACACGTGGTGTGCCTGTGTGGCCTAGTGAAAATTGAATGCATCACTGAGACAATTTGTAACTTCTGTGTTGTAGAAAAAATTATGAATTACCTCAAATTGACACAATCAAAATTTTACTTTTGGCTTGATTTGATTGTGTGTTATTGACGGTTTAAAATAATTAAACATGTTTTAATAATATTTTCTCTTGCTGACTTTCTTGGATTGAGATAATGGTGGAGCGAAATAACATGTCTGTACAGTTCAGGATGTAAAATTCCACATCATGTGCTAAAGTGGGAAAAACACTCTGAAGGTTGAGATACTAGTGTTGTTCCTAGGACTCCATGACTGCTGCTCTCATATTCAAAAACAGAATTCCATTGCACTTTGGTGGCTTTCGTAATATCGTTGTTTCCAGCTACTGCCATTGCGAATTTATCTCCAAGGGAGTATCATTTACAAATGGAATACACTGCTGATGCTGGCATGTTCAGTAATTGGCAGGCTAAGTTGGACAGTGCTCATGAGAGACTTAAACATAAATTAATTAGCAGCAGACTAAAAAAAACACCAAAATAGAAAACACTTGCCCTCAAGATGCTCCACTATAACAAGAATCCATGAGTTGCATAAATAAGAGCAAAATTTGGAAGCTAACTAATAAAGAAACTGTATTAAAATTGTATGTACACTCTTTGGTTGGAGCATGTTTTCAGTGGAATTAGTCTTTTATTTTTTGTTAGTCATTAATTTTATTTACCGTATTTTTCGCCGTATAAGACGCACTTTTACTTCCCCAAAACTGGGGGAGAAAAGTTGGTGCGTCTTATACGACGAATATACATTTTACCTGCATTAAAACTGCACCTAACTTTGTGTGG
>JBBKCR010000001.1:34777997-34797538 GCA_037577295.1 Ladigesia roloffi
CATTTGGTATTCAACGTTGTTTTGACATTGAATTAATGTTTTTTCATAAACTGACATTATTTCAACCACATTTTAAAGTCAGTCGAATGCCAGCTAGGTAATGTTAACAACTTGTCTCCTACCACCCCACTAAGGTGTGCTTTTGATGGCTTTAGCCAACTGACTTCTCTGTTTAGTGCCATTGAAAAAAGCAGCCGGTGCTAAAATACTCTGTCATTGTGTTTGTGCTTCTAAACTGCTGTAGACCCAAAAGATAGATAGATATGAATCATTTGTTTTTATGTAAAATCATGAACCCAGTGAATTTAGAATGAGATGTTTGTGAAGCTCGGACTACAGGGACTGCGGAGTGAATGGTATGTTTTGACACTTGAACAGTGTTTATGAACTACATTCATCTTTTTTTCTTCAAATTCAAATTGAAGATATTTTTTTCAGTAATATTAATCCTTCTGTGAATCTCTGCATTGGTATATGCACGTAACGGTTTTCCAGCCTGTATTCCAGGCAGTGATCACAGGCAGTACTCGACACACTGCCTGTCTGAAAAACCTCATGCCATCCACCTACTAACTCATTGTCATTGTTTGTTGCCATGTCCTCCCACTTAGTCTTATTCGACAGCTAGTTTTGTGGCTTTTCTTGCAGAATCTCCAGCAGATGCAGAACTTTAACACACTCATGGCTGTGGTGGGAGGACTCTGCCACAGCTCCATCTCCAGACTGAAAGACACTTGCACATATGTGCCGAATGAGACCACCAAGGTACACTTGTTTTACCAGACTGTGAATGTCATATTGCTTCATTTGAAATTTTCACATTATATTTTCATGTGCATACAATAACATATTTAAAGATTTAATTTGAGCTGCATCATGATCTGAAGATGATGTTTCACGAGTAACAGTTCTGATGTAATTGATTATAATTATGGAAATGCTAATAATATTCAATAAAGTATGGATCATTTTGAGAATGAACAATAGTGGGTCGCTTTGTTCTCAAAGCACATGATACCATTTGTGTTGTATTCTAAAAGTACTTCCTTCAGCAACTTCACAATTTTTAAAAATAATTCTATATCAGATTTGAGAAGAAAGCAGTACATGCTCATTTAGTTAATGAATTTGTGAGAAAGCAAGTCTATCATGTTGTGGAAGAATCAAATATCAAGTAACTGATACTAACTGACATTATGAGTCAAAAAATGATCGGGATTCCAGTTCTGCTGCTCATGATTGTTGATGTTTCTCCCATCAGGTTCTGAATGAAATGACAGATCTCCTCTCATCGTCTAGAAACTATGAGAACTACAGGCAGATGTACAGCAGGTGTACAGGTTTCAAAATCCCCATCTTGGGTGTCCATCTGAAAGACCTGATTGCTGTGAATGAGGCCATGGCTGACTATGTGGAGAATGGCAAGATCAACGTGCAGAAGCTTCAGGCTCTCTATAATCATATTAATGAGCTTGTCCAGCTCCAGCAGAACCCACCTCTCCTAGATGCAAACAAAGACCTGGTTCATCTACTGACTGTCAGTACTGTCTTTAATCATTACAACTCCTAGTATTTTTAAAAACGTTGTAAACAAAGAAAAATGTTGGAAACCAAGAAAAAATAGCAATAGTAAGAAATGATAGCTCACTAAAAAAATTACTTACCAAGTCAACCAAGTCATGCGAATTAAATTTAGATTTAGCTTCTTTAGTTACATTTAGCCAACAAGTATTACTCATTATTCACCAAAACAGAGAAATCAATTCAGAAATCTTCTCTCAATGAGTTATATTGAAACCGAGATTCAAGGCTTATGACAAAACATGACTTTCTGTTGTACTATCTGATATAAACATGAAATGTATTTTAGTTTTATAGATAGCAGTAACGTGTATAGAGTCCTAAACCACAACCACAAGCCTGCACCAGGTTTATGAAAAACTGGATGCAGTTTGAGTGGGTTGAGAAAGATTTGAGGGTACATTTTTGGACTGCATATTGATATTGTATGATATTCTTGGTAAGACTACTATTAGCAATTTTAGCTAAGCAAATTAAATTGCATAGCTCCCATGTATTAATGTCATTAATGACCAGGAATCATTCATTTGTCCTGACCTACAGCTCTCTCTTGACCTGTACTACACTGAGGATGAAATCTATGAGCTGTCCTATACAAGAGAGCCACGGAACCACAGAGCCCCTGTGAGTGAAACTACAACCCATGTGTATATAATAGATTAATGCATGATTAGTGATTAATTCATTATTAGTGATTAGTGCACTAATTTCTTGAATCTTTTTTTTTTTCAGCCAGCAACCCCCTACAGGCCACCAGTGGTGGCAGACTGGGCTTCTGGTGTGGCTCCCAAGCCCGACCCCAAGACCATCAGCAAGCATGTTCAGAGAATGGTTGATGTAGGTGCTTCATCATCCAAAAATAGAATTTCTTTAACAAAACAGAAACATGGAATATCACATAATTGCTTAGATCATTATAAAGACTTTAATACTCATTTTACAAAAACATTTTGTTTCCCTTTGTTTTGAGTAAGACTTGTTCAAATGTACATAGTGGCATTTTTTCTTATTTCTGGCAGTCTGTATTTACAAACTATGATCATGATGGAAGAGGCTTCATTTCCCAGGAAGACTTTGAGAAAATTGCTGCAAGCTTTCCTTTTTCATTTTGTGTTTTGGACAAAGACAAGTAAGTGCATTTACGATTTTAGTTTACTGTTTTAAACAGACCTGGGGAACAAATAAACATGGAATCTGTAATAAGTGAAAGCATTGACCATGCAGAAATGAGAGTTACAGTATGTTAAATGGCAGTTGTCAAAAAGTCCATAGACAAAAACTACATAAAACGATGCATTGCTGGCTTATGTTGCCACACTGGTGTAACTCAGGTGTATTTCAGGAAAGGATTATTGATTGATGAATATAATTGTACTTTTTAGTAGTCAACCCTACTGCCATGCACAGACTTGAACTGTAAGTACTGCTTAATTTGATTTAAATTAAGACTGTTACTTCAATTAATTGATGTTTCAAAAACTGGTCATGCAAGACAAGGCATAGCTATCATCCAGGACCCCATGTTCAATGTTATTGCACTTTAAAAGATTAGTATTGATCCAAAAATCCTTTAAATTTATGTTAGAAATGTAATGTCAGAGTGAATGAATGTGAGTAATACAATCAAAATACACATTTCAGTTCTACTCAAATAACAAGCCTGCACACATAAAATATACTGTAGGGACAAAAGCATTGGGATGCCAGATCATTAAACTGACAGGGACATTAATGATATTTTATTAAAATAAATAAACTTTAATAAAAACCTGCTTCCACTCTTCTTGGAAGGTTTCTTCTGAGTCTATTCAGCCAGGCATTGATGTTGGACTAGATAGTGTGGCTTGGTGCTGGATGGGGTTGAGGTCAGGGCTCTGTGTGGGCCAGTCAAGTTCTCATGCTGGAATAGAAAAAGGTTCTTCTTCAAACGGTGTCCACTAATTTGGAAGCATGGCGTTGGCCAAAATGTCTTGGTCTGCTGAAGCAGTAAGACTGACCTTCACTGGAAGTAAGTGGTCACCTGAATTCAATAATGAAGAGGTTTGTCCCAATACTTTTGTCCGTATAGTGTGTGCATATAGTGTATGCACTTCACTTGGTAAAATAATTTGTTATTTTTGGAGTTTTAAAAAATGACCATTCCTCTGCAGTCACATTTTCTAATCACCACAGAGATGGACTCATCAGCAGGGAGGAGATCACGGCGTACTTCATGCGGGCCAGCGTTATCTGTTCCAAACTTGGTCTGGGATTCTCTCACAACTTCCAAGAGACCACATACATGAGACCCACCTTCTGTGATAATTGCTCTGGATTTGTAAGTCATGCTGGCATGCATTACTCATCATGTCGCATCATAATTAATCACCTCTACTGAGTCTGGCTGAAATGTGTTTTTTCCTTTCACAGTTATGGGGTGTCATTAAACAAGGCTACCGATGCAGAGGTGGATATTTACTTCATTTACTATTATATGAATTACTAGGTGTGTCCAGTCTTCTTCACAAAGTGCCAGTGTGACTGCCGGTGACTTCATTCCACCCAAGCAGGGGCTCATGCAATTAGATGTTTGAAAACTGAAACCATCCAAAACAAGTATAATCATGTGCGCTCTTTCCTGTTTGGAATGAAGTGCCACACCGGCTGTGTGTGGACATGATTGGTGACCCCTGGTCTGTTTTATAGACTGTCTTTAACCACACATGATTCTGTTCGTTGTGCTTCTGCAGATTGTGGAATGAATTGCCACAAGTCTTGCAAGGATCAAGTGGCATTCGAATGTAATAAGAATGCCAAAACCAGTGCCAATGCAGACTGGACCCCTGGATCTAATACTACAGACTCTACAGCTTCTGGAAGCCATGATGGTGAGACTGCAATATACAATATATTATTGCATTATGCATGTATAACATTATGCAATATATAATATAATACACCTATCAAACAACACCTGTCAAGGAAACAAAGTTTTTTTTTTTTTTACTCATTTGTGTTTTGAATTTGTACCAAAAAAAAAAAAAAACAATTTATACAACAAAAATGTGTTACATTTACCTCCCTTATTTCCTACCCATAAAGTTGTGTTGGCAAGTGAAGCCTCTATGGTTATGAGCTATTTGCAGCTTTATCCCCCTTGCAAACATCTTCAAGATGTTGAACTCTTGATTTCAAATCCTTCTATAAATTTTCAAAGGAATCCTGTTTATCCTTATCATGAGTCTAAGATAAATCTTGGATGGCTCACCTGTCTGGGGACAATTAGCTGTGGTTCTAGTTCCACAAACTTTCCACTTGCAGATCATTTAAACAGTGTAACGACTGTTTAAGGTCTTTGTAGCAATTTTACAACTTAGATTTTGCTCAATAATGTCCCTGAAAATAAGTTTATGTATATATGTATATATAATAGTGTTTGTTGACTTAACCCCATAAACTGTACATCTTTGTTTATGCTTATGAATAAACTTTTTAATCATATTTATAAGTACAATGTCAAAAGACACTGTGTGTAAATTTGTACTGGAAGTATATAAAAAAACTATAATGTGGATACACAAATACTTGTTTCTCCTCAGTGTAAACAAGTCACAGGACTGTAGTGAACACCTTTTGTTGAAGTTTTTACTTGTTATTACCAAATTTTTGGCTCAAAATTCTCTGTCTTGTCATTTCAGAAGAAGCCCAGTTCATATATGCAAGCAATGCTCCTACAGACAATGTTGAGCAGCAAAAACAGTTACACCCCAATTCTGGTTCTCATAACCCCTCAAACATACCGGCAAGAACCTTTTTGGTGCACAGGAGTACCCAGACAGATGTAAGTTCAAAACCCACCCTGCTGCAGCCCACCCTGCTGTCTCCCAGCCCCACCTCACTCACCCCCTGCCCCAGCCCTGTGCCTCAGAGGAAACGAGCCAGTGCCAACAAGACCTCCAGCAGCCCGAGTCCCAGAGAGGAGAGCAAGTCAGCCTATGATTCTTTGGAGGTTTGTGGTGTTTCCTCATGGATTTGAATCACAAACCTCTATGCTTCATTGTCAATTTTAGGTAGATTTTGTTGGTATTGTCAGGCTTGGGGGATGGCATTGAAGTTATGTCTTTATTGATTATAACAGATCAGTTCAATTTTATTTTATTTATATAGTGCTTTTTAAAACCAAAGTTGACACAAAGCAGATTGACAGAGTCGCAGTCTGAGGCCCTTGTGAACAAAACTAGGAAAAACAAACACTCCTAATGATGGATCCTAATGATAAAATAGGAGAACTTATGTGAAAATATATTTGCTATACTGACAAATATTTCAGCACTTTATAGTATATTCTGAATGTAGCTGTCCTTTTTAATGGTCAGTCAATTGTTGACAGTCTTGTGTATTTTGGATGCATCACTTTTGGTAATAGTGTCAGGCTGTATTTTTGTTAGCCTAAATAAAACTGACTTTTCACGTTGTCATATTCCTATTGTCTGTGTATGTTCCCAGGAGACGCAGTCTCTTTTGAAGACCAATGAGGGCCTCAGACGGAAGCTGAAAGAAGCAGAACGTGAGGTGGAGATCCTAAAGACACTGCTGAAACGACATACTCTTCGTCCGGTGGAGGAGGATTCCTTCTCCTCCTCTTCCTCTTAATGTCTTCAGCTTTGTTTGTTGTCCCCTCAAAATATAGGACTTTGCACATATGCTGTAATGTTGGATTAATAGCTTAGCAAACTATGGTAACTCATTTGAATTTGCCTCGAGTTAAGACTTATTTTGTCCAGTTAAAAAAAATTACAAAATCTAGAAATGATGTTAATATCAAACTTCCCTTTGTGCTGGAGGCCTAGTAGTTAGGTAGCTGCCCATTAATCTGAAAATCATGGGTTCAAATCCACAGACTGCCAGTGGCACCACTGAGCTACTCTTTAGCAAAGTACCAACCCCACACACTGCTCCCCGAGTGCCCCCTGTTGGTGGCACCACTCCATTACAGTTGGTGAAGGGTTACATACAGAATTTCACACATCATTAAATAATATTGTTCAAATACCTCTGATCAGTCTGTTTGAGATACTAATTCCATCTTGACAATGCACCTTGGCATACCAGGCTCGTCTCTGAGTGCAATCTGAAATGCTTGATGTTTGAAAAACATATTTGGATTCACTGGAAAAATCATATAAATTGAAGTGTCAATTTGTATTATCGGGTAGAATGTAACAGTGTGTTCTTAGCATGTCTCCCATTTTTTTTAACCAAATTGACTTGCCCAAGACACCATATGTGTTACAGGCTTTCCTCATGTATTTTCCCTCTTCTACTTTATAATGTCTGTTTTCCTTAATAATAATAGTAATGATCTCTGCCTAAAACGAGCTTTATGTGAGATATTCTAGAAACATCAATTACTATCCTATAGTCAACTTAGTTGAATAATCCTCAAGATGTTATATAAATCTTAGAAAGCAAAACAGACTAGTAAGATATCTGACATTACTTCTTTAAGGGGAAAAAGTCAAACCAATAAAAAACCAAGTATGAAATAATGGAATATAAACAAATGATTATTTAACATTTATTCGTTATAAAAAGATATACTCATCATAAAAATTAGGATTTTTGGAGGGATTTCAATAAATCCTGACAATTACATGATTCTGCGATAGTCTTCATGTTCTCACATGCCTTGATAGTCCCAAGAAGACTCATCACGTCAGAGAGAACAGCTCTGAGGAAAAAAAGACAACAGAGTTAGAGAGATAATCAGAGACCTTTCCAGTATTACAGGACGAGTTAAAAAGCTTTTCATTAGCTTGACTTTAAACTGGAATACTGACATTTGTGGAGCCATTGAGGGACCACAGAAATCAAAACTGAATTAAAGTGTAAAATAGAACTCAAATTAACTTGCCGCCAAACCGTCTACAAGTGTACCAATAGTGCAATGCATTAATTCTGAACTAATGTCAACTTTAAATACACTCATTGCAGTAAGGTATGTTTGTCTTCAGCATTATTAGGCAAAACTACATGTTGCTATAAACACTTATCCAGTGCTGCTGGCAAACAAGTGGCCTTTCTGCTCATACACAGGACAGATGATGACAGATCAGTTTAGTGCCTCTTCTTTATGAACAGCAAAGCTATGTTTGTAAGATTTGTTAAGAATAAGATTTACAAATGGTATGAAGCATATGGGAAAGAAAAAATATTGGAATGGCTTACTAGATGTAATTGAACACAGTTTTGGCACATGGGTTTGGATAATTTTCACACAAAAAAAATTATAATTGTATGTCATGTATCATTTTAAATGGAGTGTATTGTTATGAAGACTTCGTATAGGAAAATAGCACTTCACTATTAGATTTCAGTGAATGATTAGACTCCGTTGTGAAATGCTTTAACTGATGGGGTTCTACAGAAAACTGTTATGAGAAAAGCAAGTCCAGACATTTACAATAAATTGTAGCTAAAGCAGCCTATCCTTACCTAAAAATACATTCTCTCTTAAGAACACCTAATACTGATTGAACATCCTTTAAAGATTAGCCAACTAGCTCCTGGTGAAAATGTAAGAATAAATTCCCTAATATTTTGGTCTCTGTCAAACCATTTGTTGTAAAAGGCCGATGTTAAAGAACACTGTTTAACAATACCTGCAGCTGGTAGAATTCTTGTTGTCTTTACATAACAAATGTGTCGTCTGAACAAGGTGCTTGCTGAAGTTTTGAAGCTCAGGTACAGAGGATTCTAGACCAATGAACCACGACTTGGGAAAACAATCAGCAACCTATTGGAAAACATTTCATTATGGATATTGTTGGAAGAAAAAAAATTTTGATCCTTTGTGTGCCATACATAGCACAAGTACCTTTTTACATTTCTGGATGACATGCTTTGGGCTGGACTCGTTGAGAAGGGTCATCATTAAGTAACGGTTGAGGAGTTTGTCTAGCATCAGCTCCTTCAAAACATTCTGAGCAACCAAACCATCCCATAATGCCATGTTTCCAAGCAGCTGAAAGCAGAAACGAATTTTCATGGAAATTATATCTACTGCAACAGTACATATGCAACACATGTCCAACAGCGAAATGTGTGTTATCTCTGGTTTAGGTAACACACAAACAGAATAAAGTATTCTGAAACAGTCCATGCAACTTTGAGCGTTTGATTTCTAAACATTTACAACATCATTTAAAAAACTTCCAAAATATAATCTGCTACATTTACATAAAGGAAAAATATCACATGATTCATCACTTGATAGCTGTTATTTCCTCCTTGAATAGTTTACAATAAAATGACTTTCTGAATGTCTGCATGAAGATAATATGAAGTGTTATTATATACTTGGCATAGTCTACCCAGAACCATCCATTGTCTGAACCACTTCTATAGAATCATCACAATTATTTAAACAGCACATGTTTTACACATATTTCCATAATGTGTCTTATGTTTGAAAACTGTGAGTGTTGGGGTCCATGAATATTTTTCCCCCTCACTAAAGGAGGCCTCAGGCTGATCTAATGACTACAGATTACAAAATATTTTATTACCTTTGGCTTCACACTGCTTATTACTTTAGTGAGGCTGGACACTAAATTTATATTTAAATTCATATTTAGGGGTCTTGCTCAGGATCCCAGTGGTGGTATGCTGAAGGTAGAATTCAACCAAGCATCCTACTCATTAGGCCACCACCATCTTTCTCTCTCTCACTTTCTCGGTCTCTATCTCTTTCTCTGTGTCTCTCTCCCTCTCTCTGTGCCAAGTGTTTCAGAAGGTCTATACATTCAGTTGCTCAGAACTTGGTGCCAAAATGGAACTTGGGGGTCTGAGGTCTGAGTAAATGGAAACATTGTACCTTAACAGCGCTCCAAATCTGTTTATTCTGAAACAGGTACTGTGGGGAATTCTTGTCATCCAAATAGCTGAAAAGTCCACAAAATATATTAAATGTCAAACAGATCTAATTTTGAAAGATTTATATTGTTTAATATTAATATTCTTTTAAAATGAGGCTTAACAAACACATTCTGAAAGCAGTGACAGATCCTATTCGTTTTCAGATCATGTTTTACCTAAGTGCCGTTACTAGACAATCTGTAAATTGCATGCTTACGTTTTTGGGTAAAGTGGGATGAAAACATCATTATCCACTGCACTCCTCAGCCTCTGGATAACGGCTTCCATAAAGGCCTGAGGAATCATAGAAACCATGTTAGACTTATCATACCATGACATTTACTACAGCAAAAGTGCAGTATAACAATACCTTGGCAGGCTTGCTTTGTTCAACATCAAAAACAGAGTAATCTTCTTGTATCCTCTGGCAAAGCGTTGTGAGACATTGAGACTGTTGCAATGAAAAAGGGTCCCACACAAGCTCCACAAACCCTTTGGGGAATAACAAGCAAAAAATTTTATTCACAAATAAAAGTATTGTAAAAAAGCAATATAAGTAAGGATGAGATATTACAATAATGTAATTATTTATAATCGTACACAGGTTTAAATAAAAGACATTTAATGAAATCAGCAAGTTTCCATTACATCAAGAGTTACTAATCAAGCAATATAAATCAATGAAGTCCAACAAATTAGGTGCGTACCTTGTATTTTGGGCAGGATTGTCTTCTCTATGATCGAAGGCAATGTTTTCTTATCAGCATTTTCAGATTCCTCATAGCCTTGCCCATGACAGAATTTCTCAACAGCCGAGTACCATGGAAGCGCCTCAAAGTCCTCCCCCGCTAACTATGAGATAAAGATTAAAACACAGAAGGTTCATGTTAATTTTGAATTACATGTCTAGCATCACAAATATAACCAAACGGCAATTGATAACTACCGTGTTTTTCGCCCTATAAGATGGTCCGGAATATAAGACGCACCCAATTTTAAAGGAGCAAAATCTAGAAGTAAAAAAGTGTCCCAAAACTTTTGGCCACTCTAGGGTCGCAACGTCTCGTCTCATTTTAGTCAAAGAAAATGAAGACACTTTAGTACAGTTAAACCACATTTACTTATTCTCGTACTTATTCGTCAACAAAAATAAATGATAGATTTCGTTACTGTCACATGACCAGCATTGAACAGAGACGTCTCCACAGCCCGCAGTAACTACCACAAGTACAGGCTGCAGCACACACAGCATAAAGAGGACTGCGAGCAGTACCACACAAAGTTAAGTGCACTTTTAATGTAGGAAAAATGTATATTCCTTGTATAAAACGCACCAACTTCCCCCCCCAGTTTTGGCGAAGAAAAAGTGCGTCTTATAGGCCGAAAAATACTGTAGATAATATATAGGGGTGGACAAATCAAACGCCAATACTCTGTTTGCAGACAAATGAGAATACCAAGTTATTACTATAGGTTGGATATACATGGACTTACAGTACATTATTACAGAGCTACCCAACATCCAACTTGCGTGTCATTTACCCTATGCCATCTTAAGAGGCATGCAATTACTTTATTAGCTCAAGAAAAGTTTGTTAAATGAGCAATTAGATTGGATTCATCCCAAATGTCGATTTTAGTACCAGACCTTCCACACAAGCTACAAAAATTATTTAATATTTCACATTTTTAAAATAAACTGCTGTGAGAAAGGGTGAACACGCCCCCCTCCTCACAATCCCCTCTTCAATCGGTGCTACAAGTGTAAAGTGGGTCTAAAGTGGGCTTGAAGCACTTCTGAGCGGTGAGTAAAATTTGGCAAGGGCATATAAATAAATAAACAAACAAAAAACAAAACAAAAAACAAAACACAAACAGGGAAGAGAAAGTATATTAAATAGGTAAGTGTTCACAATAAATACTCCAATTTGAGCCCGTCTAACACTAATCGTAATATATGAAATTTATGTAGGTGTTACAGTGTGAACTACAAAATATAATGATCAATTATATAGGTCTCTGATGATTACAATAAGTTATAACTATCAAAAAATATTAAATATACTAACACTTTCTCAATATGTATAACTAAATGTACAATCAAATATAATTACGAATATTTACCACAATAGGTCTCAACATGGTCACTGACCAACATCTTGTTTAATGTAACTTAGTAAAGATGCAGTGTGTGAAATAAAAATGAATAATCATTTGTATATGTATTTTAAGTGTGGCATTATTGTCTTTTTTGTCTTGTCCACTCCAAATCTATTGATGTCAGTACTTACAGTATATTTGTCATATGCATTTCTGTAATTGCTGAATTCATAATTACATGTGACAAAACAGCTTTGATTAGGAAGTAAATACATTTAAATTGTTATTTCAAGATGGCACTAATAATAATATTAAAAAAAACACAATACAGTAAAAGGTACCTTGAGTGGGTTCCAGCCAATAAGCTGATGTCGTATCAGAGGAGCCAGGAGTTTAGGAAGGCACAAACCAATGTAGGCATTGTTGTAGGACTCTGGGAAGGAAACTCGCCATTCATCAAATCTGGACAAGATCTTCTTCACATCAGAGAAGTCCTCCTGAACATTAGCAAAAATCTCCTGAGAGGTCTTCAAAATGTCAACTGTGGAGAATAGTAGTAAAGATTGATCATGAAATATCTGCAGACACAAAGTCCAGTAGACATGTATTTTATTTATATATACATAAATATAAACTGATGCTAATACTGACAAATATTTAAAGAACTGTTTTTGATCTACCTTGATTTGCATTACAGAGAAATATGTTTTTCTATATGCTTTGCTATTCAAGACTACAAAAAAATCCATCATTTTAAAAACAATTATCTACCAGCAATGATTTAATTGCAATATGGTTGTGCATCCCTAACCATACCGGTGATGTAATAAAAACAGAAGTAAATCTGCTTAGTAAGAGTGAGAATATGCTCTACAAGTCCCACCTCTTCTGCTCTCAATCTCCACTTCCTGTTCTGCTGTTGGTTCCAAATCAGCTGGGACACTTCCACAGTCATCCTCTGGGCGCCAACTGGAAACAGAAAGGAGGACATTTATAGTATTTCATAAAGAGACACATAAGACCTAAGTGAAATTTGTGTATCATCAAATGGCTCACCTGTTTTCACCTAGGTCTGTGTTTCCCAGTGCTTCCTTGTTAGCATTCACAGTATTGTCTAGAAGACACAGAAGTTTATAGAGAAATGTAAATTCTCCCATATGCAACATTCAGGCTATTTAAAACATGTAAAACGCTCAAAATAAATGTTAATGACACCCATGAATAAGCAATGACTAACCCAAATGACATGCTAAATGCACATACATAGTTGAAGCTAAAGTAAACAACATTTATGAGATTAAAAGAACATACTGTAATGTAAATTTCTACTTACAGGTTAACTGCTGGAGGTGTGTGGACTCCTGCTGTACTGCTTGTCTCCTCTGAGACAACAGCGAATCTGCCTGGTCAATATAAAGACTGTGCATGTCCAACTCCACTGAGTTTATTAAGATCATCTGAAAAGAAAAAACAAACAAACAAACAAACAAAAAGAGCATATTACGTTATTGCTACCTGAAAACTCGACAAGAATGAGCACACATTAGAGTATTCAAAGTAAGATAAAACACCCAAATTATGTATCGAAACAAACCTGGGAACATACCGGTAATTTCCAAGACAGATCAATAGATGTTATATTTTAAAAACGTTTTTCTAGAGAAGCGTGAAACCACTTTGCAAACTTTAACAGCTTATTTGACACCCTCTCACCACTAAACCGAGTCAGTGCATGTTTGGGACCAGGTTCTATCTGCCTAGAGAGATATGCCATAAATCCGACCTGCTAGTCCCCATATATTCCTGTGACCATTTAAATTAAAAATAGTTTTAGGGTAACTAAGAACCTGCTAATTACACATGAAACTGTTTTGGACTTAATCATTAAATAATTTAGCTCCTTGGTGTTTGACGATGAAAAGCCTACTGTCCCAATAAACAAGCCATTAATAAGCAGATGGCGTCCTGAAAGCAAATAGTAACAAAGCAAGTAATGAATTGATTGTTAAACATAAAGAATAATAACGTCAAGCAGCCATTCATAAAATTGTACACTATATGGACAAAAGTATTGAGACAACTGTTGGGGGGGTTGGGCTAGGCCCCTTACTTCCAATGAAGTACAATCTTAATGGTTGGATGAGTACATGCTTATCTCAACAAACCTGAGCAAATTACTTTTCATCATAATGCATTTTAATGATCTTATGTAGACGTCATTCTTTTTAAACTACAGAAATAAAACTGTATTTTACTATTTAAAATTATATCAAGTACAAATAACATCCCATTTTGTATATGAAATAGATCATTTAAGCAACTCTATCCTAAATACAGCCTCTCTGCTAATCAGCTGTGCTTTTAAACCAGAATTAAACTGGAGGTCATTCATTTCATTGATATGTGCAAATAATTAGTTTTATTTTACATTTATTTCAAAATACTGCAATAATAAATGCAGAATCTCCGACAATTATGCCTAAATGCAAAGGTAAAAATTTTTTATCTGACCTTTTCGGACAGACACTCCAGCAGATTCTGAGTAAAGACACTCATGCTACGGTAGAAGCTGAGCTGTTCAGCAGCAGGGTGGTTCTCCAGGTTCTCCAAACAGCTTCTAGCACTCTCCATGTCTTGCTGCATCCTCCGGAGCTCAGCCTCCCGTGCTCTGTGGACCCCCTTTAGAGATTCCAGTCTAGAAATGTGCAGAGAGAAAAGTGCTTAAGGCTGTCTGTAAAGTCAAAATTCATTGACTAGATTTCAAAGCATTACTAATCATGTAAGTCACCCAATGGATTGGGCTCTGAATACATCTCTGATATGTTTGATGTGTAAAATCCTGGTAGGTCTCAAGACCTGCAGAAGATACACAGCTAGAATAAAAAGAGCCAAAACTTCCCACTGTGGAATTGCTTTGATCATTGTGCTGCAGGCAACATCTGCATCAACTGTAGCTGCAGTATTCTCCTCCACCTTCTCTTAAACATCTGTGCTTCCATTGCACATTTCATCTTCTTTAATTGATTTTTCAAAGTGAACTTTAATTTATTTTTTTACTACAGAATAGCTATTATTCTTGTTAAATATTTTTATCTATATTTTATTCTCTTAGCTTCTATACGCAAAATAAAACCAATAATTGTCAATGTTCTATTCCTATAAAGCAGTAATGTATGACAATGGGCTAAATAAATAAACTTGACCTGGCTTAACCATTTAGTTATCTAGAACATGATCTGCTATTTTAATAAGAAAGAAGAAATCCAAAGAAATAAGAAATCCATCAACTAAAAAAAACAAATGTACTTATTCAATTCATTATTTCTGGACAGATCTTTTTGCTTTCAGCCCTTTTCAGTATCATTTAAAAACTTATAAAAAATTATTGTTATGAAACACTCAAATTCAGGTTAATGCAAAAATTGTGTTTTTAATAATTAACATTTTATACACTCCTGATGTTGCAAGGACTTACTTTAAAGTGATTCGTTTCTTGATAATATCAATGCCGACAGGTGGGAGTGCTTCAGGGATGTCAACCATTTTCTTCTGCCTCAGAGGCTTCAAATGGCCTCTGCTTTGCTTCTAAGGTAGAAAACAAGACAAAAATTCATTTCAATTCTCAGACAAACAAACTAACCACCCTTGTAACTGGTTTATGAATAGTTTTAAATCAGTTTTTAATAGCAATTTTAACCATTTAAATACATAAGCAGGCACCAGTGACAGGCATATACCTGACTGATGAAGAAAACAAGGTAAGATAAGTTATTGCCAAGATGTGAGTGGTTAACAAAATTAATGTGTGAACTCAGGGTCTGGCATGCCACCACTGTCCTTTCTATATATGTGTAATAATACTTTTTAGGTTTAATATGTTTATACATTATGAAGGGTTTAAAACTTTTGTATCTAGTGCTCTCTCTGAAGACATTCACCTGGTGTCTTTTAACTCCTTTCCCTATTTGCTGCTCCTCCCAGAGTTGTTGGTCTTCCTCCATCTGGCTATCAGAGCTGCTCCCTTCACTTCCACTCATACCTACACATTAAAACAATAATATATATATATATATATTCACATATAAATAGCCATATGTTTCGAAGCTCTACAATGGCAGTTTGACATGGAATGACAGTCTGTGAATATTGCTGTACATGGGATCCTCAGTTTATGGCACAGTTCTTTTCCTATGACCGTGACGAAATCACTTACCTATTCTAACACAGATGTAAAATCATAATCTAGAACATAAAAACACAACTAAACCACAGAAAAAAGAAAATTTAAAATAACATAACAAACAGGAAATTAAATGTTCAATAATGCATAGATAAGCGCTGTATTACTGCATATTTTTCTACCACGTGCTACTAAACTAGTTCCCCCATGTAGTCTGCAAGTATGTTGCTAACGATGTAAGCTGAAGTCCTAAACTGAGGACTCCGCAAATATCATTTTTTATTTCTTACCCATTTTCTCAGTCATTCGTTCTCTAAGAGTTTTGAATTTGGGTGCAAACTGGATTTGGCGTTCATGATCATCTGGTTCATCATCACTGTCGCAAGCCCTGTCGCTCTGGTCCCCTTTACTGTCTTCAGAGAGTGGAGTGCTTTCTCGATCCCCTTCCAGAGGAATGTAATCTTTCCGGGTCCTGGCTCTCCTCCGCTGCTCCTTAGCAGCTCGGATCTTCTTGGCATCAGGGATGTTAACTGCAGATAACAATCGTGATTTTTACCCTTTTCCTAATGCCTGGGGGTAACAGAAATGGGACTAAACGGAGTACCTTTCTGTGCTTTTGAAGAAGAGTTAGAATAGCTGGAAGATGTAGATTTAATCTCACTGTCGCTGTCTGGAGGAATGTCCTCAGCAGAACTGCCAGCACTGCTATCCGAGGGCTCATCAAGATCCACATGTTTTTCACCTGAAAAAATGTAAGGGCATTGTGCAAAGATGTCAAAAAGGTAAACTATTTTGTAGAACATCTTAAAATAGCAAAGAATATAATCAACAGAGCATACCTTGTGGTGCAGGTGTCAACTTGATGTGTGACTCTTCCTTTTTGCGAGTCTGGAAAATGACAGCTTTATTTACCGACTTCCTGACTTTAAAGTCGCATTCCTCAGTATCTGTAGGGAAGAGAAAAAGTAAAGTTAAGTTAAAGTATCCTTGAGCAAAGTACCATCCACACACACTGCTCTCCAAGTGCCCGCATGTTAGTGGCTGCCCTCTGCTTTATGTGGTGAATGGGTTAAAGGTAGAGAGAATTTCATAGAATGACCCTGTTAAGAGCAGACACTGGGCTTAAGTAAGAACCAGTCACAGAAAGACTTTCTCTAAAGTAGCTCATCCAATCATTTCAAAAGAATAATATCTTGAAATGCAAAGCGAGGCTGAGGTGGAAAAAGCTGGAATCAGATTGTATGGATGAAGGATGGTGAAAGTGCTGCCACCTGAAAAAAATTTTCTTACAACAAAGTATAGATATACTTACTCATATTAGAGCAAAACCATTTTTTATTATTAATCTGTTGGGTAAAATCAAATAGTGGCATATTGAAAGATTTACCAAATGCTTCAGAAAAATTATTAATAAGTCAGAGTCACTTAGAATCTTCTTATGGCTCATGGACACAATCCACCAAAGCTAGAAAACAAATAAAAACACAATTGGTAACTTGGATTCTCGTGATTTCATGCTGTGTCACATTCTGATCCAACAACCAATGTGTTGCGGCAGAAATGGAGATTCTACAGACCAGTAGATAATTGTTCAATCTTTAAGTTTCCAGTTCCAGCGAGCTTGTGCCAGTTTTCTCAGTACTATCAGGAGTGGCTGACTAGAGTGAAATCAAAATAAGTCTTTGCAGTTTCAGTCCATCTGCCTCAGAGTTCAATGTGTTTGCAGCTTGAGCTGCTTTTCAGATCAAATTGTGGTCAAATTCAAGATACACTACATGGAAAAAAGCACTGAGATGCCTGACCATTAGATGAACAGGGATTTTAACGACATTGCATCCTAATTCAGAGACTTTAATATGGAATTAGTCCACCACCACAGCTATAACACCTTCCAAAAGATTCTAGTGAAGGAAAATCTTAGCATACCAAACATTTTGGACAACAAATATGAAAGCTGGGGAATGACTAATAAAAAACAAACAAAAAAAAACAATACGAAATTAAGATATCAGGTGATGCTTAATTGTCAATTAATATATCAATTCATCAATTCTTACCCCATCCATTTTGGTAAGAAAGCTGGGCTATATGATTGACAAGCAGCTCTTTTTTTCTGAGCTCATTACGTCTTTCTCCCGGTCACACACTCCTTTTGTTTTGACAAAATGTACTGCTTAAAAGCGAAACAAGTGATCTACAATGACACTACTTCTGAAACACAATAACTGGATAAAAGTTTTTAGACAAACTTGTTCTTCAGGATGTGGGCTAGGCCTTTTACTTACAATGAAAGTCAATCTTAATGCATCAGCATACCAAGATATTTTGGGTAATATCAAGCATCCAACTTCGTGGATATACTTTGAGGTATACACTTTTCTATTCCAGCATGACTGTACCCCAGTGCACAAAGAAAGCTATATAAAAACATGTTTGGATGGATTCGGTGTGGAACATATTGCCTGGCCCACATATAGTCCTGACCTCAACCCCATTCAATACCTTTGGGCTGAGTTGGAACGGAGATTGTGAGCCAGGCCTTCTCGTCCAACATCAGTGTCTGAACTCATAAATGCTCTACGGAGTTAATGGGAACAAATTCCTACAGAAATACTCCAAAATTTTGTGGAAAACGTTCTAAGAGTGGAAGCTGTTATCGCTACAGAGAAGCCAAACCCTATATTAAAGTCTAAAACACTGTCAATAACATTTACGTATACATTGTGTGTACTTTATGTTGGATAAATTACAATGATTTCCCATTATTTCGCACCGATCGTTTCAGGTTAAATGTCTCTATCCCAGTTCTCCTGAGAGGAAGTTTAAGTCCAGCTCTAAGGAGACTCACCCTCTCTGTCTTCCTTGAAGCTAAGAGTGTGACCCTGGGCCGGGTCCGAGCTTTTCTGAGATGGGGTGTCCTCCGGCTCTTCCTCCCCTCTGTAGGGGGACTCGGGGGCCTGTTGTTGTTGTGGAGGTGTTGAGTTTGGCTTCGAGCTGCAGGATATTCCTCTCCGAGGAGCACTTAACAGCTTCGAGCCGAGGGGAGTCGGGTCCACACCGTTACTGTCTCCTCGGCTGTCCCCAACCTCCTCCTCTTCTCCGGACTCGTCTCTGCGAGGTCTGAAGTTCCTCCTGGTAGTCTTTTTAAACATCTCGTCTCAAGTCTAACATCAAAATAGCACAGCATGGAGAACATTCCACATCCGGGTCTATCCCAGGATTCAAAATAAAAGTCGTAAGAGATCTGAAATATTAAGAACCCTTCCCCTGAAGTTTTGGTGTGTTTTGTTTGGTCAGGGCCAGTGGACCTTCATTTTTTCATTTTAATATATTTTTATCACAATTGTGAGATGTATACTAAATCAAACATGTATAACTTGAACAAATAATAAATATAAAATGATAAAAGAGATACAGCATTATTATAATTATTATAAGCAAAAGTAATAATAATAATACTAATATATTATTATTATTGCTTTTGGATATATTTGGACTAATATATTTGGTTTTCCATATTCATCCTCGTTTTATTTTCCATGAGCGAAGTGCTGCCTGAAACTGCAGGTTGCCTTATGTTGTTATTCTGTGATATCTGTTTGATACTGATTAATATCAATATAATATTATTGATACTATATTATTATCAAGGATTTTTTTATTCTATTATATTTATGATGCATCAGTTTTATAATGTTGAACATTAGAACTCCCAAATAATACTGCAGATTGGTATATGCAATGTATTCTAGCCTTATGGAAATAGGCGCTAAATAGGATGCTA
>JBBKCR010000001.1:34797638-34808573 GCA_037577295.1 Ladigesia roloffi
GATAAAGGATTTGTCAGATATGTGTATGACTATGCCACTCATTTCCACATTTTTGAATTTCTTTACCAACTAAAAATTATCACTTGTACAATATTCTTTAGGACATATAATAATAATTAATTTTTTTTTTATTCACTATTTTATTGTCATAGTGATGAAAATTGTCATACCGTGTGACATGATTATTATTGAGTATTAAATGAAAAAGGCTTATAATTTGATAATGTATCCTGATTCTTTATCATTACTATATAAAAGTATAGCATGTTTCTGTACAAATGTGTTACATTTTGCATTAGATTACTTCATCAACATCCCTAGGCAGACATTTACTCAAAATATTTCAATATACTTAAAATTAATTAGGGAAAATCTTGTTATAAAAGTACCAAAATGCTTGTAAAGTTTAGTGGCACTATTCCCTATGTATCACATTTATAATTTTATTATTAAAAACGAAAAAGTCCTAATTCTTTTCTAATGTCCAAATGTCACACCCAATGAGATGGTGTCACACCATATGATGAATCACACCACACAAGAATCTGTATCCAAAAATCTGCTTTAGCTGCAATTAACAAACAACCAAACTGAGATTAACTCACTGGAAGTCACTGGAATAACTGTTTCAGTTACGGCAAAATCACAAATTTCTGTCTTCTTGACGGTAAAATTGATCTCACTCTTCATCCCTCCTTTCAGTTTTTTTCACTGGATGTCTGTAAATGGACTAATTTAATCATGTACACAAGTATTTCAGAAACAACTCAATTATATATTGCATTCACCTTTGCATTCAAGAGTGAGTTGCATTCAAGAGTGATTATTATTATATTCTGCAGTGTGTGTGTGTCTCCATTAGGGTTGCAAAATTCTAGGAAATTTCAAAGTTGGAAACCTTCCATGGGAATTAATGGGAATTAATGGGAATTTATGGGAATAAACTTGACTAAACTGGAAATTATCAGAGTTGAATGTTAAGACATAAAGAGAGCTGGTAGAAACAAAAACTGTAGTATAATCTTGGCTAAACCAATCAGATATGATGTAAATACAGTTGAGTATAATTTGCTATTCCTTAATCACAGGGACACAGCACATTGCTTAATGCAAGGCTCTTGAGGCCACACCCTCTGCTTGCATTGTGCATGCTTCCACCACATGCACATGATTTCTGGAATATAAAACAGCACTTTCTGAACAATATAAGCACAGCTTTTACATTGCTTTTGCACTAATTGGTTACCTTTGACACATGGGACAAAAAAAGGACATGTCATGTCAATCACCTGTATGAATACACAGTTGTAGGAGAATAACCCAGACAGCAGCACACCAGTTTATCAGGCATTAAGAGTAGAAATAATAGTAAAAGTACATTTCAATGGAACATAATTTACTATTATTCTTACTCGAAACTTCCCAATGAGCAAAATGGAAAATTTATGGCACCAAACCTGCCAAGAAAGGCTTGTAACCAAAACTCACAGGCCAGCAAATGAGAGCAATAATCAGATCAGCAACCAAGAAGCCAAAGACAAGCCTGAAGGGGCAGGGCAACTCTACTCCAGAGATGGAATTATCTGTCCATAGGGCCACTATAAGCCCCACACTGAATAAAGCTGGGCTTCATGGAAGAGAGATAAAAAAAAGGCAGATAGTTTGATATTTGCCAGAGGATGTATTGAAGACTCCCCAAAAATGTGGAAGAAGGTGCTGTGGTCAGATGAGACTAAAACAGACATCAAGGACAACACTATGTCTGGGACAAACATAACACCTCGCATCATGCTGAGAACACCATCATAGCAGCAGCATCATGGGGTGGGGATGCTTGGGGTGGGGACCGGCAAACGGGACAGAACTAGCACCAAATATAAATAAATGTTTGCAGGAAATCTGCAAAAGATTTGAGATTTAGGATAGAGGTTCACATTCCAGAAAGACGATGAACCTAAATACACTGTTAAAGCAACACTCCAATTTAGAATAAAGAGAAACAGGTAAATGTCCTGGAATGGCCCAGTCAAAGTCTTGGAATGGCCCAGATCAAATTGAAAATCTCTGGGATGATTTAAAGATTGCCGTACACAAGCGGCATCCATCCAACTTGAAGGAACTAGAGAAGTTTTACCATGAAGAATGGGCAAAAATAGTGTATGGATGTGCCAATCTTATGGAGATGTACGCAAAGAGACTTATCACTGTAATTGCCGCAAAAGGTGGCTGTACAAATATTGATTCTGGGAGAGGTTTAAATAGCTGTGCATGCTCAGGTTTTCTTTTTTTGTTTTCTTTTCGTTTCACAATAAAATAAATAAATTTGCATCTGCATAGTAGTCATTATTTTGTGTAAAAATTTTTATATTTATTTTGCACTTTAGTGAGTAAATTTTGCACTTCAAAGCAATGTTTCAGGTCCCAGGCAGGGTATTAATAACCATTTTGTGTAATGAAAAAAAAGATCTTAAGCATTGCTTAGATTTCTCTCGAATGTCACTCTGAAAGATTCGATGTTTTGAATAATTGCATTATGGAAATATATCTTCAAAGACTTGTGTGAATATAACTACCTAGGTCTAACCAATAAACCTCATTTTTGCATAGAATTTGGTCTGCGTGTCCTATTTTGGTTAGTGTAAATGTATTTGGTTGATTTGGTTATTAAGTGGGATCACCGAAAATATGAGGGGAACACAGACAGACAGGCCGACTCCGCTGAGTCCCGCTATAATTTTTCCAGCCTTCTCATTGGCTGATGTGCAATAAAGCTTGTTAACAAATCAGAGGTTTGCTGCGTTTTATGCCCCGCCCCTCAGGTGTAACCCAATCCCACGGCCAGTCACAGGTAAAACCGGCCCCAATTTCGAGTATAGCTCAAAAAGCAAGAAAAGCCAACAAAACCCGTTTCTCTTACACACGCAGCTCCGACGTAGCCCTCATTGCCTCGCTTCCCTTCAGAAGAAGACGGGTCGGATTTACAGAACCAACTAGAAAGTCCAGTCCGACCGAACAAGATGTCACAGGAGCATGACAACAAGTAAGTTTCTACTGTCACTAGCAAGGGTCCACTGTGGAGAGTACGTCCTCTGACTGAGGTGCACCAGTTTTAGAATATTTGGCACAAATGCTGTGTCTAGTCCTTCTTCTACAGCCAGAATGTGTTTTTTTTCTGTGAGGGAGTCAGGTCTCTCTGCTTTAGCAGCGCTCGTTTTTTCCTGCTCACCTGTTCCTCTCACAGGTGTAGCTGCACCTGCCGCGCGAGCCAGCGCGCGCCTCCACACTGCCGCACGCACGCGACTTGCCGGCATTGTTTTACAGGAAATTAACGCAACGTTTTAGTGCAGAAATCAGTCTTTTTGGGTCGGCTTGTGTTGTCTTGGAGCCGTGTTGATCCAGGTATTGGACTCGGGTCTTGTTTAAACCTCTGATTGGAGTCTGAGGCGTTTGGAAGCTGACAGGTTGAAACGTTAAAAACCTTTAAAGTGACCTCAGTCGATGCTGTTTTTTTATTTCAGGGCAAAGACGAGGAGGCTGTTGACTCTAGTGAAACTGTACACCTACTAGGCGTTGCCTGTTTCTTACAGGGGACAGCGTGTGTTTAACCTCTTCTGCATTATGTTTATTAAAACCTACTGTTTTGCCTCAAATCCGTCAGAGGAGCCATGGCCATGACGCCAAAAGTTCGAGCTGAGCCTCCCTGAGTCTATATCTCTCTTTCTTTCTCTCTTTCTTTTTGTCTCTTGCTGTCTTGTGTTCTCTCTCTCTCTCTCTCTCCCGCCCCTCTCTCTCTCTCTCTCAATCTCCTCTCCTCATATCTCTGTCTCGCTTTCTCACTCTCTCTGTTCTGTCTCTGTCTCTGTCTTTCCCTATCTTTCAGAAAGGTCAGGCAACCGTTAGATCCTGTAATTTGGAATCACAGAAACTATTTTTTTGAGGAATTGGTTTAGGATGCAGTTTACACCTCATTATTACCGATTTCACACCTGGTCGCCCCTTTTGTTTTAGTATTGGGATTGTGTGTCCATTCAAGGTTAATCGTCTCTGGATAACGGATCTATCGGGTTGCATGGTTGAAATCAAACAGAAAGTTAAAGAATGGCACAATTAGTGATCATATTACTCATAAGCTGTTTGCTTTAGCCTATACAGACGCGTCTCTTCGTCATAGCAACTCAATGTTGGTTACCACGATTATAATGCTGATGTGAATTAAGACTGCTCATTCAGGACAATGCGTTCAGTTCAAAATAATAAGAGCTGTCATCTCTAAAACAGCCCAGCTATTACCATGCTGAGGGATTAGGCAAAAAATGCATGCTTATATCAATCATTGGTATGAAATGTTAGTATGCTTTACTGTAAATAAATGTTGTTTTTTCTTCTGATTTCCTTGCAATCAAACTGGAGAATGAACATGAAGGTGTCATTTATATAATCTCCTCCCTCCGCCATTGTACAACTCCTTCCTAAGCAGCTACACCCAGTAAGGACTCCCACTGTCTTGTTAAAGTCTTGGAGTAAACTGGAACCTTTCTGGTTGACTGTAGACAATGCCTTGTGATAAATTACACTGGTAGCTAGTGTACACTGGTACCTCCTAGGATGACTGGAACACTGGATAATACATGAGTTGGAATGTCAGAGCACTCCACCAAGATTCCTAACAGTTGACCAATGAAAAACTGTGATATCTCGTCTTACTGGAAGAGCCAGTAGAGCATCTTGTCAGACAGGAAGCTGCAGAGATTTTTTGTCACATTTGCGTGGGTTTTGCGCTAGATCATCCCGATAAAGACCGTTGACTGCTTTGTACACAATACGTGTTTGTTTGTCATTTTCATTTTTTTCATTAGCCAATGTTCCAACATCTTCCCAATATAGTTCCTTCAGCTGCTTGTAACTACAGGTGTCCATGTTCACCTGAGACTTATGATGGGTTTCTTTTGAACCCTTGTCTCAACACATGTCTCTTTAACTGCCTTGCTTTTGCATATGTTTACTGCTGCAGCTTCTTGCTCATTCTCACACACTTCTCTACTTTGAACAGTAAGCGGGCGGTACTGGTGCTACAGAATGATCCAGCTTACAGCCAGCGTCGTCCATTCACCAGTGAGGACGAAGCATGGAAGTCCTTCCTGGAGAACCCTCTCACCGCAGCCACCAAGGCCATGATGAGCATCAACGGCGATGAAGACAGTGCAGCTGCTCTTGGCCTGCTTTATGATTATTACAAGGTATGACATATAGGACCATAGGTATCAGGAGTGTTGGAGATAGGCTTCTCTTTATCCACACATCATGGCAGAAAACGCAAATCCTAGAACAATATTTTCAACATTTTGTAGTGTGAACCAATGTTCAGAGGCAAAAACTGATACATCTTATCTGGTCAGCAACGGAGAACTCAGTGTTTGATGACTAAACATGCAGTAATGAATGATGATCCACTGAACACTAGTTGGGTATGTTATGTATCCTACACTTTTATAAAAATAAGTACTTTAGGCAAATTTCAGTCCCCCAATTTTAGTACATTGTTGTAAATACAACATAAATGGAAATGTACAGGTACATCATAATTTTAAATATATTAGACATTAATCATATATTAAATAGAATCAGAAAGTAATCAATGTGGAGTAAATGTAATTAGATGTATTGGTATTAATTTAGCATTTATTCAGTATTTTTAATTGTAACTGACAATTGGCAATCATGTTCCTTCAGTACTTTATTTATTTACTTAATTTATTTTTCTGTTCATAAACAAGGCAAGAGAGAGCAAATATGCTGGATGGATGAAAAAAGCCTAAATAGGAAAAAATAACTGAATACAAATGAAAAGTTTGGGTTGGGTTTGGATTTGGGTTTTGACTATGACAGAAAATTAAATTTAACCTGACCTTCCATTTCATTTAAATCAGCCCCCTGATTTAGTAACTAGGTCTGCCAATGCACTGTATGCCCACTGGATTATATAACAAGGCTGACAGAGGCTGTGTTTGCCCACCCCAGGTGCCACGGGAAAAGAGAACAATATCCCAGCCAAAGGCTGACATCCTGGGCTCTGATGTGGATCCCAACAAAAGGTGACGTATTCTTCAAAGCGGTGGTTATGTACTGTTGTTCTTGTTGTCTGATGTCTGTATTCATATTCAGCAGGAACCTTATGGTTCAGCTCCCTGAGACCTCCATGGCAGCTGACAACAGGATTCAGGTCCTGAAGAGTGTCGTCCTTCCGGGGAACCTCGTCCTCCCAGGGAACCATCATGCTTCACAGGACAAGAGGGCACTCTTTCCTTCACCCGACACCACTGTCACAGTGTCCATCTCCGCTGTGCCCAACTACACAGTCAAGACGGAAGGCCCGTCCCACGGTTTCGCTGTTACCGTCCCCAACCCCCACTGTTCAGAGCCAGAAAACCATGCAGTGATCTTTGACCGGCATCTCACTCACAGCCAGTTCAGCCCCAGCACTCAGCCTCGTACACCTGATTCTACCTTTCCTGAAACCTTCAAGGACGGCTCTCAAGAGGTGGGTCATAGGGATGATGTATCCCATTATTCCCATTGTGGCCCATTGTGACCCTACTCCTCCATCCTTCTTTACATTTCTCACACTCCCTGTCCCCTTGTCTCCCACCCTCGCTATGATATCACATTTACAGGAGACTCCAGAGCGGGGCGGTACGCAGCTTGTAATGTTATTTGAACGTAGCCAGAATAGCGGCTAGCATGTCATTATGCCATTGTCTTGCTGGCACAATAAAGTGCTGTATTTTTCTCTCCACAAAAGCCTGGGCCTTCTCTCTCTTTTGCTCTCGCTCCCTTGTCTGAATTAAATCTAGATTAGGGGGGGGGTGACTTTAGAAAGCCCCAAAAAAACCCTGCACACATAGGGAGTGGGGGAGAGCTTTTTTTTTGTTTGTCCTGTGGCTCTGCTCTCTGGCTTGCTGTGAGCAGGGCCACGGCGTGGATGTTTGCGCTCATGCCGGGTCCTCTCACCCGCTCTTTTGTGCATTGCAGGTGTTTTCGTTCCCAGGGGATCTCCAGTTACGGATGGCCTCCATGGCGCAGGAGGAGTACGCCACTTTCGACGCTGTGTCGGGGTAAGACACCACAAATTATGCTCCACTTGCAGACAGCCCCCCATCAGTGGGCAGATTATGCCAGTCGACCCAGTCAGGACCTGTGAAAACCAGACTGTTAAGAGTGGTATGATTAACGGCGAATTAATGTAAACATCCAACAAACATGAAAACATCATTTTCATATCTCAGCAAACAGAGTGGAAAGAATGTATATTACAAATCCTCTGTCGGGACCGATAACTGAAAGCCATAAGAGAGATATTTTTGTATTCACAGTAATAATTTTGAGTACACACTGGAAGCCTCAAAGTCCCTCCGGCAGAAGTCAGGTGATGGCACCATGACATACCTCAATAAGGGCCAGTTCTACCCCATCACTCTAAAGGAGACTGACAATAGTAAAGGTCTGCATCATCCCATCTGCAAAGTCAGGGTAAGTGGAGTGTGTGAAATTACATGTGTGTATATATATATATTCTTTTGAAATGTTAATAATTTTTTGCATTTAATCATGTTAATATTTTAGTGCATATATGCAACCTTCACAATGCACAATTCTTTTTACAGAGTGTTGTGATGGTGGTGTTTGGAGAGGAAAAATGCAGGGATGACCAGCTGAAGCACTGGAAGTACTGGCATTCCAGACAGCACACGGCCAAACAGAGGTGCATCGACATTGGTACGAAGGTTCAAATATTATCACGTTCTTTCTTTCTTCGTTACTAAACCTAATCACAGTCTATATATTTATAAAGATGAAGGCATGAATTAGCACCTACAATTTTAGTTTTGAATTAATAGAGCTACCCTGCTGTATGCAGAATAGGCAGGAGTGTACAAGTGTGACAGTTTTAATTGCATCACATGAACAAGAATTCAGAGCAGCTTGTTTTTAAGGCTGTATATGCTTGAGACTGAATGTAACGTTTTGAATATTTGTTCTGTTACATGGAACCTATAGAAGGAAAATTTTAGATACCCCTTAATATTATTGCTATTTCTTACACTGTATTCAAGTGAAAGTGAAAGGATGTGTATAAATTACATAAACATACACAGAGTGCTCTGTCTGTATGTCTGTTAAAGCAAATGTTCAAAGTTCGTATATCTTACGAGTACAAAGTGGAACTGTTGCTCGATTTTTGTCATTTAGCCACATTGGACCCTCTGTAGATCAAAGAGGACAGTCATGCTTTAGTGGAAATGGGTGGGTGAGGGGGCTGTAGAGGCAGAGAGCTTAATGATCCTATTTGTTTACCATCCACAAACTGAACTCAATGAGGGTAGCAGGTGGGGACAAGGCAAATTGCCTGACTCTACCTGGAAAAAGAGAGCCTGTGATCAGTCTACACACAACAGAGGTCAGATAAAGAACATAAAAGGAGGCTGCAAATTTCCTTTAAAGAGACTTGAAGCAACTGTCAGTGAACATAGCATGAGTAGAACTTTTAGGTCAGGCTCTAATTGTAGCAGTGATGTCATTCAAATAAAACTGGGATGGATAGGACCTGTTTTGATGTTTACATGGTTGGTCAGTGTAATACTTCAGTTATAGAGAAGGACTCTCGAGGAGCCTGCTGAGTCCAGTTTTACCTGTCCGCTATTAATAGCTTACAGCACCAAGTTTAGTAGAAGTTGCTCTTCTTCCCCTTCCGAGTGTAAACAGACAGCATGTCTGCCCCTTTCATGTCTGTGCTTTTTCCACTTTTTTTCTGGAACTATTCTTTATGTTCATGCTAACCATAACATATTCTGCTGTCCACAGCTGACTACAAAGAAAGCTTCAATACCATCAGTAACATTGAGGAGATTGCCTACAATGCGATCTCCTTCACATGGGACATCAACGAGGAGGCAAAGGTAGGGCCTGAAGCACATTTTACTCATTCCCTCGGCTTCAGTGGGAAGCTAAATAAAAACCTTTTGTCATCCTGCAAGATTTGCTTAAAGGAGAACTCGACCAAATAAAATGTAAAATTAGACATTTTGTTGGAACTGCAGAAAACGTTACCGCCTCAAAAATAAACCTAAAGGTACCAGCTCTCACAAGCCATACAGTGCATTTTACTCACAATCCAAAGTGAAAAGTAACCCATCAAATTACTTTTTATACATCCCTAAAAAAATTATTTTATGACTGAGTTTATGCCACTCTGTTATGAATGTGTTTTATAAAAAAGAAGTGTATTGAACTGTGAAATAGATTTGAAATAGCTTTTAGATGTAAAGTGTTTACCAGGCCTTAATTTATATTTCCCTTAGTTCTTAAATTAGCAAAGTGTACTCTTAGCAAAAAGTAGTATACTTAAAATTAATTTTATTACATATACTGAGTACAAGTATAGCAAGTATATAGACCATGTGCATGTAGTGTATTAGAAAGTATACTAAACTTCTAACTTGGAAAATGTTTTTTAAAGTATACTTTATGTATAATTTAGCAGATCATTTTAAGAAAAGATTATATATTGTTCTTATACTTATCAGTATAAGTCAAGTATACTTCACTATACCATTCTTAAGTTTAGAAAATATTGCATTAAAAAAACCCTCTCTTTAAAACTACGATATTACCAGCTTAAAATAAACTTGATGAACATCTTAAAATATATTTGACCTTTTAGGACAGAAGGACTATGGTGGAGATTTATACTCAAAATAGACAGTGCAATGCTGGACACCTTGTGATTAGTCAAACAATGGGCGTCATTCAGGCAAAACAAACCCTGTATGCCGTGTCTCCAAGTTAGAAATGTGTAGTCAGGAGTGAATAATACCAAGGAAGTGCAAGTCGGGGAGTTTCCAAAACCTCACATTTCACTTGTGTTTTAAACAGTTTCTCGTTTTGACTAATACTTTGAACAGAGTGGATGATGAAACAAAAATATAGTTGGTTGGGTTGGACAAAGGTAGGTACTTATTGTGTGCGTAGAAACCATGGGTGTGTAGTCGTGTGTTAGTTGGTGAGAATAATTTCTCAGCCCATTTCACCTGTCAGCCCTATTGTGTGCGGAGGTGCAGCATTCAGAAGAAGACATTTGGGTGAGACACACTCACTAATGCGACAGCATAAGCAAGAATGAGGAAACAAAGCACAGGAGCCTAGGCCCAGTATTTAAGACACTGACAGCTTTTACGGAATCTCGTTTGACGAGTACGTCAAGATGAGTCTGTCGCAACTCCTCACAAAGTGGCTGACCAACTTTGGCTGAGATCTGCACAGATCAGTGTGGTGTCTTTTTGTTTGACACGAAGTCTAGGTCCCAAAGTGGTCAATGGCCTAGTTTCCTTTTTAGTTGAAACCCTTTGTGTTTACTGTGACCCATGTTTATGTAGGATAATACAAAATGTATTCATATGAGTCACATCCAAAGTATAACCGTATGCACTGTGTGCTAAAATCCAGGATGTAGATCACAAGATATACATGGGGTCATAGGATACTCATCCGTGTGCACAGTCTCCAAAGTCATGTCTGTTTACTGTGTGTGTGTGTGTGTATGTGTGTATGTGTGTATGTACAGACACTTCGACAAAGACAGACACAAAAAATGAGATCAGAGATCTTATATTTGATGTATTAATAGGTTTATAGCAATCATAGGAAATATAAATGATTGTTGATATTTTAACCATATAGACTCATCTGTGTACAGATACATGGAAGCAACAGAGAGAAAAGGGTGACGGTGAAATACACATAATTGTGCCTGTTGTGCCCCCTAGTGGACACTACAGACACACACTGGATTCAGAGCACCTGTTAAAGTTTTAAACAGCTGCTCTTAAAACACTTGCCATGACTTTATGTTCTGTATTGTACACTATTTCCATTTTTCAT